>JAVIWB010002766.1:0-371106 GCA_031893035.1 Dermolepida albohirtum
ATAGGTCGAAAAAGTAAGGACAAGGAATTATTAGATACATAAAGGCTGCTGAGTAATATGATATGAGGTAAAAAAAACGAAAAAAGAGCAAAAGTAGGAGTGGATTTAATACTAGCATCAAAGAGATTAAAATATTTAATGCAGAAAGAACGTGTAAATGAACGCATTCCTTACCTAAGAATGAAAATCCGAATCCAATTCTAATGCATGGATGCGAGACCTGGGTTACAGCAAAACGAATAAAAACCGTTTAAATGCTGCGAAAATAAGATGAGAAAAACGAGAAAAAGACGTGAAAGAATAAAATAAGAAATGCAATATACAAAGAACATTGAGAACAATAAAAGGCATCAACAAAAAAATATTAGAAACACAACTGGAACGGTTAGACATAATATAAGGTGCTAGGTAAAAAAATAACAAGGAAAGTATACGAAGCAAGACTCTATGGAAAGAACAAACGAGGAACAATCGGAAAACCGTGGGAGGGTGAGGTGGAGAAAACTGCAACACAAAGAAATGTACAATGTGCGGACATAAAAAATATAAGTTGTTCAATAAGTTTTATGGGTCGATAAAAGATGGCGCTATTAGATTTGTCGTTTTATTTTTCTAAAATTTGTACTACTTTTTTATGAAGACGTGTGAAGTGAATTCATTTTATATTTTCTCATTCGTATATTTACAGGTGTTCAAATTTGACGTGTCACAGTATTTTTCTACAATAGAAAAAATTGATTATCGTGATGTGATAAAATTCTTATTTCTGGAAAGTCACCTACACAAATTCATGAACGATTGTTAAAAATGTATAAGGATTCTTCACCTTCAATTATAACAGTAGAAAGACGGGTTGCTGAATTTAAACGTGGTCGTATAAATCTTGAAGACGATCCACGGGAAAGACGTGCAACAAGTGCATCAACACCGGAAATCGTAGCAAAAATACAGGATATGGTTTTCAAAGATCGTTGATTAAAAGAGAGAGATTTAGTAGAAGCCCTGGGCATCTCATTAGGCAATATGAGCAATAGTTTGGTTGATGTTTTGGGTTTCGGAAAGCTGTGTGGAAAATGGGCGCTGCATTCGTTAGCAATGGAGCAAAAACACATTCCAATGCGACTTTCTCGGTAACATTGGAAGTGTCTTAGAAAGAATAAAAACGATTTTGTGCGTCATTTCGTGGGTCTACCACTATGATCTTCAATCAAGATAAATAGTGTGAACCCAGTACTTCGAAGCGAGTTAGGGTCCAGAAATCAGCATGTCTTAGCATTAGTTTTTTTGGGATGCAAAAGTAATTTTGTTTGTGGATTACCTCCAGACCGGTAAAACAATAAACTCAGATTATGATTGTAACCAGCTGGACCAGCTGGATGTAAAAATTCGTGAGAAAAGTTCTGGTTTACAGGAGAAAAATATCTTTTTCCATCAACACAACGTACCCTCTCACACAGCTCAAAAAACCATGGCCAAAATTTGTGAATTAAAGCACGAATTGTTGGAACATCTGCCCTATTCGCCAGATTTAGCTCCCTCTGACTTCTGGCTGTTCTCACATCTCAAAAAATTCATGCATGGAAAACGATTTTCATCGAACGAAGAGGTAATAGCAGTCGTGAAAGCGTATTTCGACAGTCTTCCGGATTCTTGCTTTAGGAACGGAATTCATAAATTTGAAGATCACTGGAACAAGGGTATTGAAGTTCAGGGAGATTATATTGAATAAAATAAAATAAAATTGTATTTTTCTTATCGCACGATAAAATTGATTGAACAACCTGGTATATGCCTACTATTTAGTCTTTAAAAAATGTCCTCCAAATTAACAGAAGTAAAATTTACGGTTTTCAATCATATGATGATACTTTTTTTAAAAAAAGTAATTATTTTGAGTATTATTAGATGAACCGAAATCAATACTAAATAAACGGAAATGTCATAGAAATAATAAAATTGACTTCAAGTTGAAAGTACTTTTCAAAAAAAAATTAACCCCTTCTCACTGCCAACTGAATAATAACTACCTTTTTCTTTTCAGGAACTGAAAATGAAATATCGATATTTCTATGCCATCGTCACTCTACATTTGCTGCTCATGTACTCATCATCACTGACATTTGCAGGCGAAATCCCTGAATCCACACAATTTGTGAAGCGCACTTCAAAGAAGGACTTGTTCGTATCTAGAGGATGGGCAGCTGGCGGGATGCCCTTCAATGTACTTTACATGAACCCGTATTCGTCGAAAACTCCGCATGCTGCTGAAATGGCACCCAGATCTGTGAATTTCATGGACGAGAGAGGCAAAGTCAAAGCAGCGCCAAAGTCTAGAACTTTTATGAAACCCAGATCCGTAATACCACAGCTCTTTGTCTCGTATGGCTGGGGTCCCTTGGGCAAGAAATAATCTTCTAATAAATCAGTTCGTGCGTTATATCTTATCGTCGTATATGTGTAAATATGCGAATATATATTATATTTTCATAAAACCTAATTATTTTTGCAGAAAATTCAACTTTTATTATGTCGTACAAACTTTACTTAAACGAACGTCGTTTAATTTACTACACTGCATGTCTTTAATTTGTGATATCGATTGCACAAATTTTTATATTTCATCAAGTTATAGTCAATGTTAATTTTGTAAACACTTGTTATTAAAATAAATGACTGAAGACTTCATATACACATGTGTGTGCTTAATATTTGCATTTTTTATTACGTTTAAATAATTTACGAAAAGATAAAAATATGTATTTGGTATACTTCCTGTTCTGAAATTGTAAGCAATGGCATTATAATTTAAAAATAAATTTGATCATAATTTACAACAAAACCCTCATAATTACAGAAACAACTCATACAAGAAAGTCGTCTAGACAACAGATACAAAGAGAGAAACATGTAGGCTGTACTACTTTTAGTGTTCTCTTTTCACTTTCACATCAACTGTTCTTGAAAAAAGATTTAAAAGGACAAAGAAAACAGAGTTCAACTATTATAGTATGGGGAGGACGGTATATACACTACCGGCCATAAATGGGGTATCACGGATTATCGATAGAATCGTTCTGTCTTTATACCTGGGTTTCGGCATTTGTGATAGCACACAGAATGTTGCAATCTAAGAAAAATTTTAGTATTCGTCTAAAATCTGTCCGAGTAAGTTGTAACGAAGTTGTGCAAAATTCCAAAAAGAAAGGAATCGAGTGCAGAACTTCGTAGTGCTATAATAACATTACGCTAAGAAAAATTGTCATTGCGGACAATAGCGCAAAAATTAAAATTAACATATCATGCAGTGCAAGGTACAGTGAAAAGGTACATAACAACGGGTACAATGCAACCAAAAAAACGTGTTGGAAGACCAAGGATGACCACTAGCCAAAAAGATTTGCCGCTGGAACTGTTATCTAAACGGAATAGACGGTTAACAGAATTAAACAAAAATCTAGTGTCGCTGACCACCGTAAAAAGACGTTTATCAAAGGCGGGACTAAAAGGGCGATTTGGTGTAAAATTTGGTCGTAAAAACGATTACAATGAACCAAGGAGCACCAACACTGGTATGTGGAAATATGGAAGCGAGTTCTGTGGACGGACGAATCTAAGTTCCAAGTGTTTTGAAATAATAGGCGCGTTTTTGTTCGCAGACGAGTTGGCGAAAGGGCGAAACCAGAATGTGTAGTGCCAATAGTTAAACACGGTGGAAGTTCAGTTCTTGTTTGGGGATCATTTTCTTTTAATGGTGTTGGAGTTTGGAATTAAATTGATAGGAGAAGGGTTTTATTTCCAACAAGATAATGATCCCAAACATAGTACTAAACTTTGTAAGGACTACGTGAAAGAAAAAGAGGAAGAACTTCTTGTAAATATGGTTTGGCCCGCACAATCACCAGATATGAATCCTATCGAGTTGCTGTGGGATGAGCTAGACAGAAAATTGAGAGAACACTGTCCAAATTCGCAGCAACAGCTGTGGAAACACCTTACAAATGCTTAGAACAATGTTCCAGTTGAAACTCTTCAAAAACTTGTGCTGAGATTACCCGAAATTTGTAAAGAAGTTATTAAGTATAAAGGTTTTGACGAAAGTCGCTTAAAATAAAAAATTCTTCATAGAACTAATTTTATGAGAATATATAGTTTATTTTTATAGTAATTAGTTTACCAAAAGTGTACCATTTTTTTGTATTTTACCTATAGTGATCTCTCATTTATAGCCGGTAGTGTATATACATATGCAACAAAATAAGCGTTCTTTTACAATATTAGGAATAGAGATTTGACCTGAAGTCCTATACCAAACGTAATTAGGAATATACATACCATACGTATAGTAGTCCAAACACAGTTTATAAATGGTCCCATATAATAATTAGTTACAAGATTATTTTTATTTAAATAAAGGAATTACAGCGATGTTTGACAATGTACTTTTATTTTAACACTGGCGGTATCACTTTTACAGAATAATGTACTTTAAGGCAGACTCTTTTTTGGAACACACGACTTTTCGCTAAACATTTCAATAATTTTGCGCCCTACGCCGCACAAATAAATACATAACTGTGTACTAATTCTGGGTCTTTCTATTTCTCAACATTCTCCACGTTCAGAAATAATTAATGAAAACAGTGTTTCTTCTTAATGAATAGTTAAGAAATAAGAAAACCGAAACGTCCAAAAATAGTAAGCAAAGAATTAGTAATTAAACGGACAAAAAAGAAGAAATGTTTATGTACGTATTTTGACAACGATATTGTCATCTATACACACTCATACTGCAGATATTTTCTTTCTCTTTGTTTGGAAAAAGTAGAAAGAATTTATAAATCTAGTATTACATAGTTTATAGTGCTAATAAGTTTGATTTTTCTTGTATTCTTTAACTGGAAAAAATTGAGTTGATTTCCTTGATTCTATGTGTTCCACGTAAGGTAAAAAATGATGGACATAAATACTATTATAAACGGTAAATCAGCTTTTTTTGTGGTGAACACAAAAAGCACCTAAAAACTGAAAAAAACAACACGTGATTTAAATACATCGATGTGGGAGACACATAAATCACCTAACCTAACTTTTTTCGAATCCACAAATATAATAATCAGTAGAATTTTCGTGTTGTGATTATTAAAATCTGTATCATGAACAGATAGAATAAACACTTGTGATCAGTACGTGATCGTTTTCTGATTGGTTAATCACATATAAAAACATTGGGAAGTTTAAACTTTATTTACACAAAATCGCTACAGGTGTCGCAGATGAGTTCGTTTTGAACAAGTTTGAGGTTATATTTATGGTTTCTGTGATTATTTCTTCATTCGACTACTATTACTAGCGGTTATATTTTCTAATTGTCTTTCTCGAGACATTGAAAAGTATAGAAAAGTGTTCTTGTAGTTTTAGAGAATGTGCATTTGTTACGTAAATAGTAAGGATGACGGAGTCATCATTAAGAAAGCGGAGAAAAAGCCATTTTAACGTAATTGATAACCAGTCTATATTGAATATATATAAACTATAATACTCAAATTGCAAGTGTATATAATATTCTACAAAAGCACATCAAACAAGAGTTTGAAGAGCCAAAATCTTATAAAAGAAAGAGCTATATTAGGTCATGTAGACGATAACACAAAAGCATTGAGGACTGTATGTCTTACACAGTCCATTAATTTTTCTTTACAAATGAGATTCCTACATTATATAAAATTTTGGCAGTAATAAGTAGCAATGATGACATATCGAAATTTTCAGGGCAGATATATAGGTTATTGAAAAAAATTAATTTTTGGAGATATTTAATACATTACTGTGTGCAATTTTAGCCTACTTTTACTTTTAGTTATAGGAAGAAAGCTAGGAAAAACTACTTAAAGGAAAAAGATAGATCGATGAAAGTATTAAATGTGCGCAGCAAGCTTTCAATGAGGATCTGTCAGCAGGCTTGAAAAATTCTAGTGGAAAAGGGAGACCATTGATATTACTACATATTGATTATGAAAATTGTTTTCTTGAGAATGGCCTACTCTTATTTTTGTTATCTCATTTTTATTTATATATGGAATTAAAAAAAAATAATATAATGTACATTTTATTAACAAGATTAATTCAAAATTATCTGTATTCATTTTTATCATTTAATATAAAATAAAATAGTTAAACTTTCATTACTATTATTACAAGAACCTTTTTTGAGGTTAATTTTTTTTGATTCAAGGTAAATAAATAATACAATAATTGTGAATGTGTAAATCAGATTTTCGTATTTAATTATGAGTACAGGGTATTTATGATACTCGACATCACTTAAATATGGAATAAATTTTTTTAGCTTTTCTAATAACTAGCTTACTATAACAATAAGAAAATGTGAAAACGACTTTTTTAACAACAAAACATAATAGTATATTTATTTATTCAAGTGATTTTTCCTTGGTTCCATAATTTTATATTATCCGTATTTAGGTTAACCCATTTATGTGTATTATAAAATTCTTTTAAACTATGATATGGCACAATTAAGTAATGATTATGCAGCATGAATATTATAATAATATAATAGGTTATTGTAACAGATCACGAAGGCCCATTGGATATGACAGGATTGATCGATTATAGCAAGTATTCTTTTTCTGGCACACTAAGCTTGAAGCAAATCAATTACTATAAACTGATCACCTATTATTATTAATCTAGGTATTCATTACTCAATTCACTAGACCACCATCGTCATCAATACTATATATATTTGAATATATAATCCATAATTGTAAAGTATTTAAAATTGTCTTGAAATATATATAAACTTAAATGATAGGCAATTATATATATTTCAGATACTTATCTATACATTATAACTTTAAAAAATATCTTTAAATATAGATTATTCTGCTTTATAAGTTACAAGCAAAATGAAAAAAAATCATATAAGAAATTATAGAATTGTTAAGTCAAAATATAAAATTTATGATTTTGAATTCAATTTTATATAAACAATCATACAAGAAAAATGAAGTACTTTTATTTTTTGTGTTTTTAATGTTTTATCCAAATTATATCAAATGAACTTACCATTCATCTCCTTCATGGCTTTAGTAAAATCAGTGGGATCTTTGAAACTAATGAAACCATATCCTTTACTTTTATTGGTCCTTTTGTCTCTTACAACTCGAGCTCTTAAAAATGAAGGGTATTTATTAAAAGTACGTGTTAGAAGTTCATCGGTAACATCATTTCCCAGGTCTCCGCAAAATATTCTAAAATCATCTTCTGTCCAATCTGCCAGAGAGGTATCTTCCCAAACTTGTCCACCGGCTGTTCTCATCAATTTTTTATTTTTTCCCCTTCTTCTGTAATCATCTGGTCCAAAGGATTGTAATGCACTACTTGCTTTACCTTGTGATATTGCAAGTTCAGCACTGACTTTTTCATTTTTAAGCTTTTTTAATTTTTTTTCTACCTCTGATTGTAAAGATACGAAATCAACAGATGAATTAGATGCTACTGGCTGAGCTCCACTTTTAACTGCTGCTGTATAAAGTGTAGGCTTTGCTGATACAACTGCAGGTTGTGCTATAACAGTTTGATTGTAATTGTCAAAACTGGATTGAACAGTCTTTTTTGACGCTCTGCTTACTTGTTGCGGTATTAAAACTGGTGGCATTGGAGGTGGAGGTATATTACCAAAACCAGGTAAGTTAAAGGCACTGTATGAATGAACTCCTATTACAGGGCCTGATATTTCTGCTTCAAACCTATAGAGATTCAAGATTATAACTTTTGGTAAAATGATCTCCAACTGTATTGAAATACCTGGTCATCTCATCTTCCATTTGGCGAGTTTTGTCCATATTTAAATTATATTTTGATTCTCACTAGTACATAACCTCAATTTTGTTCATTCAATAAACATTATATAGGCATGTGTGGAAAGATGAGATAAAGAGGTAGTAGGGGGTAAATCATTCTTAGTAGACGCCATCTAGGCGATGCATAGAGAACCTCTGTCGTATAGTAATACTAATTGCACACATAATTTACAAATATTGAATAATGCTAAAACTATGGTGGTTGCTAATATGGTACAAAAACTACTTTTTAAACAGTTCAACAGCAGTAAAATATATTTGTAAGGGGTTTTCCATATTTCTTGCGTATTAATTTCACAGAATAATAATTTTGGTAGATTTATTTCTTTTAGATGAATCAAAAATTAATTAGGATATAAATGAATAGACTGGCTTTGTAACAAATGTTTATTATACAATATGAATAAATTCAAATTATGTAATAGTAAGTCCAATCACCTTCAAAATAGTTTTAACAGTAACAAAATTTTAAAAAAAAGTAAATAGTTATTATTGAATTGAAATGTGTTGGAATGGAATTAACAATTACTTTGAACAGAACGTTTCTAGAATATCCTTTTAGATCAAATGGCAGTTTTGTACAATTAATCACTAGGGACCAGTTATCCTACTTTAATATAATACATTAATCCTAGCAGTAAAAGGAATTGCATTAATGTCAAATAAACAATGCAGCGCCTTTGTTTGAATTAATTTAAGTCATTATTAGCCTCTATTATTAACGCAATTTTTCAATTCAATAATAATTTTATCGCCATGATGAAACTTGTGGAATAACATTTTTAAAGTTTAAATTTACAAGTATAACATTGAAAATGAAATTAAGTGATATTTATTCACTTACATTACTAATTATATACATTTTACGAACACTATTTCTTCATCAGTTAATATCCTAGGACTTTAAATAATATAAATAAATGGTAAAAGTGAATGTAAATTGCATGAGTATTAAAACGTTCCATAAAAAAAATATAATTATATATATTCAAATATACTTTTATTAAAATTAAAGTAGTAAAAATGCATTAAAAATTGTGTGTTCTTTTGTGTCGGTGACTATAAGAAGTTTGAATATAAATTAAATAAAAGATCTTTGACAATCACGATAACTAACACGGTAATTTTTTTATTAATATAAAAGTTATTATTTAAAAATAAATACTAAAAACGAAAATAAGTGTCATAAATGTCTTCCATTACAAATTTTAGGGCAGAATCCATCTTCGGTTGATCGTTTGTAAATATTTGGTCATAGGAACAAAGGAAAGAGAAGAAAATCGAGCCAATTTCTTTCCAATTCAAGAGTATAAGTTGGGTCCGTTAGTTCTTTATATTTTCTTGATATAAAAATTATATTATTTCTGTTTTTATACAATTTTTTTACATTTCTTATTTTTAGAATCTCGCATTCGGTATATACTAATTATTATTTATAGGATCTTTTTCTATTAGAAAAATTTATGATTTCCCAACAATTAATTTTTAAATAATGTCAGCCAGTATCATCATGAATCATGGTGTAAAATACTATAAATTTACAGAAGCAGAAATATTTAGAATTTCAGTTGAAAATATATTGCCGGACAAAGAAAAGTATATCCATTTCAAATTTTTAGGTATCTTGAGCAAACTTAATACAGTCACTTATTCCTGAATCTATAAATTAATTTCTAATAACATCTCAATGAACCTGGTTATAATAAAAATATATGGCTATTATCTAATATAGCAAATTCAGAGTTTAATATGTATAAAACGTTAATATCACATATTTAAATGAGTAATTACCTTTAATGCAAGTGATTTCTTCCAAAAAATTAAAAGTGGTCTCAATATTGTATTTCTTTTGCAATTATTGAGTTCTCTCAATATAGTAATGACATAAGTCCATTAAAAATAATGCAAATGTTTAGAAGCACTTTTACAAATAAAATAACAAAAACGGATTTTGTGTTATGTTGTGGAGCATTTTATATTATTGTGATGATTATTTTGTTAAAAACATTAAGAAAGATGTCCATAATGTACTATGTGCTTACTGTGAAACTTTTAAACTCAAAAAGATGCTATACGGGATGATTGCCAAAGATTTCGTAATTAAGAATTTTCACATTTTAAAGGTTCACTTTTAATAGAATGGTCATCAGAATCTTCAACTTCCTCTTTGACAGGAATAAATTGAATTGGCTGTGATTTATTTTTTGCTTCTCGTAATATATCCACATGATCGGGATGTTTCATTCGTATGTGCTTGTATAACATTTTATTTAGAGAAAAGTGTTTATTGCAAACTCCACAACCGAAGGGTTTTTCACCAGTATGAGTCCGCATGTGTTCCTTTACTGTTGTACTGTGAGCAAAACATCTATTACAAACTTTACATTGGTATGGCTTTTCCCCTGTGTGTATACGCATATGTCGATTGAGATTCTCTACTGAGAGAAAAGCTCTCTGACAAACTGTACAGGCATGAGGTTTCTCACCGGTATGTGTTTTGATGTGCCTCTTCAGATTTTGTTGACATGGAAATGCACGCATACAAATATCACAAACATATGGTTTAATACCAGAATGAGTTTTAACATGTCTTCTTAAATGTGAAGGCGTCGCATATGCTTTTGGACAAACATGACACTTATAAGTTTTAGCACCAATATGTACAGCTTTTGTATGATTTCGCAAATAACTATAATCCTTAAACTTTTTATCACAAAGAGAACAATGAAATGGATGTGTTTCACCTGTATGTTTGCTTAGGTGGAGAATTAGTTGAGATTTACTTATAAATGTTTTATTGCATAGATGGCAAGACACTCGTTTATATTTAACAATTTCCGAATGAGATTTTATGTGTTTCCTTAACCTTGCTTTTGTTTTAAATGCACTATCACAATCCTCACACTTGTATGGTCTGTCACCCGAATGTGTTTGTATATGGTCTTCTAAATGTGCAAATTGGGTAAATTTTCTTTCGCAAACATAACATTCAAAACGTCTCTCCCCTGTATGAGTCCTAATATGTTTATTTAAATTTCCATTTATGGAAAATTTTTTCGAGCAAATGGAACAACTATATGGTTTTTCACCTGTGTGTTTTCTCATATGGACATTCAATTGTGACATATCTCTAAAAGCTTTACTACATGCACAGCAAGTATATGTTTTTTCCAAGGAAGGCATCTTCATATGAATATCTAAATCATCCTGACTTTCAAATATTTTTTTACAAACTTTACAAATAATTCGATCATCGTTTTCGGACTCTGAACTTTCTTCTTCAACTGGCTTTTGTTCTTGAATAATTTCAACCTTGTCAGGTACGTCCCAATCGGTTTCTTCATCTGATATTTCTTCTTTAACATCTACACTACCATTTACTGTCCGACTTTTAAAAGAGATATCGTTTTCATCGTCATCGTCTGTTACCGGTTCTTCCTTGACCGAAACATCTGGATTAAATTCTTCTTTTACCGGTACAGAATCGATTTGTTCGGACATAATTAAAGTTACTACAATATTTAAAATTAATTTGGAGATAATTTTGACAGACCAAAGTATACAGTTTTTAGTTAGGGTTATGATACTTTAACAGACATGCCACCAACAATTCAATGAAAATAAAAATATTACAATATAATACGCAAATAAATAAATTATAAATAATTTGAATACTTGCAATCAACTGCCTGTGTATACACATATGTATGTATATTAATATATATTAAATACCATAATACAAGTTTTTTTGAAATTATCAGTATTTTAGGATTCAACATTTGGCAACTTGTAATTTAAAAAACGTAGTCAATATGATAAAAAATACAAAAATGGAATTATTTACTAACATTTTGATTACAATATATCAGTAAATGAGAAATGTTTTCACTTATTGTATATATAGGTCAGACAGAACTATGTATATATACTATGATATAGTTCAGATAGACAATTATGTCACATTCTAATACTATGTTACATAAAAATTACAACCATATCTATTGTTTAATTAAAATAAAACATTTAGAAATACGTGGTACAATATGTACAGACGTTTCGAAGTTCGATGTTCTACTTCACTATCAATGCAGAATCCTTATAGGCTAAAGATGTCTTAACGAATACTAATTTATTTGTAGTTTTATACCACAAGATTTGTTATCAAATAGATTCACTTCCTTGTTTTTTTATATATGTATGTACATTGCAGTTTAACGCAAGAGATGGCGGAATATATTTTTTAATTATTATTCATATATCTTTTTTTTCTTTATAATGCAGTTTAGTGGTCTCTAAAAGTGATTAATTTGAAAAAACTTTGTCTAAATGAGAAACGCACTCTAATAGTGTTCAAAATTGTGGAAGTTTGAAATAGAGTTTCAAACCCTGTAGTCATAGCCTTCGAACGAATGAGACCAGGAAGAGTTTGGACATTGTATCAGAGAGGACTCCATTTTTTATAAATATTATTAATATTTTTTCTTCAGTAAACAATTATATTTCGAAACTGTATTGTATAAAATAAATATTTTAGATTATTACTTAATTACAAGAAAAATATCTACTTACTAAATATTTATAGAAAAAATTATTTTAATTTGAGTAGGACTAACGCTTATGAAAAAGAAACTTCATTTGTAACTTAATCACTAAGGTTGATATATAACCCCTTTCCACATTAACTTCGCCATTCTGTATACGCATTTCGACAACTAAGTTGTCATCATTAGCAAATAATTGCAAAATGTCGCACCTGGTAAACCACGGTGAAAAAATACCTGTACGAAAACCAACTTCGTACGCGATCTGTACCGTTGAGAACCAAAATGTACACAGGCTCCATCAAATTCAACTTCATTTGTAACTGTTTTTTTCATGAACAAGAATTAAGTGTGTAGTTTATAGCGTATTTCTCTACCTATCTCACAAAGTTATTATGAAATTTTTGTAGTGAGAAGTTATCGTCTACTGTTGTCACTTCAACAAAATTTAAATTATAGTCAACAAATTCTTTGTAATTTTTTACGAGCCAAAAATTTCTGAACTCGCAATGTAAATATGTAAAGCTTTATTGTCAAGCTTGGAAACCGATTTAACTTCTTTTAAGGAAATATTAAAAATGAACTAGGAAACAACAGCAAACTTTATGCATGTTTATAAATTGAAAAGATGACGTAATATGTTTTTAAACTATTCATTTGTCTTATTCTTAACAAAGCAATTTAAGAACTTTTAAATTTTCTAAAAATCGGATTTGCCATCTAGTAAATAGTATTCAAACTTATGTAGTTTTATGCCCTGCAGCTGTTCCACTGACCGATCGTAGAAGTTTGTCATTGTATCAGAGAGGACACCACCTAATTTTATAATTATTTACTTTAAAATTTTTGTAAACAATTTATACATTTTAAAACTCATCGTATAAAGTAAATATCACAACTTTTAAGTACTAGCTGCGACTTATTACTCAATTAAAAGTAAAACTTCCAATTATTAAAGATCACATCAATTTAGAATAATAGGAATTGAATGTAAATAGATAAAATATAACTTTATTTTCGGTATTTTATACAGAAATACTTAACAATATATATTATACAATTTTAATACAAGATTTCTATTTACATCACATGGATTAACCAAATATATAAATATAAATAATAATGTATAAGATTCCTTAAATACATTCATAAAAGTAATATTTAAAATGTAACATTAAATATCAAAACAACACATTTAATAGAAAATTTTGAATTCTGGAGGTCATGTTATTCGCAGAAATACTTAGCGATCTTCATTATTGCAGCTATTTGACTACTTTCTCTTTAGTATTGTTTGGCTTATACACAGTTGATGATGATGGTTCTTGTAATAAATAATCAAAATTTGGTATCTTATACTCAACTTCATGTGTATTAAATTTGCAACGTAAACTATCCATTAAATTTAATATTGTTTGTGGATCACATACAAATTTATAAACATATACACCACCTGCAAATATTGAAAGTAATTTTTGTATTACGCTTTAGTTATTGTAATTTTAGAATTGTTATCAGAACATAATATCTATGTATCATGTTTTCCTAAAGCTATATATAAATAAATTCATTTAAAGGGCTTAGTACCTGAGACTTTTTGCATTATTCCTTTTTCATAATAATAACGGAATGCCCTACTTAATTTTTCATAATTCATAGTAGGTCGGTTTTTTTGAATTCCCCATCTTCTTGCAACCTATATTAATATAAAAAAGTAGGTTTATATGATATATAGTTTTTACTTACTTCATCGGGGTCAACTAATTTGAATTCTAAACCCTTCCCCGTCCATTTAATGAAACTGGCATTTTGAGGTACAGCTAACAGACCCACTAAAAACTGCCACAGTTGCAATGATGTGTTGTTTCCTTTTGTCACTTTCCTTGTTTTTGATTTTTCATTAGGATGTCTTTTATTGTTTATCGTCTTGTCTAATTGAACAAGAATAAAAATTATATTATGAAAATTAAAACATCAGTTTTTTTTTCCATACATTTGCCATGTTTATGTGTCCTTGTTTTAATTTCATCTGGTTGAAGCATTGGTTCTACAGGGACTTCTATGTATTCAATAGATTCTGATTTTATAGTAGGAACTTTTTTTCCGTTGCTAGACTGTTCGCTTATGGATTTATCTACATAATTTGATACATTTTCTTCAAAATATTCTACTTTGATGCTCTCTATATTCATTAAATTATTACTATTTTCTTCTTTTACCTTGTTTAGTGGTAATTCGTTTACAGAATCTTTAATAAATGATGTTGCAGTTTCCATGTTGTATATCAAAATCGTAATGAAGACAACGCACATGAATTTCCGGAATAACTAGCTACATATATTGTTTTATGTTTATAATGTAAAGTGTGATATCATGTGTGACACGGTGGAAAACATGTGCACGTTTTCGGGTCTCATTTAAAAACCTTGTACTTGTGATATAGTAATGTTACTATAATTGTGACTAGTCGACAATAAAAAATTACCATTGAATATTATAAGAAGAATTACATGCTAAATATGAAATTGTTTTCGTAAGAATATTACGTAAGTAACGTGGTATTAAAATTGAAATTCTCTATTCAGTGTTTTTGAATTCTATCTTTCAATGAAATACATACACCATACACAGTGTAAGTGGATAAATCATTTCGAATTAAATGAATGGACAATGTGAATATACTAGTTACTTCTGGCACAGGTAATATAGTTGGTACAGAATTGTTCTTTTTTTCGTGAAGTGTGAAGTTTGTTGTTGTCAATACTTAACCCACGCAAAGCAACAAATGCTGCTGATTTGAACCAGCGGCACTTGACAGCTCTCTGCAGATCAAGGGAAAATTATCCTTATATAATGAATTTATAAAAGGGAATTTTGTTTGCATACCGTATTTATAAAGATATTATCCGCAGCGGTAAATCCTATAAGGATGGAAGAACAGTATGAAGCCAGTAATGACGCAGTCGTATTTATGTGATCGTACTGTGTGGTCTTATTTTGTATGTTTTTTTTTCTTTTACTTTCTGAAACTTTTACGTAAATATAACGGTGTCCTATAGTTTGGTGTTTGCCTGACTTACATTTTAATGCTGTGAATGTGTTTAAAAAAATAATAACAAGTGATATATGAAATTTCCAGGATTACTCCGTCCGAAAAAGAATTAAAAAGGCTTTAAAGTGACGTTATTCTGCGTGCCTCGTCAAAAACGGTCATCTCAGAGCGACTGTGTAAGTTTTTTGAATACATTTGAAATTTATGAATAATATTTGTATATGCCTTTATTATGTCAATAGGTTATAAAACATTTAAATTTATACCTTTGGGAAGTTTCGATCATTTAGGATACCTATCTATAGGTACACATGATTTCACTTTATAATCAGAATGAAATTGTTAATTGAAAATTTTATGTAATTTTATTTAATGCGGGTTTTATAAGAAAAGCGTAATACCTTACTTGGCGAAACGAGTTTTACGGGAAATAATAAAAACGAATCACCTTCCGTCTATCAAATACGGATTCTGGGCTACAAGGTTAACCAAAGTTAAATGTCCCTAGACAGAGACAAAAGGCAGTGACCTCTTGAAGAGGCTTTGTTTATTTTATTTCCGACAATAAATTAGTCCACCCTCTTTTGCTTTTGATTAAATTATGAACTTTTTCTGATAATTGTAGATAAGAGCACCCAAGATCGCGCTTATTTTTTATTTTGTCAATATGCTCCAAGCATGTGCTCTCTAACAAAAAAAAAGACTATCTTTAATATTTTAAAAGGAAGCTTGAGTACCTGCAACTTACAATCTTACTTATCTATGATTAAATGTTTTAGATTGGATTTGTTAAAAGTTGTGTTTAAATAGAAAATTATAACCTTGTCCAGATTATTTTTATTAAAGTATTTAATTAAAATCGATTTAAATAGAACATCAAATTAACAATATAATTTTTTTAGAAGGCCGTTATATCCATATTACATGATAAGAATTTTTTATTGTGTTTACCAGCGTAGGTAAATGTTTTTTTTCAAGTCTGTGTATATTTCATTCCATAATCTTGATAAACGTACAAGACAAAAAAATTGAAGGTGTTGGTACCGTTATGTAATAGATATTAAAAACTAATAATTATAACTTTCAACCTAGGAAGAAGCAGTTTTCATGAGTAAGTAATGTACTAATACATAAACGAAATTGTTTAAATTCTAATTTCTTAATTTGGCAATATATTCATATGCATTTGTATTTAATGCGAGTTAAAATATCTAATTCTTTAATATAAATGAAATATATGTGTTTTGATATAATTATTAATAAAAATCGATATTTTCAAAGAAACGTAAAGAAACCTTCAAGTTATACACAAACGACAAAAGAATCTTCCGTGTAAATAAATAGAACAAGAAATATACGCATGGAGAAGTGTTTTTAAATATAGTATTTTAGCCTCTTAAGTTGGTAGTTAAATAAAAGGTGTCCAAACTTAGTGTAAATGAAGAAAAAGCGAATGATTAAGAAATGGATTGTGGCGAAAATCTTGGCATTTGAATGGAGATGGTAATACGAAATTATTGGTGTTTTTTTCATGGTGTAATGTATAATCGACTCATTGGGTCAGCGAGGATATGAATCAACATAAAAGATTTTTCAAAATGCAATATTACTACATACAAAGGATAATATGCCTGTTATTTGGACATCGCAGCAAGAGCGTAGTCCAAAGAACAAATCTAGGATGGGCTATTAAGCCTTTTACTATTTTATTTTATGTTTACCAACCTGAATTGTGGAATGCATACTTTATGCTATCTGCGCCTACTTTACCGCTAAACTGTTATTAATTTGTAATAAAAATATTGGCAATACGTCCAGGCATTAATGATGTAGCCGTTAAATACATACTGTTATTGTGGTCAGAGTATTCCGTGTATTATTTTCTATTTTACTTGTTAACTAGTCTTGTTTCTACCTCTGTAGTAATGTAATTATCTACTAATAAAATTTATGAAGCTCGTTTATTAATATAACGTTTTAATATTTCCATTCGAAAATTTGTTTAATTTTCATGTGGTGGCTGCATTTATACACAGTTTGCTGCAGAGAAAACCGAACTTTTTTAAAATAGTAATTCTTAGTGTCGCCATCTATTTAAGAAAATATGCATCGGTAAGGTAGATCTTTCACCAATGTTATGTCAAAATATCATGACATTTGCATCATTAGAAGCAGAGAAATTGCATATAAAGTAACAGTGTGTATTTGATTTTGGTCGTACAATGAATTTTGAACAAAGAGCAAATATCAAGTTCTGTTTCAAATTCGGTAAATCGTTTAATTTGATTCAATTCATCGCATTTTGACACAGCATTTGGGACTGAGAAAGATTTGTGCAAAGTTTGTACCACAGAAGCTAACTGAATTCAATATTGTACAGACTTGATTAAAAACTCAAAAAAGGACGAAAACTTCAGGTGTTCTATTGTTCTTGACGATGAGACGTGGTGTTTTTAATATGATCCAGAGAGCAAGCGTCAAAACTCTGAATGGAAGCATCCAAGCTAAGAAAGACCGAAAAAAAGCCGGGTCTTGGAGAAGTCAGAAGTGAAGACAATGTTGATTTCCTTTTATGATTGGAAAGGCATAGTACGTAAAGAGTTTGTACCAACTAGTCAAACAGTTAATGCTGCATATTATCTGGGTGTTATGAAGCGTCGTTTGACGCATATTCGTAGTGTGCACCCTCAAGATTGTGAAAATAGTAGCTGGCGTTTGTTACATGATAATGCACTGTATCTCATCGCTCGACGTTTATCACTGATTTTCTAACTACAACTGGCATTTTAACCATCAACCATTCACCGTATTCACCGGATTTGGCCCACTGTGATTTCTTTCTATTCTCCAAACTACATTTGCCGATGAAAGGACAGCATTATGCCGACTTCGAAGCCATTAAAAGGCGTCAACAGCGATCTCGAAGGATATCACTAAAGATGAATTTAAAAATTCATCCGACATGTTAATTGACCATGCAAAACGTTGTATTGAAGTCGAAGTTGGCTGCTTTGAATAAAATAAATGAATTTTACCAAAATAGTAAGCTTTTGTGTTTATTTAAAGTTCGGGTTTTTCTGCGACAGACCGTGTAATTATATTAGTTATAATCAAGGTTAGTCTAGGTTGGAATTACATTAATTTACATAATCTTCTTCATAATTTTATTGGAGGACTCGATGTTTATGCATCTTATATCTGTAATGTAATTCACTGAAATATTTTTAATAATTTTTTTTCGCTTAACCTGTACCCGCTCAAAGAGTAACGTTTCATTGGACAAGATTTCTTTTTATATATTTTGCTCTACGTGGTTTAAAAGTATTTGATTATTTTTAAAATATACAAAAAAGTAGAAAAAAGCTGTATGCGCCAATATAGACCAATAGCCTTACTAGATGATCTACAAAATAGCAAGCTTTCGGCAAGATGGGTGCTGCGATTGCTTACGACTGATCAAAAGTTCACTCGTTTGCGCATTTCTAATGAGTGTTTGGACCTTTATAAGCGGAATCCGGTTGATTTTTGTAAGTGATTTGTTACTTGCGATGAAACTTGGATACACTACAGTACACTCGAAACTAAACAACAGTCGAAACAATGGTTAGAACGTGGTTCTGCACCTCCAAAGAAAGCGAAAACCACTTTATCGGCAAACAAGGTGATGGCATCAATTTTTTGGGATTCAAAGGGCAGTTTGCTCATTTATTACCATCAGAAAGGTGCCGCAATAAACGGACAATATTATGCCGAACTTCTACAAAAATTAAATTCGTGCTAAACGGCTAGGAATGGCAAAGAAAAAGATTCTGTTTCACCAAGACAACGCTCCCTCGCATATCAGCACAGTTGCGATGTCCAAAATCCACGAGTTGCATTTCCAATTAGTACCGCATGCGCCTTATTCGCCGGATCTAGCCCCTTCCGACTTCCACCTTTTTCCAAAATTGAAAACGGCACTAGGTGGAAAGAAATTTTCGTCTAACGACGAGCTTATCATCTTCGTAAATGAGTATTTTGCAAGCCTTCCGGAATCGCATTTTAGAGATGGCATAAGGGCATTGGAGTACCGTTGGAATAAATGTATTGCTCCTTTAGGAGAATATATTGAAAAATAAAAATTATTTTGTATTTAAAAAATTCGTTTTTCTTTACTATTCTCACTACTTCTCAAACTACTCTCGTATTTATTCTATTGCATATGCACATGTGCATAAAATGTTCTCTATATCTCGAACTTTACAGTTATTTTATTTATGTAATCCTAAGTTTTTTTTCAAGAATATATCATAGCGATATTTACAATAGTTACTTTATCATTCTGATGGCAGTTAACGCATTTTATCTACACGATTTTAACAGGTTTCTATCATATCACCGCAAAATAAAAATTGAGTAATTATGGACTTGGATAATTTATTGTAAAGTTCGCATGCTAAATGCTTTGTTTTACCAGAATATTGTGAAACTATTTTTACATAGCGAATGATAAAAATTGGGAAATATAAAAACTATGTATGACTTGAACAAATATTGAGGCATTGCGAAATAATTATTATTAAAAGCAGCAATTAGAATTTAAAGGATAGTTTGGTGCCGAATAATACCATCTTAATTGATACCCGTAACTTATAACTCATCCCAGTTGTTTAATTACTGCAATTATTTCGTTTTTTAGATTGGAAATATGTTTCTGTATTGTATACGATTAGTCTACATTATACAGCTGTAATATAGTAAAATGATTAAATATTGAAAACGTAGAAATTGCAGTGATATTTTGATATCCCCAACTTCAAAATTTTACCTAAATTCGGTTTTAAATCATGAAATGATTTAAATACGTTGTAAGAAATGATATGCTCATAATTTTAAGTGTATTTAATGACGTTTTGACACCGCTTATTACTTTAGAAAGAAAACAATCTTTTTTTATTACTCATACTCTGCGTCGCGACGACAGTAGAAGCAGAATGTTTATCTATTTTGACAGAGCCCATAGTCAAATATGATAGTTATGAAATACTGTGTTTTTCTTCTATATGAGTTGATCTAATTATTGTATTTATAATATTGGGTCTGGAAAAAAGTTCGTGGCGTTTTTCCCGATAGATGGCATTGGTTGCCGATAACTAAAGAACAACAAGTCACAGCGACACCACCGAAGGCTCGTTTCTTAGATGACCTTCCGAACGTTAGTTTGAGCGTAGAAACATTGTAATCGGTGCAGTGGTTGGAAAGTTATTCGCACTTGAAAATGGAGAAGAATAATGAGAAATTTCGCTATATTCTGCAATATTATTATGATAAGGGGAAGAACGCTGCGCAGGCTTGTGATAAAATTTGTGCTGTGTACGGTGAAGGTACTTTATCGAAATCTGTTGCGCGGAAATGGTTCGCTCGCTTTCGTTCTGGAAATTTCAATGTGAAAGATGAGTCACGCTCCGGTCGTCCAATCACTGAAAAATCTGATGAAATTCTTGAAAAAGTCCAACAAGATAAGCATATCAGCAGTGTCGATATTGGCATGGAGCTAGGCATTGACCACAAAACTGTTTTGAACCATTTACACAAAGCTGGTTACAAAAAAAAGCTTGACGTATGGGTTCCTCATGAGTTGAGCGTGAAAAACATGATGGACCGAATTAACATCTGCGATGCGCTGCTGAAACGGAATGAAATCGAGCCGTTTCTGAAACGTTTAATAACCGGAGATGAAAAATGGATTACGTACGATAATCTGAAGCGTAAAAGATCGTGGATAAAGGATGGTGAGCCGTCACAAGCGTTCGCTAAGCCAACATTGACGCCAAAAAAAGTGATGCTGTGTGTATGGTGGGACTGGAGGGGAATCGTCCACTACGAGCTACTTCCAACTGGTCAGACGATTGATTCTCAACTCTACTGTGCACAACTAGAGAGATTACGCCAGGCGATTGAAAGAAAACGGCCCGAATTGATTAATAGGAAAGGTGTTGTCTTCCATCATGACAACGCCCGACCACACACTTCTTCGATGACCCGTCAAAAATTGAGAGAGTTGGGTTGGGAAGTTTTGATGCACCCACCTTACAGTCCGGATATAGCACCCTCTGACTATCATCTGTTTGGATCTCTGCAGAACTCTCTCAATGGAATTAAGTTGGTTTCAAAAGAAGCCTGTGAAAACTACTTGATTCAGTTTTTCGACCAGAAACCACAGAAGTTTTTCACCGATGGGATCATGGATCTACCAAAAAAATGGCGAAACATTGTCGATAATAATGGAGCATATTCGGTTTAAATGAATTCGTCCACGCGCCATGCGGGGACCAGTTGAATTTTACTGAAAAAACGCCACGAACTTTTTCCCAGACCCAATATTTTGACAGAGCCCATAGTCAAATATGATAGTTATGAAATACTGTGTTTTTCTTCTATATGAGTTGATCTAATTATTGTATTTATAATATAATAGTAACGAATAATTTATTCGAAATAAATAAAATTGAAGAAACGAATTCGTATATTACGCGCATTACTATATCTATACGAATACAAATCTTCTATCGTCGGAAAATAATGTGTTATTGTACTACTATGTTATGAATCAGACATACTTTGAATCCCAAAGTTCTGTTTACATAACAACTTGTAAATACCATCATACATGAATTCGGCAGATATATTTTCGTGTACATTGAAAAACCTTTTTGTGGTACCTACTGCATATAATGGGTGTCCCAAAATTAGTGCAAGATTTGAATTTGTCGTCATTTGTGCAGTGAAGTGTTGGCAACCCTAGAAAAACAATTCGACAGCTGACAGTTTAGGGTTAGTAAAAATGGAGCGTTGCACGATACAGCAACGTGTCTTCATTTTTCGGTGATCAGAATTGGCCCCCTAGATCGTATGATTTAACACCATTAGATTTCTTTTTATGGGGTTATTTGAAATCACAGGTCTATATCAACAAACCCACAACCATCCGTGCATTAAAGGAGGAGATTCAGCGCTGCATCAATGAAATTCGGCCACATTTATGCATAATGGTCATGGGAAATTTCGACAAACGAGTGCGTATGTGCATGCAAAGCCGTGGATGCCATTTGCCCGATGTGTTATTCCATAAATAACCCTATACTATGTACTTTATGATTCATTAAAAAAATAACAATCAAAAGACTAAAAACTGTGTTTTCTATTTAATTCAAATCTTGCGTTAATTTTGGGACACCCTCTACTATTGCTTACAATATATTAATATATATAATATTGTCAGTGATAATGAAGTTACTGTGATGCCTTAGCGGAAGCAGTTGTTATGGTCGAATGCAATACAGGATTTTGGGGTTTAGGCAAAAGAAAAGGTGTCAACGAGAAAATAACAGTTCTTATAGACGTTTGCTTAGTTGGGATGCATATACCAACATTTAATGTTAATTCGTTGGAACTTCCAGACTATTAGATTGCTTTTCTTTCTAAATTTTAAGTACTTAATTCACCGTTAACAATAAACTATTCATTTCCTATATTTTTTTGATTTAAAAATGAAACAAAATGATTAATTTTTTGTTTGTTAAAGCTTCATACATTATATAGTTTAATAGGTAAATTAATTTGATAAAATTGGAGATTTAAAATTTCAAACAAGCTCTTGTAAAAGTTCTAAAATGCAAGCAGAAATTCACCAATAAGCCTTTTATAAGTTGAATCGACGGCTTTTCGACTATCGTCTTGTCGGTCCTTAGAGGGACTGTTTTGGCAACGTTTCAATGAGGGCCCATTCATCTTCTTTTCTTTGTTCTCGTTCAGCTCGAAACGGGAAAATGAATTCGCTTGTTTCGAACTGTCATCATCTGATGGTATATTGATATTTCATGATTTCGCGCAGTACTTCTCTGGCGGTGAAATACCCAACATCAAAATATACTAGATCAGATCCAAATTAAAATGACCAGGCTCTGGATGAGTGAAAGGATTGAAGACACTAGAAAAAGTTTTAATAAAGTCCAGAACGATATTCATTGGTTGTTCCAGATTTGCGTCATTAAATATTAAAGGTACGGGAATTCTAAAACAGGAATGCCTATTATTAAAAAAATACGAAAAGAGTGCGGTTCAAATGTAATATTAGATTTAAAGCGAGCTAGATATTCATCGTAGGCAGCTTCAATTTCTATTTTAAGCAAAAAATGAATTCTGGAAAATACAGTATGTTAAAGAGGAGAATAATAGTGGAAAACCTGTGTGTAAGCATTAATCATCTCACAATTTATAGTGCACTGCCGGACGTTAATTTTAGGAGATTAGATAGCTACAATTTTATAGGTTTGAAGGCCTGTTATCATATACATATGTATTCTCTATTAAGTCTCTCGGAAAATTTTTTGCATTTGTGTTTCCTAGAATATATACATTTAAGTTCCGATCGTTTAAATATTTCGACAATAATGGTTTAAATTTTTCTAAATTATAATTTGATCTTCATTTGTTGTGAGGTCGTAAATTTTTACTTTGCTTGCAATTTTATCTTGCTAATTTTTTTTGTGCGTTCCAGTAATAAATATAATAAAGAATGAACTAGGCTATAGCATAGTTTCCAACTTTTTCAGAATTATAAATTCTATGACGGGCCTCCTTGGGCCTATCTTATATTCTTACAAGATAAAAATGGGAGCTAGGTAATAGGAAAATGTAATATAAAAATATATTTAAACAGTTTCACAATATACATGCAATGAAATGATATTTTCAAGAGTTTAACCATAATTATTATTATTATTATTACGCAATGCAGTCGTTCGTGTTGTCGCGTTTACAAACCAGAAAGATGTTTAAAAGTGTCGTTACGGAAAGGCACATCTGTCCTTGTGTGTTGTGCATTTTGCTAGCAAGTACATAATCGCTTTCATTTTGAACCGGCTACTAGCATAGTTACTGGTTTGTCATGTTGGGGTCTCGGTATCGATTCCGACGGCTTCTATCCGGGTTTTTCATGTTTCCCCTTCTCGTTTAATGTAAATGCTGACAGCTTAAGATCTTTGGGTGCACCAAAAGCGTGGGCATATAAAATAACTGACTGTCTGTCAATTCTTCCTGTAATTGGCGTTGAACGGTTGGGGGATGTGACGGCGTGGATTATATTATTATTAGACTTCTTCCCACTCCTATTATTTGTGCCGGGTAAGGTAAATGATCTTAAGTATGTTACACATTACTAGACAATAGGCAAATCGTACCAGATTGTTTGTTAAGTTTTATCGTTTCATAAGATATGGCGCTATTAGGTTCGTCGTTTTATTTTTCTAAAAATTGTACTACTTTTTTTATGAACACGTGACGTTTTCTCATTTTATATTTTCTCATTCGTATATTTACAGGTGTTCAAAGTTGATGTGTCACAGTATTTTTTTACAATGGAAAAAGTTGAATATCGTAGAGTAATAAAATTCTTATTTTTGGAAGGTGTAGCACCAAAACAAATTCATGAACGACTGTTAAAAGCGTATAAGGACCCTTCGTCTTCAATTAAAACAGTAGAAAGATGAGTTGCTGAACTTAAACGTGGTCGTACATAAAGGCGATCCACGTGAAAGACATCCAAAAAGTGCAACATCAGAAATCGTAGCAAAAATATGGGATATGGTTTTGGAAGTTCGTTGATTAACCGAGAGATATTTAGTAGAAGCCCTAGGCATTTCATTAGGTAGTTTTAGCAATATTTTGGCTGAAGTTTTGAGTTTCAAAAAGCTGTGTGCAAAATAGGTGCCGCATTCGTTAACAATGAATCAAAAACACATTCGAATGCGACTTTCTCAGCAACATTTGAAGCGTTTTGTAAAGAATAATAACGATTTTGTGCGTTGTTTCATCACTATGGACCACCACCATGAGCCTCAATCAAAACAAGAGGCCAAGGAGTGGTGTGAGCTCGGTACTTCGGCTCCGAAGCGAGTTAGGGTCCAGAAATCGGCTAAGAAGGTGTAGCATTAGTTTTTTTGGAATGCGAAAGGAATTTTGTTCGTGGATTACCTCCGAACTGGTAAAAACAATAAACTCAAGTTATTATCGTAACCTTTCGGACCGGCTAGATGTAAAATTTCATGGGAAAAGACCTGTTTTACAGAAAAAAAATTTATTTCATTAAAACAATGTACTCATTCACACAGCTCAAAAAACCATCGCAAAAATCAGTGAATTAAAGTACGAATTGTTGCAACATCCACCCTATTCGCCAGATTTAGCTCCCTTTGACTCCTAGTTGTTCTAACATCTCAAAAAATTCATGCGTGGAAAACGGTTTTCATCGAACGACGAGGTAATAGCAGCCGTGGAAACGTGTTTCGACAGTCTTCCGGATTCTTACTTCAAAGATGGAATCCATAAATTAGAGTATTACTGGAACAAGTGTATTGAAGTTCAGGGAGGTTATATTGAATAATAAAATGTATTTTAAACCATAAAATTGTGTTTTTCTTAGCGAATGACAAAACTTGAACAACCTGGTATGTTATTGTAATAACGTTTCTATATAATCACAGGTACGAGGGAGCGCTTTTATATTCGCGGAATGAGCGGATTGTAGAGGGGTGAGTAGGCGCATTGGGGGCGTGGCCTGTGCAGCGACTCATGATTAGTATAAATACGAAGTTTCATTGTTATTAGACAGTTAGTCTTTGAGCTATCGTCAACCAAGTAACATAATCAGGAGTGAAAAGTGAAATATGGAAAAAATCGAATATCGTGCCGTTATAAAGTTCCTTACCAGGCAAGGAAAATCAGTCGCGACCATAATGAATGAGATGTCATTGGTTTACGGCGACTCTTGTCCAGGAAAAACCATGGTGTACAAGTGGCATAGTTTATTTAAACAAGGAAGGGAATCCCTTGAAGACGACCCGAGGCCGGGCAGGAGCATTGAGGTGACCACGCCAGCACTTATCCAAAAAGTTGAACAAATTGTACTCGAAGATGCTCGACTAAAGAAGAAACAACTCGCAGAAATGGTTGGAGTATCCGATACAACAATTTTTAAAACCCTACACGATCATCTCGGCATGTCTAAGGTCAGCGCAAGATGGGTGCCGAGAATGCTCACGCCGCCGCAAAAACAACAGCGCGTAGAGTGTTCGCGTGCATTTTTGGACCTCTGTAATGAAAACAAGGATGGTGTATTGAGTGGAATTGTTACTGGAGACGAAACTTGGGTTCATCATTATGAACCTGAGTCCAAACAAGACTCCATGCAGTGGCATAAAAAGGGCACAGCTCCTCCCAAGAAATTTAAAGTGTCACAATCAGCTGGGAAACTCATGGCAACGGTATTTTGGGACTCGGAAGGAATATTGTTGATTGATTATAAAGATAAAGGTGTTTCTATAACCGGAGAATATTACGCTTCAATATTAGAGCGACTAAAAGAAGCCATTAAAGAGAAGAGACGGGGAAAATTGACAAAAGGTGTTCTGCTTTTGCACGACAACGCGCCCGTCCATAAGAGCCGCGTTGCGTTAGCTGCCCTGCATAAGGTGGGCTTCGACATTGTGAATCACCCACCCTACAGCCCAGACCTGGCCCCGAGTGATTATTACCTGTTTCCGAAAATGAAAAAAGAGCTGCGGGGTAAAAAATTTACTGCCGATGATGAAGTCAAGGAGGCAGTTTCGGCGTATTTTGCAGATAAAGAGAAATCATTTTTTTATGAGGGTATAAATAAATTAATTGAAAGATGTGAAAAATGTATCCGTCTTGCAGGTGAATATATTGAAAAAGAAAAATAATTTGGTTGTTTTATTTCCACCCCTTGTCCCCCATTCCGCGAATATAAAAACGCTCCCTCGTATAAGAAGGATCACAAACAAACTTAACGTATCCTATGAATATGTTTTATATCATCTTACAATCACTTTCCTTAATATTAAATAAGTAGATATGTATTTTACAAAGTTGCTTGTTTGCTATTAAAGAAAAAAACTCGCATTCTGAATTTAACTTTTCCAACAATTATATGTATCTGAAGTGATTCATTAAAAAGTTCCATACCAATTTGGTGCGAATGCGGTTAAAATGTAATCAGTGCTAAGGGAGACCAATTTCCGGACTTTAACTTGAAATTTATTTAAAGAAGAGATAATTTTTTACAAAAAAAGAATATTTTATATATTATTAAATGATTTGTGAATTTCGACTTTATTTAAAGAAAGGGTTTTACGTATTTTCGAATATTTTGTTAACACAGAAATCGTAATCGTTAACATCTAAAAATTAATGTGATTTCATAAAATTACATGCGAATTTATATAATTATTCGATATTTATTTATACGACGACCACTTGCAATAAAATAAAACAAAACGAAAAATCTAATCGTTTCTCTAAATTGAAAGAACTATATGGTATTATCAATCGTCAATTGCTATATTCTATCTACGTGTTTTAAGTTAAGTTGCACGTGGCGTTTTCCCTTGTTAAATTCTGCATCGAAAATCTCAACATCAAAATATTGTACGCATTCGCGAGGTTCTCGAAGTTGGGACTTTTAGTCCGCAAATAAGCGTTATTTTTCGATATCCATTGACAATGTTAAAGCTTCGAATATATCTAAAAAAATAGCCAGCGGAGGCTATATGTAGTCAAAGGGTGAATGTAATTATTTGCAAATGTGTAATTAAATTGCAGGTACAAAATATACAAATATTAATAGAAATGTACTGACCGATACCTAGGCATACTTGCGTATGTGTAGGTAGCCCTGAGCTGGGTTTGTTGTATATCACGTTGAAGAACGTGAACACGAATATTCGATTGTCGTCCGCGAACTTTCGGCTGCGAATACTGGAAGTGTGTTTTTAAAATATCTGGTGGACGTGAGAGTATTTTATTATATGTATTCCGACTTAAATCGCAGCTAGAAATTGGAATTAAATTAGATGTAATATTAAAAGAATATTCTAGACACGGTCTACATGTAAATACGTTCGTCGTAGCTAGAGATTTCTTGGAAAAGAGGCCTAGTTTATGATCCACAGATGTTAACTGAACAAAAAGACTTTTTGTGGAAACGTTTTCCCATCGCAAAAGTTAATAGTTTTAAAGAGTTTTAAAATCGATATTTAAAAAAATGGTAGATATACGTGGAATGGTATGTTTACAAGTGTACAAGTTTGATCGTCCATCAAAAATTATTGGATTTTGCTGCTTCAAATATCCACTTGCCTCATTCTCTTCAACATTTCTTGTGTGGCGTAACGTTCGACCCAGATCAGGCTTTGAATCAGTACCTTGTAAAATTTTTTACCGAGAAGACAGGTCTTTGTACGTAGGTTACTTTAAAAATTTTGCGGATGATACTGAAAAAAAAATCAATTATTTTAACCAATTCCATTTCATTGTTTTTCATTCACTGCACTCGGCGGAACTAGTTCTCGAAACATTGGGCACATTGTTCTTTAGCCACCACAGTCGCTTTTGGGGTATTGAACTTCATTACACGCATTTTGTCTTTTATGTATCGGAATAAAAACAAGTCATAATGTGCCAGATCGGGGCTATGAGGCGGCTAAGTCATCAATCCCGTGCATTAGTCCTCTTGGTCGCTTCTTGCGCATTTTTTAGAACACAGTTGGCAAACAAATGGATGTTACCTATTCGGCATTGACTGTGCTACAATCCTCTAGCGGAATAGTAGTTATATGTCCGATGCGTCCGAAAAAAGAAGCCACCATTTTCTTGCTAGAGCTCCGTCCGTGTCTCACTTACGTGGGTTTTTCCGCGTCTTTGAAGGCCTATTAAGCCGATTCTCGCCTGCTTTCTGGCTCGTAACAATAAATTCAACTTCCATCGCCTGTAACGATATCGTACACTGATTTTGCTCGACTTCGGTTGAATTTTGTAAACAATTCTTTACACCAATTTATACTCATTTTTTTAAAGCTTCCTTTAAATTGTGTGGTATCCATCGAGCGCAAAGTTTTCTGACGGCGAGATGATCAGATTAGTTCTGATTTGTGTCATACCTATGTCTAATGATGCCCGAATATCTCTATATGTGCAGTGGTTGTGTGGTTTTTTTTGGATTGACTGCAGTGGTAGGCCGTCTCACACGATGCTCATCTTTGAGCGAAACACGTCCACGATAGAACTAGTTGTACCACCGTTCAACAATCGCCAAGGATGGTGCTTCATCGCCAAACAATCGTTTTATTTTTTGTAAACACTCTTGTAGAATGAGACCGTTTTTAAAATAGTAGAAAATCATGGCTCAAAAATTTTCGCGGCATCATTCCATTTTTCATAAAACTTACTTTATTTAAAAAATTGCTAAAAGGAGACAACAGTATATGCTAGCAATCTGTAAATGCTATTCAGACTAAAAAATTTGAGAGAATGCGACACAAAAATATATCCGACAGCGCCATCTTATGGGAGGTAGCTGAACCGCAAAACTTTTAAAGCAACCTGTGTATAAAGGAGGCATTTTGAAGTACATCGAAACGGGCAGTATATAAACGAGTGATCTTTTTTTAATGAATAAATGACCTGTGAAAAATAGGGAAAAATACGTTGGTTTTGTCGATCCAATAGTTTGAGAAAATAATTGCCTTTAAATGGTTACACATGCATAAGATGAACACATAAGAGGGAGGAAATGCGACTAACAAAAATTATGCTGCAGTAGATACACTTTTCTCGCGTTTTTAATTTGGAGGTGGCATATCATTTTTTAGTTTGAATTAAATCTCAGATTTGTTTTTTGTCAATAAATCATTAGAACTGGTAGTATGGCACTTGATTTTCGTGTTTATAGCAGGAACTTTTTCTCTGTGTAATCTCATAGTTTTTGTCAGCTACTGGACATTTGTGTATAGTGCTTGTTTCTTTTATTGTATACATATATGGATTGATATTGCTTCAGTTTGTACTTTTCGCTCGAAGTTTGGTGTTATTAAAGAAATGTAAACATTGAAACGTTGTTTACACATAGGAGTTTTGTAATCAATTCGTGTTTACAAATAAATAAGTCGTAGCCCGTAGCTTTAAACCGTTCTCGTATATTTTTGCTCACTACAATACACCTAGCAGTTTACTGTGTAGGTGCGAATTGACCCACTTTATTCCGAACAGTCTTAGTATACCGTTCGAACTTAACGGGTTATTCAAATCACTCATTGTTTTTAATTAAATTTCGTAATTAATCATACAATTAGTGCGTTTCGCGCGTTTCCGCTGGAAAATATTTTGTATATTGTAACTTTGTTGGCTTATAAACATGATCGTGTGACGTCTAATAATATGTAGTACTGGTAATAATAATAATAATGATATAATAATTGTCGTCGTTCAATTCACGCATTGGCGAGAAACACCCGCTGCTTGTTCTACATGAGTGGTATTTAAACTTATTAACCTTAGTTATACGAATTTATATTTCTTGTCAGTTGTGGCATGTGTTTGTCTTTACGTCATCAGTTGGGAATTCTCTTCATGATGTTACATTAATAATACAGAATAGTAAAAAATGAGCTACTAATCTACGAACAATGAACTTTTTTAATAGGACTTCCATTCATTTATTTAATAACGCTGGTAGTGTTCGTTACAACGTGTACATTCAAGAATGAAATTATATTCGAAAGTAATAATATTTCTCAAGCAATTGATTACTAAATATACTGCCGTTCAGAAGTATTTAGGCACCCATAGATTTACAAGAAATGATTAAAAGCACTAGCAACAAAGTGAACATATATTTATTATTTACATATACATAGCTTATTACATATCTGGCAGTAGGATTACATATTATATCTAAACTTGTGATTCGTCTATGTGACCTCTTTTGTTTTTGATAACGGCAGCACAAACGCGCCGTTCTTGTAATTAGTTTTGTCAAGGTATCTGGTGTTATCCGGACCCATGTCTCTTGCAGCTTCTTCCACAAATCAGCCTTCGATGTTGGTACTGCTTTTCGGAACTCCCGATCAAGTTCCTTCCACAATAACTCCATGGGGTTTAGATCGGGGCTTTGGGAAGGCATTGACTCTGCGACGATCCTCTAGCGGTCAAGGTATCTGGTGTTATCCGGACCCATGCCTCTTGCAGCTTCTTCCACAAATCAACCTTCGATGTTGGTACTGCTTTTCGGAGCTCCCGATCAAGTTCCTCCCACAATAACTCCATGGGGTTTAGATCGGGGCTTTGGGAAGGCATTGACTCTGCGACGATCTTCTAGCGGTCAAGGTATCTGGTGTTATCCGGACCCATGCCTCTTGTAATTTCTTCCACAAATCAGCCTCCGATGTTGGTACTGCTTTTCGGAGCTCCCGATCAAGTTCCTCCCACAATAACTCTATGGGGTTTAGATCGGGACTTTGGGAAGGCATTGACTCTGCGACGATCTTCTAGCGGTCAAGGTATCTGGTGTTATCCGGGCCCATGCCTCTTGCAATTTCTTCCACAAATCAGCCTCCGATGTTGGTACTGCTTTTCGGAGCTTCCGATCAAGTTCCTCCCACAACAACTGTATGGGGTTTAGACTGGGACTTTGGGAAGGCCACTCCATAACTTTGATGGATCCGCCTGCTTTCAAGTGTAGCAAATAGTGTTTGCACAGTTTAGATGTGTGCTTTGGGACATCATCTTGGAGTACAAAATTCGGACCTAAAAATCTTAATCCTGAAGGAATACCATTGTTTTTTAAAATGTTTCGATACTGTTCTTTCTTTAATAATCCCTCGATCTGTACAATATCGCCCACGACCGTACCACCATACAATCCCAGATCATCATAGAACCACAGGCATGTTTAATCGTAGGAATGTTCTGTCGCACGCTCATCTGTAAATCTCCGAACGAAAACACGTCTTCGTAAACCGAAAATCTCGAATTTTGACTCATCGGTTCACAAGACTTTACTCCATTGTTCAGCTGTTCAATGCTGGTGTTCATGAGTTCAGTTTAAGCGTTTCCGTTTATTATGTTTGCGCAATAACGGTTTTTTTCATCGTAATTCGTCCGTACAACCCTGCTTTAAACAAGCGACATTTGACTGTAGTTACGCCTATTGACTTTCGACGATCTGCATTGATTTCAGCAGCGGTTTCTGGGGCTATTTTCCGTCGATTTCTTTTGCTAGTTACAACTATTGCACGATCTCCAGCAGAAGTTGTCGCTCTAGGTCTCCCACTTCGTGATTTATTCAGAACACTGCCACTTTCTCGGTATTTTTCGACGGTATAGTCTACGGTGGTATTATTTAACTTTAAGTGTTTCCCAATTTTCCAGTTGATTTTGCCAACTTCATGGTGCGCAATTATAAGAGCACGTGTTTCCATGTTTAACTCTTTTCGTTTCGGCATGTTTAACAGTCTTTAACAACATTAGTCGCACAGGAATATTTTACAACGACTACAGAAACGTAACTGAGGGCAATTTCGATAATTTAACCTGAAACTTGTCCGAGGTAATTAAAACATCATTTCTAAAAGTATCCTTAACGGAAAGACAATTATGAGAACTTGGAGAAACTTTTATTGCACTAATGCCCATGTAGCGGCAATAACAAGTTTTGATTAATTGCAGGTAATAAAGTAATTTACATAATGTTACTTATGCAGTGTTTCTTTAAATTTAATGCCTTTTCTGTACTTATTCAATTATACAAGAAGAGAATTTCCTAGAAGCGATGTTGTTTAAATAGTTTTATAAAATATGGGTGCCTAAATACTTTTGAACGGTAGTGTATATGCAATGAATAAAAGTCGGCATGAAGATGACTATGCTTCATGCTATTAAAGGGATTTACAGTTTATGCTCCTTTTTTTAACTTTACTCATATGGAATTGACTTGTGAGTCATTTACGAATTGTCAACGAAGCAGTTATGCGTTACTCCGCAACAAAATATCAAATATTGTGAGAATATGGATGGATGTCACATCTTCTTCGATAAATTCTTATAACAACAATACAATTTTTGAACAATATTCCTCAGTGTTGTTAATATATGCTAGCAAAGAAGAAATCGATCAAGAAAGAACTTATACCTCGCTAAAAACAATGAACACTGTGCCCAGCACGCGGTACTATACATACATATTTGAATTGTTACCGAATTATTCTGCGCATAAAACGAAAGAAAATGTAAGAAGATATGCTTTCGCAGTAGACCAAAATTACTGCTAAATTCGTTAAAATAGTTATAAACACAAAATAAGCATTGTCAATTAGTTTTAGTAAATGATCGATTCCACAATAGATAATTATAAAAAATGGAAAATGTTACAAACAAATATTAAGATCGCAGATGAAGAGATGACAAAGAAGATGCTGAAGTATAAAAAAGAAACAGGTGTCCATCAAATTTAATATGAACAAGAATTGTCTTTAAAATCTAATACATACAAACTATACACTTTTGTCAGAATACCATACATAACCTCATTGGATTAGGAAATAAAAACAGGTATTCGTAATACATTCTGTACAGCTCTAGATGTAAGAATATTGATGTAAGAATGTAGCAAGGGGTGGTTTATTTACAAGTCTTTATATTCTGTACATACAGTCTATTTAACTGCGACCTTTTGTTTTCTGTCTGGAATATCTTCTTCTTTTACATATCCCTGTTGAAGTTGGGCGTGTTTACGATTCCTTTAGCCCCTGTGTAATATTGCTTGAGGTGGTCATAAAGTTTATTCCACTGCGATCTTTTCAGATCAGTGTGGTCTCTCCGAAGTCTCTTGGTTTCTTTTTTGCTTATGCTTACTGTAGAAGATCTTAATGACCCTGCTCATCAGCTTTTGCACTTAAGCGTTAAAAGTTAGCTGATATGATCCTTCTCCTCTACAATGTAGATCTTGACAGCCTAATGTATGTTTTTTTGTAGATGATCCTGGTTAATCTGTTCTCCTAGCTTCTTTATCCATTGCAGGGTCTTTACCTTGCAATTTTAGAAGTTGTTAAGGTTTCGCTCTATAATTTCTCCATACCGTTTTCACGAGCGGCAGAGGAAATAACAGCCCGCCTGATCTTACTCGAGCAAGACAGCTAAATAATACGAATTGGTTCTGGTACTCCAGGGGATGTTGCAATGTTACATTACACCTTACCTTAGTTTGGGTCTAACTCCATATTTAAAAAGCAGCTGGGACCCTGGGGTGAAGAGGTGTTTACATTCTATATTTTGTATGTTTAGGTGCTTAGATCTACACATCGCTGCCTTTTGTCAAGATATTTTAATTCAATTTTTATATCTAATTATAGAAAATATGTTATTGAAAAGGCTGTTCATAACACATCGAACAATAAGTCCCAGGACTGTACTAAAACATTTTTTTTTGGCAAAATTCTTTTATAATCTCCTTAAAGTACGATACGTTCATCGTAACGCTTTTTAATTTTTCCATGACGACCCCGTGGAACGATTTATCTTAGGCCTCAAAATAGACGATAGTTTCGGCAATCACTTCTTTATTGGAGGTGATTTTGATGGAGCCTGTGATGCCAGTGTGCGGAATTTCTTTTCGTGCAGGTATTTTGCCGTAGTTTTCTAGGTACGACACTGTTTAATTATCTGCTGATGATGACAATTTAGTTATCGAAATACGTATACAGAATACGAAAATTAATGTGGAAAGAGGATATATATCAACCTTCAGTTATTAAGTTCTTTATTGGAGTCAAATTTCTTTCCTTGGAGTATCTTTTTGAGTCTGCCAACTATCAGTAGTCGCTGGGAGCCAAATCTGAAGAACACAGTGGGTGCGGAAGCAATTCGAAGCCCAGTTCGTTCAATTTGGCCATCGTAATCAACGACTTGTAACAGGATGCATTGTTTTGGGGAAAGAGCATCTTCTCTTTATCATTTGTATGTGCAGTAGTTGCCCGTCTTTATCATGTGAGTGATTGCAGTGGCAGGCCGTCTCTCACGATGCTCGTCTTTAAACGAAACACGTCCACGCTGGTACTCGTACCGCTGTTCAACAGTCACCAAGGAGGGTGCTTTATCGCTAAACGATCGCTTGATTGTTTGCGAAAACTGTTATCAAGTGAGACCGTCTTTAAAATCGTAGAAAATCATGGCTCGAAAATTTCCGCGCGTTAATTTCGTTTATCACAAAACTCACTTTATTTAAAAAATTAATAAAAGGAGAAACAGCATGTTCTAACAATCTGTAAATGCTGCTCGGACTAAAAAAATCTCTGTGAATACGACAAAAATATTTCTGACAGCGCCACCATACGGAAAGTAGTTAAACCGCAAAACTTTTAAAGCAACCTATGTATACATATATGTACCTACATTAACATTTTAACAAGTTAAAGATGTAGTAATATGTTAATACGAACTGATGACTCTGATAAACGTTGAATAAAAACGATTTCGTAATCTTTTCGTTTTATAATCGTAAAGTAAATAATAAATAGATAATTGTATAAGTTATTACCAAAGTATTACAACCTATATTTATGATTAATGTATTTTAACAATTTATATACAAGTACTTTATTGTATTATTGTTGATACTATTGTTATTCATTTTTTTTGAATATTTTAGTAACATTATTGGAATTTTAAGTATCTGACTTTCGTATAACATTTGAGTAAATAAAACCGTAATTAACTTGATGTTCAAAAATTTCTCTCGGTGTGTTTTATTTTATGATTTTTTGAAATTTTAGAAACTAAAACAATTAATGGGTTTCCTGTTTATATTATTTCACGAACATGTAAAGGAGTGTATAACAAACAGAACATTTTTATGTAAAAAATTTCTTTTCACTCAAAAATAAATCATCGTACACATGATACTTTCAGCACCGCAATTGAAGAAACGTCATACAAACCATAAAAAAAACAAGTGGGAAAATATTTGCTGTTGAAATTACCAGCTGTATGCAAAGATTACTTGCTAATAAAATGATCTTAAATTACGCTGAATATCCTTGGGAAGTATCAGTAACAAAGTATCAAGCCAAACCGCACCACATTTTATGTGTGATATTGTAGGCTCGACAGAAGTTTTGCCGTTTCTCCAATGTAACGGAACTAGAAAATTGCCAGAATTCCTAATTGCACATATTTCACAAACTTTCGCTTCGCGTTATCTTATCGAGTTTAGATTTGGATTTTACGGGTTTTACAGTTTAATTTTCCTTTATCATTGCGTGAATAACGTTCGATTTCCGTTCTTCATATCGCTCCTGGAATGTAATTTTTCAACTTTTTTATTTTGTGCATTTTATAGGGATAATTTAGTGTTTTATATTTAATGAAGATACACGTTTGAACACGTCATGAAGGACGTCGTGTTTTTCGTTTTGCGTGTTTTAAAGTGGGAATTCTAAATGCAAAAAGACGTAAAGTGACATCGCAATATTAAGTACATCTTGGTATTAGTGACTAATTGTTTTTTCTACATTCCGGACAGACCGGTTCACTGGCTATGTTATAGTTGAGAAAATGGGGCTCTTGAAAAAGTCGAAATCCCTCTGTATTCGGGTAAGTAACTATGCATTATAATACCAAATTGAGATCGCATGAGGGCATAAAGTTGTATGTTTCTCGCGTCTTATTTTCACATTAAATTAACAGTTCGAAAGTCCCCAATTACTTAGCTTTCGTTTGATCAATATACACGTTTGCGTTTTTACGACAGTCTCGTTGCTAAAAATGTGAAATGTAACGTTTATTTTCCGAAGATGAAAGTATAGTATTTCTTTTCTATTGACTGGGTATTAAACGTATCAGTTGAGCAAAATAAGCGTTAATTTCTAGATTTAATAAGTTAGATTGTCCTTTTTATAAATGTATATTAAATTAGGCTCTCTTATAGAAGTTTTTTTTGTAATTGTTTTTGTTTGTAACAAAGCATTTGTGCGTTGAGAAACATAAATTTTGCTCCTTTAGTGAAAACAATTTCAAGCGATTCTTTTGCTATAATGATGGGTGAAGAGCAAATCTCTGGGCTCCCTAATTTCGTATTTTTTATTAACGTTTCAAAAAAGTACTTGTTCTTACTAGAAATTTGCTGTTTGTTTATTTATAGTTTCAAAGTTTTTTCACCTATTAATAACACAGGGAAACACAAGTTTCATTGACTAAAATCTGACACTTGTTTTTGACTAACTTTTGGCATCTGATTCCAAAAATAACACCAGTTTTCGTCGATTACGTAAACTTTTTAAGCTACAGGATACCTTTTCTTTGTCCCAAAAGTTATTGGATTTTTCAATAAGGATAATTTTGTATTTCAATAAAACACAGAATAATTGAGATATTAGGCCGAAATTTATTCCAGGTGCAGTGCACATGTTACATTTAACTATGGATTTCGATCTTGTTCGATCGATTCTTTGAAGCCAATCTTCCACCATTCTTTCACACATGTTGGAATAAACCAACTAGTTAATGTAACACCATAAAAAGAAATCCAAGGATATTAAATCGCATGAGTGAAGAAGCCACTCGAACGGACCATTTCTCGAGATACACGGTTACCGAATTTTCCCTTCAATAGATCAATTATTTGACCAGCTATGTGGCATGTGGCACCCTCTTGCTGAAACCACATATCACTGGTAATAAGTCCATCCAATTCTGGAAAAAAATAGTCTTCCAACATGGCACGATAACGAACTCTATTGACCATAACATGACGATCATTTTCATCGACAAAAAAAATATGGTCCAATCATCCTCTTACGGTTTTTAGCCTCTCTTAGCACTTCTTCACTAGCTTTTGCACATTAGCCTTAGTATTCCGGATCATTTAGCAAATCTCCCTACACCTTTGACTCTCACCTTTTATCTGTATAGATGAACTTTCCTGGCTTGCTTTTCCTATGGAGGGTTTTCGCCTTGAAGTTTTAAAATCTGTCGCAGGTTGTCATCAACTTTTCGTTTTTGGGTTTTGTATCTTTTCTATAATATTTCCACGAGCAGTGGGTGATGACTGGCGAAATCAAGAGATTGCGTATTGCGCCCTCAGAGGAACGTAAACTACCACACTTCTCTGGACTCGCACAACTTTCCTTTCAGCTTCGGGTTTTACTTAGGTTCCTTGGGAGGTCTAATCCGTATATACACATTAGATATAAGCCTCTGAGAGTGAATTCAATAGAACTACTGATTCTAGAATCACGAAAAAATATTGGGGAAAAACGAATGATTAAGATTTTGTTAGGGTGCAAATCTTGACATTGGATTGGAGATGGTAACATGAATAGCTAGCAGCCTTTGAGGGAAACTTTCAGAGTGACGTGTGCATATATGTAGTAAATTCGACAATTAATGTATCAAAAATCGGGGTTCTGAAGAATTCGATTGCGAAATCAATATTTGTATTTATATTTAAAGAACAACAAAAATACATCAAGATGTGTAATTTTAGAATTAATGATTCATCATTCATGACTTTAAAAGCATTCTCTATTGTTCAGCTATTAATCTAAAGGTCATTTTTTTAATACTCTTATCGCCAGATTTGTTTTTTGTATATTGAATAAATTGAATCCATTTTATATCCGATATAATAAAACGTACATATTGCACTCTTATTTAAAAATTGTATTGAATTAAATTCATTTCAAGTGATTTATTCCAGTTAAGTTTAAATCAAATTCATTATGCGTCGATGGTCAGAAGTGACGTAATGAAAATTAAAACTAATGCGTAATATTCAATACATATTTACTCGCATCTGTTCGGTAGAAAAAAGTACACATGTAGAGTGAAGGTCTTGCGACATATGATTCCACCTTTGTCTTGGACGCAGTCATAATGGTTAATTACAGAAAAAAGGTTGATTTTAATAGACTTTGTTGCGTAAAATATTTTTCTCTATTGTGGTACGTTCATCTAAATATTGTTGTCGTTATCGTAATATATTTTTGATTGCCAAATAATTTAAATTGTGGAAGTGTATGAACAATGAATAAACAATGCAAGCAGCAATCGGATACCGAACCACAACAAATTGCGTAGTAATGAGAATCTATTATTATCCGAGTAACAAAAGCTAAACAAAGCTGAATAAAGCAAACCAAATCCAGCTTTATTTAATTAATTTTACATCAACAAGAATGGCTTACAGGTCATGAAATTAGAATTAAGAGCCTCTGAGGTTTAAATTGTACCGTCGTCTTTGTTATTATTATAATAAAGATGAGCTCAGATAAAGCTCAACATCGACAAATGCTGTTCTCTCTTTTAGTAGAAGTGATACTACAATGTTCGGCAATCCATTATACCTAGAGTACACAACTTCAAGGACCGTGGAATCTTGTTCGACTCGCATCTTAGCTTTTCTAACCATATGAGTAGCATAACTACATCATCTTCCAGAAGTCTTGGGTTCCTTTTTCGTTCTGGCAGGGGTTTTAGTAGTATGCACACTTTGAAGGTGCTTTACGGTTCTCTTGTCCGGTTCAGATTGAAATATGCTTCAGTTGTGTGGTACCCGCTTTACTATTACTAGCAGTTACTCCTGGAGCGTGTTCAAAAGAGGTTCCGCAAATATTTATCCTACAGGATTGATGGTCATTATCCTGCCTTTGGTTCGACGTATGAGGGTCTGCTTGCTAGGCACAAATTTGATTCTCTTGGTATACGCGGAGAGAAAGCTAGTGACGGTTTTCTTTATAAATTAATAAATAATTTTATTGATTTCCTCGTGCCTAGTTTTGACACTAAATCATCGGCAACCTTCTCAATAGCTAGGGCAAGAACCAATGTTATCTACAAGGCTCCATTGGTACATACACTGCAGGCCATAAGTTTGGAATCACTTGCATAAGTTAGGAATCACTTCTGAATATAATGAAAATATTGTAGTGGCTTTAACAAACATTGTAAAAATAAAACAATATTAATATACCAAAACGTTTTATTATAAAATAAGCAGGAAAAAAAGCAAATTTTATTTATTTACATCCACTTATTTTTATTATCAACTAAACGGACTTTTCATCGAAATACCCTCCTTTTGCTTTAATGACGGCAGCACACAATCGCGGTAAACGAGACACTAATTTTGTAAGGGTTTCATTGGGTATATTTGCCCAAGAATCTTGTATAACTTGCCACATGTGAGTCTGGGACGTCGGACACTTTTCACGCACTTTTCTATCCAATTCTTCCCACAACAGCTCTATTGGATTGAGGTCTGGCGATTGTGCCGGCCAAACCATGTTTTGTAAAACACCGTCAGCTTCCTGTTGTTGGAGATATCCTCTACATAAATGAGAAGAATGTTTTGGGTCGTTGTCTTGCATGAATATAAAGTTTTCTCCAAGTAATCTCAGACCGGAGGGCACAGCGTTGTGTTCGAGAATCTGTCTGTAACCCTCATTTTTCAAAACTCCGTCGATTTTCACCAGATCTCCTACACCAGCCGAAGAAAAACATCCCCAAACCATTACAGAACCGCCACCATGTTTTACCGTGGGCACCACACATTGCGGTAACATTTTTTCCGTAGCAGTTCTTCTTACAAATATCCGACGTCTGGAACCGAAGACCTCGTACTTTGATTCGTCGGTCCATAGTACTTTTTCCCACTGTTCTATTGTCCAATCTTTGTGTAACTTAGCCCATCGTAGCCTTTTTATTTTATTTTGCGGACGTAGAAGCGGTTTGCGAACTGCTACACGTCCTATCAGTCTAGCCGCTCTGAGCCGCCTTTTTACTGTAGTTAAAGAGATCCGAGTTTCACGCTCCCTGTTAAACTCACCGCGGATTTGCGAGGCCGTTAATCTTCTATCTCTTTTCGACGTCAATATAATTGTCTGATCTTCTGCAGGAGTTGTAATTTTTGGTCTTCCTGATCGTTTTCTGTCCGTATACCCTCCAGTAGACTGGTATCTTTTAATTGTATTTTGTACACCTTTGTACGATATCTTCATTCTTTTCGCGATATCCCGTATAGAATCTCCCCGATTATGATGACTAATAATTTCTACACGTTTTTCTAGCGATATCTGCTTTCTCTTCGCCCTAATCAAACGATGTTTACTGATTCTACACACTTTTATGTGTCTACACACTTTAAATGATACGAAGCAACTAAAATATTCTCATTACTTCAAAATGTATAAATACTTATAAATATAAAAACTAAATGTAATTACAAAAGGTTTATGCGGAAGGGTCTGCAATAAAATTTGTTCATTCCAGGTAATCGTTCATTATGCAGAAATATTACCTGCTCGAATAAATAATACCGCACGCAGAGTTTCCTTAATCTCTGGTTATTTTCCAACTATTAATGCATTTAAAACTACATCTTTTATGTAAAGCTTTATAATGTACTTAAGAATAATCCTTTGTACTTATATCAAAGTAATACGAACGTAACATAGATAAATTTTAATTTTTATGAATTTACTGGAACTGATTCCAAACTTATGGCCTGCAGTGTATGTCCAGAAATGCCACTGTATTATACGAGGATCCCTTTCGTTAATTTGAATCTATTATTGTTAGTTCAGTTTTTTTTTGTATGACTTGGATTATATTATTATAAGTGTGTATACATATTTTTTTTTTTGTTAATTGAATTCTTATTTTTATTTGTAGTACATTTACTGCACCTATTTTTGTTTCAATTTTAATTTTAATCTTAAGTGCATTATGTCCTGTAAATGGTCTATGTAACTGTTGGGTATTAAAGATTATTATTATTATTATTTTTGATGAATCTCTAAAACGCAGAAAAGACCTAGTTCTAATCTGCCCCTGAACAAACTGTATCGAGTCTGTATATTTTATTATAAAGCATTGATTTAAACACTTTTAAGGGTAAACATTGTAAATAGATTGTCTAATGGTAGAAACAGGAAATCCTACATGACAAGTATTGATAATTATAGAAAATGTAAGGCGTTTACTTTTTTCTTATCAAAAATTTTTTTATGTAAACCATGTAAAATAAACAACTCACAGATAATTTGCCTAACATCAATGTATGCTTTAGAAATGAGAGCGAATATTTACAATGTAATGTAAAAACTGTTTGCCATACATCAGTCGCAGTGGTTGATTTCTGCCTCAAAATAAAACGTTGAAACTAGTCAACACGTGCTTGAAATATAAAAAATAGACACAGAAATGAACATAAATGTGAGATCGTTATAATGAATAAAAGATGAAATCGAAAATAACCCATAGATAATTAATTTATGCTCTTACTACGTCCTAAGCGCTTTCGAATATCTCAGTACTATCGTGCTGGACAATAAGAATGAAAAATTTCAAATGTGTGGATAATCAGGTAGTTTTTATCCACAATACATTCAGAGACAAAAGAGTGTTTCTAACTCATTCATCTCACCAGAGAACAAATCAAAGTAAGAAAACATTTTGTCCAAAATTCGGGAAAAATTACTACGGGATCAACTAACTAAAAAAAGGGAAAACTACAAAACAAACAAAAGGAACAAGAAGCCATCTTTCCATTCCTTGTATTTATTTTGTGGAAAAATTTTAGAAGCGAAAGTAATACTTCGCGAAGTAGAAGAAGAAGAAATATTAGATCTGGCGAGTTCTGTATAAGTTCTGTAGTATTTCTTATATAAAACAAATGAAACTTGTTAAACAAAACAGTCACCAACGTATTTCCCTTTATTTTGTACGGTAATATTCAATTTTTCAGAGCGCCAGATAATATCAGCTTTAAAATTTTGCTTCTTCGGAATTGAAGGCCACTTTAAACCCAATCATTGGAAAATGTTTCACTCCGGAGCCGCTATATTTTGAAGGTATAATAGATGTGCTTACACTTGACAGTATAGTTCGTTGAGTTTCCGAAGAACTAGGCAATTAAGGCCACAAGCTACTAGGAGGCGTGTGGTTTAGTGTTATCGTGTTGAAAAATGTCCTTCGATGCAATTATTAAAGTTGACTATTCGAGATAACCTAATTTCTCTTTCTTACAGGATTGTTAAAAGGAAATTGTTTTTTATCTCTGATAAGAAAATAATCCTAAAATACGTATAAATTTACACATGTTTTGGCGTTGTTTCTTGACGCATTTCTATGTATCGCGAAAAGTTTATCGATCATTCTGCTCCGAAAAGATTTGTTTTTTGCTTTAAATTTATTGAAACTCATCTACACTCCTGTCTTATTAAATCATTTTTTAACTGTTGAACTATTTCTATTAAATACGAGGTATGGCAATTAAATAAAGAGATTGCGCTTCTTCCATCGCGCAACCACATCAGGCGAGGCTGTAATTGCAATGTCATTGACCTCAATACTTCCCAAGCAACAACCCGTAGTTTCGTCTCTCTGTCTGCTTTAGTTTACTTTCGAGCTTTAATTGTAGAGGACACTGTTACTTAGTAGTGCCGTGATAATGGTTGGCGTAAAAATCAAGCGGCGAATTAACCTAAAATTCCTTGTCAAATTAAAAAAAAATCACCAACAGAATGTTTACAAATGTTAAAGGAGGGGTTTCGTGATAATGTTATGTCATGTACGCGAGTTTTTGAATTGCATAAACGGTTTTCTGGAGGTCGGGAATAGATCGAAAATGATGAACGTCCTGGTCGACCTGTGATAGCAAGAACTGAAGGGAAGGTTCAGGAAATAAAAAAATTGTGCGGGAAGACCAACGTCTGAGCATTTTGCCGATATGATAAACATTAATAAAGGAACAGAAAGAAACACATTTTGCATGATGAATTAAGCATTACAAAAATTGGTCCAAAAATGTTGCCGAAAACCTTACTCAGGAACAAAAAGACAATCAGATGAACATTAGTTCCGACATCATGGAACGATTCACAGAAGAACCAGACTTGCTCACAAAAATCGTGTAACGAAATTTGCATTTTCCACTATGATCCGGAAACAAAGCGTTAATCGATGCACATGGAAGGCCGCCGGATAGCTAAGACAGAAAAAAGCTGAGTAATTCTGATGGGTTTTTTTTACATATCTAGGGTGTTATCATGACTGACTGGGTACCTAGGGGTCAAACCGTTAATTAGAAATACTACAATCAAGTTTAGGGAAAGAGCAAGGAAGAAAAGATCAGATTTGTGGAAAAACGATTCCTGGATTCTGCACCAGGACAACGGACCAGCTCACAATTCCCTGTCTGTGAAACAGTTTTTAGAGGACAAGCGCATTGCTGTGCTTGATTATGCTCCGTATTCGCCAGATCTCGCACCATGTGATTTGTACCTGTTCCCAAAAGTGAAAAGTGCGTTAAATGGATCACATTTTCAGCCTGTTGAACATGTAAAAGGAAAAACGGCAGAGTTGTTGAAGAGGCCGACAACTGACGAACTACAGCATTGTTTTGAACAATGGAAGACACGTATACAGCGGTGTATAGATAAGGGAGGAGACTATCTTGAAGGGAATAAAAGTTTATTTGCAATAAATAACATTTCTAACATTAGTCTCATCATTTAATTGCCACACCTCGTAACACATGGATCAATAAGTCCCGAGACTAACCCATAGATGGCGCTCGTAGTAAACCAGTAACCACGTCTTTCTAGAGTACTAACCTTTGCTTGAAACGTGTCCAAATTTTAAGTCGATCGGACCAGAAACAGCTGAGTTATCGAGGTTGGAGTAAAGTCGTTTTGTAGTTTGTTTAAACAATGGAAAAAACCGAGTTTCGTGTTCTGATAAAACATTGTTTTTTAATGGGTAAAAACACCACGCAAGCAAAACAATGGATTGAAAAATGTTACCCGGACTCTTGTCCATCAAAAGCAACGATTTGTCGGTGGTTTGCCGAGTTTAAACGTGGTCGTACCGACACAAATGACGCGGAACGCTCGGGTAGACCTGTGGAAGCCGTTACACCGGAAAATGTGAGTGAAGTGACAAAAATTATAATGAAAGATCGTAAAGTTAAGCTCCGTGAGATTGCTGAGATGACACAGATATCATATGGAAGTGTATTTACTATCCTTCATGAAAAATTGAGCATGAAAAAGGTTTTTTCCAAGTGGGTGCCGCGATTGCTCTCGATGGAACAAAAACAGCAACGAGTCGATGATTCAGAAAGCTGTTTATCGCTATTTACTCGCAACAAAAAAGATTTCTTGCGTCGTTACGTGACCATGGACGAAACATGGATACATCACTACACTCCACAGTCGAAGCGGCAGTCATCTGAGTGGCGCACAGCTGGCGAAAGCCGTCCGAAACGTCCGAAAACGCAGCAGTCAGCTGGCAAAGTCCTGGCGTCAGTTTTTTGGGATACACATGGCGTGATTTTCATTGACTACCTCGAAAAAGGTAAATCGATCAACAGTGATTATTATATTGACTTACTGGTGCTTTTGAAGGAGGAAATCGCAAAAAAACGACCGCACATGCAGAGAAAAAAATCCTTTTTCACCAAAACAATGCACCCTGCCACAAGTCGATGAAAACAATGGCAAAATTGAACGAATTGGGTTTTGATCTGCTTCCCCACCCCCCATATTCGCCAGATTTAGCCCCCAGTGACTACTGGCTCTTTGCTGATCTTAAAAAAATGCTCCAGGGAAAAAGATTTGGCTCAAATGAGGAGGTCATCGCTGAAACTGAAGCTTATTTTGAAGCGAAAGATAAATTTTTTTATAAACATGGTATTGAAAAATTGGAAAAGCGTTGGAACCATTGTATCACCCTAAAAGGTGATTATGTTGATGAATAAAAAAAAATTTTGCAAAAAAAATGTTGTTTTCATTGTTAGTCTCGGGACTTATTGATCCATGTGTTATGTTCATATTTTAAGACATTTTCAAATCACGTAGTTTTTTGAAATATCGAATCTGAAGATTAATTTTTTCGTATTGTATTATCAGAGCTACGTAACTCACACGTATTTTTATAACGTATTTGACGTTTATGAGCGTAAAATACAATCAGTAGGTATAAGATGCCTAATAATATTTAAACAACATCTCATTCATATATCAAAACAATTAACGATAACTTGAGTCATTCTGTCTTATCATCCTCCAAAAGTTAATGTGAATTAATACACTTTTGAAATTAATTTTACGAGAAAAAAGATACTTAAACAATGCAGTCATTCTGTAAACAGTTCTATTTATAGTCCTAGTCAAGTTTAGTAGGCGGTGCATCCATCGCTAAATGTGTTATTCTGTCGCTGGTTCCGCGTTGGCCACGTTTTGTGGATCGTAAAAGTGTCTATAATAATAACAGTACGAATATCGCTGGCTTTTCTTGTCATGGATCTTAACTTGCGAGTAATGTGTACAGGAAACGATGGAACAACTCTGCTTAGATACGGGCTCACTTGTTTATTGCACGCTGTGTGAGAGAAGCGAGGACAATTGTTGAAATTTTGTTCCAGTGATAGAAGTATAAGGTCACCCATACGTCAATTAATTTTGAATGATAAAGCATGAATGCAAACTCAGACAAAAAAGGATTTCTTTCAATGTAGGAGACTGGAATTGAAAGTTTTGTAAAAGGAAAAAAATGTGTTACTACTTGTTATTGGTTTCCCTTGTCATATTTGCCACATTTTAACAGCTTAATGTGTCATCACAGAAACGTGAAAGTTTGTAGGACAGATGTAAAATAATCCTATTAAATATAAAGAGATCTTTAATTGTCCTTAATTTACCGAGAAGAAGTACTCAATAGCAAGCAGAAATTTGCAAATATTTTATGTTTTATTCTTCTGATATTTTTCGATGTTTTTATGCTGAAGTAAGATCAATTTAACCCTAATTGTTCGACGTGATTTTATAACGAATCATGCCACGATATGATTTTCACGTCACTTACGAGAATCACAGTTTAAATTCATTTATTCATCCAAACAAGCTATACATAAACATAAAATATTTTACACAATTCATATGTTTTTTGATTTCGAATTATATGAAAAAAACTACATTTAAAAGATAAGAAAAAATTTATTAAGTTATAATGACTGGTGGCCTAATTGGTAAGGCAGCCCGTCTAGTAAACGGCAGTTACAGGTTCGAGTCCTTCTCCAGCGTAGAAATTTTTAATTAATTTCTGTGAATTTAATTAAGGATGGAGTAGCAGAAAATAATAACTTTCGTTAATTTCCCAATGTAAAGAACTTAATTATATATTTATATGTAATTATTAACATCAAACAATTTATTTGCTGATGCAATTTTTACATATGATAATCTTTGTCAAGTGTTCGGTGCATATATTTTTTTTACATAAGTTGCAACACTGCTTTGATGCCCTGTCTTTTTTGGGTGGGTACATGTAACAGCGACGCCCAATGTCGCTTTTAGTTGATGTATCATTTGGAGATCAACTTCTATGCTGATAGATGCGTGGTCAAGCACTTCATTTATGCCTACAAAAGTTGACTTATTCAAGTATTTAGTGCTGCGGCGCTATATATGCATATAAAACTGGAATAAAACACTAGATACCGTTTAAAGACTTGATTATTTTTTGAGTATTCTCCACGAAGATTAATGCATTTTTGATTGCGCTCGAACCAACTCTGGAAGCAGTTGTTCCACTCGTTTGTTGGTATGGTTAAAATTGCGTTTTTGAAGGTATCGACTGCTCCTTCTGACGACTGGAACCTTTGACCACGCAGTTAGTTCTTGTTTTTCGGAAAGGAGGATGGCCCAACAATTCAACGATTTGTTGCGCTAAAAATTCAATTGTTTTGCGTGCTGTGTGCGAACTTGCATTGTCTTGGATAAAGATGATTCGTAGTTCGGTGTTCGGTGTTGGTTTCTCGAAACTCGGCGATGACTTGCGGCAAACACATGGTTGTATATCAATCGGCAGTAACAGTTCTTTGATCTAGTAGAGGAATTATTGCTACATGACATGCTTTCGAGGCAAATGTCGCTACCATCTTTTTGAAGACACTTCAAGAACGGATGACTTCTGTCGGTTTTTTTTCACCTGGGAACACCCAAACAGACGACTGACGTCTTTTTTCTGGCTTGTATGAGTAAATTCAAGGTTCGTCACCACTGACAATGTTGTACATGTATTTAGAGTTTCCGGCGTTGAAGCGATCTAGAGTTTTTTGACACCAATTCACCTTACCTGCTTTCTATTTGTCGGTTAACAGATGCTGTATCCAACAGGAAACTAATTTTTTTACACACAATTCTTTATGCAAAATTTTTTAAATTGAGGTCTTCGAAATCCCCAATAATGCTTCAATCTGGCGATATGTCATATGTCGATCTTCGTTGATGATCTTGCGTACAACATCGTCGTTTTCCTGAGTGACTGCTGTTTTTTTTTTTTTGGCAAACCTGCTCTTAGATCGTCGCTAAGACTAATCCGTCCACGTTTGAATTCTCCCTACCCAATTGTTGACTGATGTGGTGCTTCATTTCCGAAAAGAGAAACCAACTTGGCGGGGCTTTTTTGTTGAGAAAATTATAAAAAATCATACCGCGAAAATGTTCTCTGTTTAATTCCATTTTTAAACTAACTTGTCGCGTATCGCACTGAAACTTTGGATTTACGTTAACTAAAAATGGAAGTTAATTTTAGTATTGACATTTGATTAGTGGCGCCCTCTGTGTCCAACTATGTAAAACTAAAAGACATCCCACGTACAAAGACTCACTGATCCATTTTCATTATAAATTTTTCTTTCCATCACAAATATCGCATTTTATGTTTTTTTATCCAGATTGCATATCGTAAATAACGTTTATTTGAAAGAAAAAAAGCCAAATTATTTTACAGATTTAAGGCGTCCCGGAAAAAATCTCTAGAAATAAATTGCTATTAATTTTTTCTGAACGTCCCCCTGGGTCTTATGTATTTTTGTCAACAATTTATTGATGAACTAAAAATATTTACCTTCCTCATTACGCGTGAGCGTACAATGTAAATGTGTTTAACTTTACCATGGCAAAATATCAAGTTTTTTTTAATACACACTCAGAAATTAAACTATGTTCTGTTCTGTGTTGACGTCAAAAGAGTGTAACAGGAAGCCAGCACAGCGCGCAGAACGGAAACTGTGCCCGTTCAGGCATATCTCCATCATACATTCACGAATATTTATATACATCACACATACACATACCGTCGATGAATGTCCGTACGTTCCGTATGAACACAACGTGTATGTTGATATTTCAAATAATACACCATTATCATTCAGGCTTAGCAGCAAACGCGTATAAGGTCACTCCATCGCATATAATATAATATGTATACTTTGAATATACAATAATAAATACATTGTGTACTTTACATACACGAAAGGCGATACTTATAATATTTGTTTACAGTTATCACGCCGTAAAAGAAGCGACGCGAAGACTTGATGGGACATGGATGTAACTAGCTAAGATTCACACGGGCCAGCGGTTTTCACACTGATGTATTACGACATAATGTTTGTTGAAAAAAAAGAAACATGTTTTCCAGATTTGCTGAAATTTACTTTTAAAGCGTGTAACGTGTTTACAATGGACAATTTAACGGGGAAATCTGGTGAAATCCTGTTATTTAAAAAGCTTGACTTTGTTAACATACTTTATTCTTCGCTTCAGTTTATACACAATAGTGTACAGAAGAAAAAAAAATTGTATTTAAAAATAGATACAGTCAGAGACTAAAGTTTAAATACACCACAAAAATTGTATGTTTAAAGAAAAGTAAACGTTTCAGAAAAACTTATAGTATGCAGTTTTATTTGTCTTCATAAATAACAAAAAAACGATAACAAAAAATATAGACTTCATTACAAACATAACGGTAATTCTTAAAAATACGATAAAATTCACTGGACAAAAGTTTAAATACAAACATATTTACATCTTTGAATGTTATTCCATTTTTTAAATAATTTAAGAAAGAAAAACATTTCATTACTTTGTTGGACCGCCATGGCTATCGATAACTGCCTGCAAGCGGCGTGGCATAGAAAGTACCAAGCTTTCTGTTTCAGAAGGCGATATTTCAGACCAGATTTTTTTAAGAGCTTCTTTTAGCAACTCTGCTTGTTATTGAAGTTTTCGCTAATTTCCGCTTCATTAAATCCCAAACGTGCTCAATTGGGTTTAAATCTGGTGATTGAGGTGGGCTATGGAGCTGCCTGGGTGCATAATAAAGCAACCACTCTTTCACAGAAAGTGTGGTGTGCTTGGGATCGTTATCCTGTTGAAAGATCCAACGGGGTCCAAGGCCCAAGATGTCGACCGATACTTGCAAATTTCTTTCCAATATACTCTTGTAAAGATGTTGATTCATTATGCCATCAATAAACTCCAAATTCCCAACCCTGGCTGCTCCAATCGCTCCCCAAACCATTACATTGCCACCACCATGTTTTACCGTAGGAACCAAATTTTGTGTTTGAAGGGCAGCGTTTGGCTTGCGCCAGAATTTTGAACGTCCATCGCTTCCAAATAAATTAAATTTGCTCTCGTCTGTAAAAAGAACTGTTCTCCAAAATCCAGCGTCTTTGTTTTTATACTTATTTGCAAACTCCAGTCTAAGTCGTCTGTTTTTTCACTTATCAGTGGCTTCTTTCGGGGAACTCTGCTTTTATATCCATTTTCTCGCAATGCTCTTTGAACAGTTTTTGGATGCACATGCTTGTTGTAGTTATTAGCGATATCATTTGCAAGTTTTGGGGCACTTATTCTTGGATTCTTTTTCACTTCTCTTACGATATGGTTAACATCACGATTGGAAAGTTTTTTTGGTCGACCGCTTCTTGGCATATTTTCTCCTGACTCAGTTTGCTTATATTTTCTAATTATATTTTGAATACTAGAAAATGGTACATTTAATAATTTTCCTATTTCTCGATAGGATTTTCCTTCCTTAAAATGTTTTATTATTAAATGTTTAACGCTGGACTCAATTTCTTTACCTTTGCCCATAATTTTCAATAGAACTTCCAATCCTGACAATAAGACCGTTACTAATAACAAGTGGTGGCTTTTAAAAAAAAAATTTTGTCGAACATATTGTATGTACATTCATAAAATATAACTGTACTTTGTTTTTGAGAAAGGGAGTTTTTTGTTTTGCAAGATGTATTTAAACTTTTGTCCGCTGTATTTTGTTGTTATTGTAGGATTTACCGTTATGTTTGCAGTGTACAAAGTATTTTTTGTTATCGTTTTTTTGTTATTTATGAAGACAAATAGAACTGCATACTATAAGTTTTTCTGAAACGTTTACTTTTCTTTAAACATACAATTTTTGAGGTGTATTTAAACTTTAGTCTCTGACTGTATATTGGGTCGTTCGGAAGGTGATTTTGTTTTTTCTCCCAAGAGTTTGTTGTATTCTTAATCAGCCAACTTCATTCTAAGTTAATGCCATTATATAACATATAATCCAATAGGGACATAACAATTTTATGTTTGAATACGAACGGACCCTTGAACGGTTTTTATAATCTGTCGACGTCAAAATGTCAGTCAGGATTAACATCTTTATCGTGGGGAAGTTAACGAACGAGCCACGTTTAGAAATTATTCCAAATTACTACCGAAATTTTGAGTCGATGGTCGCAACTTCAAGAGCGCTTACTTCAATTTTCAGTCGTAATAATCGTTCCACCAGATAGGCTGTGCGTGCTACAATGGTTAAATTCGAGTCAAAATATTCACTATTGAATGTTCCTGCGCCAGTGAGACAACGTAGCGGTCGAAAAACCGAAAATATCGCAGCCGTAACTGCTACAGTTCAAAATGAGCCAAATGAGTCGATTCCACGCCGTTCGCATGAATTAGGAATCTCGTAAACCATATTATGGTGAATTTTGCGTGATGATCCTGGCGGACATACAAGATTCAAAGCGCTGAAATTTCTCTGATTGGGCTCTGCTAAAGTTTGATGAAAATCTTGAAGTTCATCGACCCCATAAGACTAAGACGGGAAGGAGGAAAACCAAAATAAGAAAGTTTAAGTTTAACACTAATTGATCAAAAAATTGGTAAAAATTGAATATCGTGCAGTGATAAAGTTTTTATTTTCGGAAGGTGTAGCACCAACTATTGTTAAAAGTATTAAATAAAAGAACTCTCCACTTTCAATTGGAACGGTAGAAAGATGAGTTGCTGAATGTAACGTGGTCGTACAAGTCTTGAAGATAATCCACGTGAAGGACGTCCAAAAAATGCATCAAGACATCAAATCGTAGCAAAAGTACAGGATATGGTTCTAGAAGATCGTCGATTAACCGAAAGATATTTAGTAGAAGCTCTAGGCATCTCATTAAGCGGTGTGAGTAATATTTTGGCAGAAGTTTTATGTTTCCGAAAACTGTGTGTAAAGTGGGTGCCGCATTCGTTAACAATAGAACAAAAACACATTCGAATGCGACCTTCTCAGCAACATTTGAAGCGTTTTAGAAAGAATAAAAACGATTTTGTGCGTCGTTTCATCACTATGGACGAGACTTGGGTCTACCACCATGAGCCTTAATCAAAATAAGAGACTAAGGAGTGGTGTGAACCCGGTATTTCGGCTCCGAAGCGAGTTATCGTCTAGAAATCGGCCAAGAAGGTGTTGGAATTAGTTTTTTGTCATGCCAAAGGAATTTTGTTCGTGGATTACCTCCAAACTGTAAAACAATAAGCTCAGATTATTATTGAAACCTTTTGGACCGGCTGGATATAAAAATTCGTGAGAAAAGACCTGGTTTACAGAAGGACAAAATCATTTTTCATCAAGACATTGCACCCTCTCGCACAGCTCAAAAAACCATCGCAAAAATCAGTGAATTAAAGTACGAATTGTTGCAACACCCACTCTATTTATCTAATTTGGTTTCCTCTGACTTTTGTGCCCACATCTCAAAAAATACATGCGATTTTCATCGAACGGAAGAGATAATAGCAGCCATGGAAGCGTATTCGACAGTCTCCTGGATTCTCACTTCAAGGATGGAATCCATAAAGTAGCAGATCACTGGAATAAGTGTTTTGAAGTTTGGGGAGGTTATATTGAATAATAAAATGTATTTTAAAAAATAAAATCGTGTTTTTCTTATCGAACGACAAAACTTATTGAACAATACGGTATGTAAAATAGGGAGTTCATAGTGGACAAAATATAAACATAAATTCAATCAAATATTTACAATAAATACATGTGTACATATACGGGATGAATAATATTCCGTACATATGTACATACACTACCGTTCATAAGTATTTGGGCACCCATAAATTTAGAAGAAATGATTAAAAGCACTAGTGAAAAAATGAAAATATATTTATTACATGTACACACATAACTAATTACAGTATCTGGCAGTAGAATTACATATTATATTTAAATTTTCGATTCATCTATGTGACCTCCTTTGTTTTTTAAAATGGCAGCACATAATCGCGGCATTCTTGCAATTAGTTTTGCTAATGTATCCGGTGTTATGCGGACCCAAGCTTCCTGCAGTTTCCTCCACAAATCAGCCTCCGATGTTGGTACTGCTTTCCGGACCTCCCGATCAAGTTCCTCCCACAATAACTCTATTGGATTTAGATCGGGGCTTTGGGGAGGCCATTTCATAACTTCGATGGATCCTTCCGCTTCCAAGAGTTGCAAATAGTCTTTGCATATTTTGGATGTGTGCTTTGGGTCATTATCCTGCTGGAATACAAAATTCCTACCCAAAAGTCTTAATCCTGAAGCAATAGCGTTGGTCTCCAAAATGTTTCGATACTGCTCTTTCCTTAGTATTCAATTTTCACAATTTACCACCAAAACAACCCCAGTGTGTTTAACCGTAGGCACAATACATTGCTCTGCCGCACGCTCACCTGTAGATCTCCGAACGAAAACACGTCTTCTGGACCCGAAAATTTTACTTTACTCATCGGTCCACAAGACTTTACTCCACTGTTCAACTGTTCAATGTTGGTGTTCACGAGCCCAGTTTAAGCGTTTCCGCTTATTCTGTTTGCGCAATAACGGTTTTTTGATTGCAATTCGTCCGTACAAACCTGTTTTGTACAAGCGACGTTTGACCGTTGTTACGCTTATTGACTTTGGACGGTCTGCATTGATTTCTGCAGCGATTTCTGGGGCTGTTTTCCGTCGATTTCTTTTGCTTGTGATCACTATTGCACGATCCTCAGCAGAAGTTGTCGCTCTGGGTCTCCCACTCCGTGATTTATTGAGAACACTGCCACTTTCTCGGTATTTTTTGACGACATAGTCTACGGAAGTATTATTTAATTTTAATTGTTTCGCAATTTGCCGGTTGCTTTTGCCATCTTGATGGTGCGCAATTATAAGAGAACGCGTTTCAATGTCCATCTCTTTTCTTTTTGGCATATTTAACGATCTTAACAACACTACTAGCACAGGAATATCTCACAACGAATACAGAAACGTAACTGAGGGCAATTTCAAAAATATAACATGAAACTCGCCCGAGGTCATTAAAACATCATTACTAAACTTATCCTTCAGTATCCTTCACAGAAAGACAATTACAAGAACTTGGAGAAACTTTTATTGCGCTAATCCCCAGGTAGTCCCAATAACAAATTTTGGTTTATTGCAGGTAATAAAGTAATACATAATGTTACTTATGCAGCGTTTCTGTAGATTTAATACTTTCCTTATACCTATCCAATATTACAAGAATGAATTTCCTAGAAGCTATGCTGTTCAAATAATTTTATAAAATATGGGTGCCCAAATACTTACGAACGGTAGTGTATGTAGGAGTACCTACGATACATAACATTTACTTAACTGCATGTGCTAGTAAATACCTCAGTCTTTATTTGTGTGTTTAATACCTTCTAAATATTGTTATAAATACCTTTTAAACTACCGGGAAAATAAAAATAAAATTAAGTTCTTGTTCTAATTTATGACAACCTGTTTTACAAGTTCTGCTGGTACAAGTTCAAATGTCATCGCATTTCCTATATTCGACGTTTTCTTTCACGACTTCGAGAAATTCTAATACGAGCCTTGTGTAAAACAGGTCAGGTTTCGAGTCTTGAATGGAATTCCTTTGACGAATCGATAAAGAATGTGCTAAACTCTGAAGCGTGTTTCGCTCGAAAAAAAGCGGAGAAATTATGGTGACGCACACTTCTTAGAAGGTCTCTGGCATTCTTGATGGTCAGGTATAATCCTCGGAAGATAATGTCTACGCTAACTCAGCATATTATTCCAGAAATTTTCAAGTCTCACTTGTAAACTGATGCTTTGTTTGTTTATTTTGTCTGTTGTAGTTTCTGTCATTAATATATTATTTATACAAAAGCAATTTATTAGTACAGTTATTATTATTATTACAGTAATACGGTACAACCATAATGCTATTATCACTTATTTAATTTCTCTTTGCGACCCAATATTGTCATTAATTATTAGATTAATGTGCAAATATCTTTATTTAATTGAACTAATTGCCTCTTAATATATATAGTGTGATTTTTAAATGATTGAGGATACTTTCAGTTTGCTGCCACATTAAATTTTTCGGGTGTAACATTTAAGTTTAACTTTTGCAGAAATGCCACTTTTAGACAAATTGAAATTTTCATCAAAATGGAAAGTTTTGAATTTCGGCTTCATAATACGTAAAACAATAGTTTTCGACTAGAAGAATATAAATTTCTGTTTTTCAAAGCAAAATCATTCAAATCTTGGAGAGAATATATTCACACGTTTAAAAGTTGACTTTTGCTACGATTTTTGAAGTTTCTTAGCCTCTCAGGACTAAACCAAAGGAGCTAAATCAATTTTGACTTCAGAATCGTTTTTAGGACCTTCTAAAATATCAATATACAAGCAATCATTAACTTACGATAAATTTTGAAAAATACCAACTTTTGCAAAAATGCCACTTTTTGGACATTGAAATTTTCATCGAAATGGAAAGTTTTGAATTTCGGCTTCATAATATGTTTGTTTTACATATTATGAATTTCTGTTTTCCAAAGCAAAATCATTCAAATCTTGGATAGAATATATTCACACGTTTAAAAGTTGATTTTTGCTACGATTTTTGAAGTTTCTTAGCCTCTCAGGATTAAATTAAAAGAGCTAAATCAGTTTTGACTTCAGAATCGTTATTAGAACTTTATAAAATATCAGTATACAAGCAATCGTTAACTTACAATGAATTTTGAAAAATGCCAAATCAATTTTGACTTCAGAATCGTTCTTAGGACCATCTAAAACAGGTATGGGCAACCTTTGATATGTTGTGGGCCAAACTTTAATGTGTAAATACGTTCGCGTGCCGCGTTTAAAAGTAGTGTTCATAATTTTTATCGATAGATATTAGACATGTAATAATACGACAATGTCTTTCGGGCCGGATCAAATCTTACAGCGGGCCGGTCGTTGCCCACATATGTTTTAAATAATGGCAATTTCATGAATATTAAAAACATTGTTTTGTGTTTTATTTCAAATTAAAGTTTTCCACCTGCAAAAAAACACTTAAAAAGAAAAAAATGTAACCTTATTTCATAAGGGCAATACTTCACAGTAAATATTCAAAATATCAGCCATTGATGTCTAAATATAAACTCTTTTTTGACATTAACACGACATCTGTCATCGTGATGGCCAAATTCAATGAGTTAAAGTTCGAATTGCTTCCTAATGCAAGATTTTTCTTTCTCGGATTATTTTCTGTTTCCAAACTTGAAAAAATGGTTCGGTGGTATGGGATTTGCCAACAATGAAGAAGTGGAAACTGTGCGGTTGGTGGCTATTTTGAGGAACTGAACAATTGTCATTTTAAAAAGTGTATCGAAATTAAACATCGCTGGGAAAAGTGTATTGATTTAAGAAGAGACCATGTAGAGAAATAACGACATTTTTCTCAAATTGTCTGTTTTGTTTGTTAGGTCGGCAATTTCTGGGCATGCCCTCGTTTAATAGTTTGTTAAACTAGCGTTACATGGAGATTTTATTCGAATTGAGAGAACGTCAGAGGTATCATTTATCTGTTCGTAAATTTTCGCTAAATTTATCTTCAAGTATAAGTGGATGTGCAATCCTTGGAATGTAACATAGCTGCCGAATCGACTAAGATACGTTTTAGGTCGTCGACTAGTTGAAACAATAGCCCGAGGCCTATTAGAATTCTTTCCGAGACCGTTTCATTAACATTGTCAGTAAATTTCAACTGCAATAGATTATTAGTTTATTATATATCATGCGTGTCACGCAATTTAATCAAGGATATTCAATTGTTCATTTGTGTATGTATAAATTCAATTTTAAGTGCTGCTTGTAATTTTGCATGAAGAACGAAATGATAAAAGATTGGACTTCTTACAATCCTTGTTTATTATAATATTATATATATGGTTTTAGAAGATATTATTATTAAGATATTATTTTGAACCATATTGTTACCGAGCTTTTATTTAGTTTTTAAATATTAATTTTATATTCTGTTGGACGCCTTTAAATAAATTTGGTAATTATAAAAAGAGTACAAGGATTTAGGGTGATGTAACAATTTATTATAATTTAATAGAATCCACCGGCTAGCAAACTAGAAATAAACATGTTACTTTACAAATAAACATAAAGATTTGGATTACGAAAAAGGATGCACATATATACACCTCCACACCCCCATAATTTGAGATCTCGGAACAATCTCGTAAAATATTTATACGTTCAATGATAATCAGAATCATTTTAAAAGGATATTTATTACAGTATAAAACATAAAATTAATAATTAAAGAAAATAAATGTCCCAATGTAATCTAAGTAATAAAGGAAACACAACAAAATTAACATTACAATTCGTAAATACAATTTTTATATCGTCTCTCTGTTTTATGCGTAGACGCACTTATCTCGTATTAAAACAGGTGGTCTTTATCGAATCTTCTGTCACCAAATGTGTTGAATCATGCACTCACTAATTATTCGCTCTTGAATAACATAAAACTAAGTAAAGGCAGCCGAGGGACCTTCGCTTACAGGAATTTATATAATATAATTTTCACAATGCTCCCGAGTTTTTCTTTGCAGAGATGACTGCTATGTCCAGTGTCAGATAGTATGCACATTGACTGATTATTTATCAGAATGATCTAGTATGACCCATATCTTTGACTCTGTCCGTTGATTGATTAGAATTGCTCGTTTATTTATATAAATGTAGATTTGATTATACACCCTACAGACTAAGGGGTTATCCTATTGTCCGCTCACTTTCGTCTTCACAGACGGATAATTGTTTTATTATGTGCACGTGGATCACAATTACACACACCTGGTTCATTAAATATAATTTCAAATCGTAAACGGAGGCACTATACATAATAGATGCAATAATACATTAAAAAGGATTATACTAAGATATAATAAAGCATTATATAAAATAAAATAAACGATCATTACACTCTTGAAATTAAGCAGACTACAGTATAAAAATGGGAAAACCTATAATATAAAGAAAATGAATATAAATGCATTCCGACGTTACAATGCATTTATATTCCTTGTGTGATTAAAACCTTTTCTGATCATTTAGTAATATATTAAGGAAAATACAAATTAATTATTAATTACTTAAAAAAAATTATATAAATACTACAATATGTTTATATGAATTAAAATCACGGTTCCGACAATTAATATCTACATTTACATTTGGAAAGCACAAATTAAGCGGCATCTTTACTTAAATGAAATAAAGGTGATTTTGATGGAGCCTGTGGTTGATTAACTTGATCACTAAGGTTGCTATATAACCCCTTTCCACATTAATGTTCGTAATTCTGTATACGTATTTCGACAACTAAGTTGTCATCATGAGCAGATAAATTAAGCAGTGTTGGAAAGCCAAGACGCACACTGTGCGTCTTAGCGGGTATTTATTACCGTAGTTCTCCAGGTGCAACACTGCTTAATTTATCTGCTGATGATGACAACTTAGTTGTCGAAATACGTATACAGAATTACGAAAATTATGTGGAAAGGGGTTATATAGCAACCTTAGTGATCAAATGAAATAAAAATAAAAATATATACAGAAAATAAAATATTTTTTTCAAATTTAAAATATGAAAAAAACGATATTTCAGCCTTCTGTAAGAATTTGGAAGTTTGTTCTCCAATCTTGAATGGTATGAAACATTGTCCATGATAGATTTTTTTCTGAAACCATTCTTGAAGTAATAGTGTTGTGAGATCCTCATGATAGTCAAGATTACAAGCTTTTTAAGTTTTTGTCGAAGGTAACACTTCTTTGACCCAACTGTTTTCAGAACCAACGTGAAAAATAATAATTCTTTTCCTTTGGAAAGGAGTACATGTAATAAACATGCCTGTGAATCATAAATCCAACCTTTTTTTTTGTAGTATCGTGAGTGTCATACCAAGTTTAGTCGGCACAACAAGAAAAGCCGCCCTTCATCTCGGAATTTTTTCACATCGATTCATGACGTAATTTTTGTATCCTGGGTGACCCTATTATAACACGTCGTTTGTTTGTTGCCTCAAATCAGAAACTATTTTGCTTTAATGTTCGCTCTATTACTGTTCTAGAGGCTTCTATTTCGAGATTTTCTTTAAATTTTTTTGTAAGCTTTTCGTCTTGTAAATTATTATACACATTTAACAGTACTTGCTCAGCTTGAACTACTAGATGAATCATTTTAGCACCACTATTTATATTGTTTATCACCGAGTCATAGTTGTTATTCATTTCATATTTCTCAAATTCCCTTTCTTCGTCTCAAAGCCTTCGTATTTTCTTATAATAAAGTATACGCTGTCCCCCTACAATTTATATTTTGCTACTAACGAAAATTTATGTCGTCTGCATTATTTAAATATAAGAAATGTCATTTTAGTTATACGATTTTACGTAACGATTACTAAATTTAATTCTCAGAACTAATGTAATATAAATAAGCAAATCAAGTTGGCTTTCTTAGACACAATTTATTTAATACTACTCTGGCTATTAAAGTAAGAAACAGCTCACATCATAGATATGCTTACGTTTCATTAAGCCCTCATCGCAGGGTGTGCTATAAAAGTTCTTACCAGCTATTTAGTCAAATTAAAATAGCTGTTTTGGAATTTGTATGGTTTTATTCAATAAAGGGATAAATTCTTAATTACTTAGTCAGATATTTCCGGTAAATAGGGGTCACACAAAAGTACATAAAAGATTTAATAATATTGTATCTTATTATTAGTTTTAGATCTACAACATTGTTTAAAAATTAAATTTTATATTTGAGCACAATCTATTATATTTTCTTTGTTTTTCTATGTATCTCTTGTTGGCCAAACTTCCGTGGGCGGCAGTGTGGGTGATTATAAATACAAGAATAACCGTGTATAAATATTCGCCTATTTTAATGAGATAGTTAATTTAAATCACTGTCATAATTAGTAAAAATGAGAATGAATCTGTATTGTCTGTCAAGATTACAGATCGTTGATTATGAACAACACGTATGCATTTTTTAGATAATTCATTTAGAATTTTATTTCATACGTTGATGTACACTACCGTCCATATTAGTTCGGACGGCTAGTGAAATTTAGTAAACGCTCCTAAAAAATAATATAATTGCCTTTAAAAATAGTAAATATATTTACATTAGGTCCGTTACGAGATTTATAATCAATTGCAGGCAAATATATCTAATAGAGCACCTACAAAAATTATATTTTATGACTCACTGCGGTAATTCCTGCAGTAATCCGTACCAGCAAAAATACAATTATTTTTGAGATGACATTACAAGCAAAAAACTTGCGAAACTTACCTACCCTTACCCCAAAGTTTTGTATACCGAAATATGCATTAGTTTTCAAATAAACTTGTTAACGTGCGCATCACTGATAAGACCGTACTTTTTATGTGAACTTCTTAAAATGTCGAGAGGAAAACCAACAAGTTTTGAAAATCGTTCTATAATTATTGCTTTTCATCAAGAAGGTTATTGAGTACGTCAAATTTCCGAAAAGATACATGTTAATAAATCGACTGGTAGTGATATCATTCGGCGACATCAACCCACGGGCTATTTAAGAGATCCGGCACGTTCAGGTCGTAAGCGAATAACATCTCACGCAGACGAGGAACGTATAAAATTGCTGAGTAAACAAAATAGGAGACTGATAGCACCCGAAATCGCCGCAGAAATGAATCGCGACCGTGCAAGAAAAATTTCTGTTATTACGGTGAAAAGAAGATTGAAAGCTGCAAATCTTCACGGCCGCAATGCTGTAAGAAAACCCTTACTTCTGTGGACGAACCGGCAAAACCGACAACAATGGGCAGAAACACACAGAGATTAGACACTGGATAACTGGAAAAGGGTCTAATGGATTGATGAATCAAAGTTTGAAGTGTTTGGACAATCAAGGCGTGTTTTTGTAAAAAGAGCGAGTGGTTAAAGAATGTTGCGGGATTGTATAGTGCCAACCGTCAAACAAGGAAGAAGTTCTGTGCTTGTTTGGAGTTGTTTTTGCTACGTCGGCACAGGGGATTTGAAGCGAATCGAGGGTATTTTGCGAAAGGAGTGTTATTTAGAAATATTGCAAGAAAATGCAATACCATCGGGGCTACGTTTAATCGGCGAAAATTTTGTGTTTATGCAGGACAACAACCCCAAACACTTAGCAGTAATATGTAAGAATTTCTTAAATAGCGAACAAAACGATAATACCTTACAAATAATGACATGGCCACCGCAAAGTCCCGGCCCAAACCCTATAGAATTGTTATGGGATGAATTGGACACGAGGGTTCAAAAAGTGTATCCTACCTCTACAAATCACTTGTGGAACATATTGCAAGAAGAATGGAATAGTATACCGAATAGAGTCGTTGAAAAACTCGTGAAACGGATGCCTCGAATTGTACGGGCTGTTCTTCGTGCTAAGGGGGTTTCGTCTATGAGCGGAATGTCTAAGATATCTTTGTTTATTTAATATTAGAATTACTTTAATTTTTATTATTATACTCTATAAACATCTATAAACAATAAGGCAATAAAAATTTTAAATTTTGACATAAATTAGTTTAATTGATTTCCCTTTCCCGAACTAAGTTGTCAGGTTGAGGAGAAGGAGAAAATCTGAGAGAGTGGAATCTGGCGTATAAGCTGGATATGGAAGCAATTCGAAATGTAACTCATGAATTTTTGCCATTGAAACAGTCCAAGTGTGAATACGTGCATTACTCTGAAGATAAACCACTTGTTTCTTTTTTAAGTGGAGACTTTTGCGGTGTGTTGCTTCATGCAATTGGTCTAAAAAGAAAGCAGAGTATTCGCTTATTTTCGTTTCACCTTTTTGAAGATAATCGATAATAAGTATCGCATTGCAGTCTCAAAAAACTGTAGGCATAACCTTTCTGGCCAAGTGATCGGCCTTTGCCTTCTCCGAAGAGTGTGCCAAAGCCCCGACCTAAATCCCGTAGAATTGTTATGGGATGAATTGGACAGGAGGGTCCGAAAAGTGTGTCCTACCTCAAAAAATCATTTGTGGAATATATTGCAAATAGAATGGAATAGTATACCGAATAGAGTCGTTAAAAAACTTGTGAAACGGACGCCTCGAATTGTACGGGCTGTTCTTCGCGCAAAGAGGGTTTCTTCTATGAGCGGAATGTTTAAGATATCTTTGTTTATTTAACGTTAGAATTACTTTAATTCTTATTATTATACTTTATAAACATCTATAAACAATAATGCAATAAAAATTTTAAGTTTTGACATAAATTAGTTTAACTGTTTTTTTAACTAATACGGACAGTAGTGTATGTCTCTTTTCAACGACAGGTTTACGTTGATCTGCTTGAAATATTGATAAAAACACTTTTCGTTTTTCTCAAAAGAAGACTTTTCTTTTCTAATTAGTTGCAGAACAATGAATGCATCGAAATCCTGACACGAAAGCTCTGATCTGGGTCGTTGTTATTCCATAAAATAATGAGAGCACTAAAATAAAATTCTCTTCTTTGCACAATGACCTACTTGACCGTCTAATTTGCATACTTTTTGTTCTAGTTCTGTTCTATGTTTGCTTTCTACGCGTGTCGTACATTTACAATACTCTGTAGTACACAGAATTGTATAATATGCTCATTACCATTGTTGTGGGCAAATGGCAAGGAAATAGGTAGGAGTAGTGAAATTAATCCTTTGTCTTCCACTGTAATTTCTCTTTAGGGAGATTTTTTCGATAAGTGAAAATGCTTGTTGTATTTTTATCTGTAGTTCCTTTTGTAATACAGTGCATATTGTATTGAAATAAGGAGAGAATATGTGTGTACTTATGGGAATAAATTACTATTAACGTAGGCAGTTTTTAATATTTTGTTAACAAGAAATTTTGCAGCTTGTGTGAGAATTCAAAAAGCGGTCAACGATTATAAATATAAATACAATTATAATTAATTCTGTCCTGGTTTGCAAGAGAATTCTGTAAGTAAATTACAAAATTACGCAATAAATGTGTACAGTCGGCTATGAAAGTTTTTGCACACCCCATAAATGATGAAAATCAAGTGTAAACAGCAACGATGATGGAGCAATACAATTTATTTCCATCTAATAATGTTACTTCAGGGACTGTTAGAGCGTACATTGTAATAAAACTATATACCATGTGTACCGGAAAGTCATTACCAGTTTTTCTAACAGATGTTACTAGGCTAAGTATGCAATGTTATGATTTGACATATATGTCATTTTATTCTACTGACATCAAGCTTCAGGGCCATACATATTATATTTTGCGAAAGTAACACCGTCATAGATTTATACCTCTTTGAAAATGTCGAGTTTCGTGCCTGAAAAAGTGCATTTGCGGCAAGGATTACTTTTCTTATTTAATCAAAAGGAAAAAGCCGCTGAAAGTCATCGTTTGCTAGTAGAAACTTAGGTGAGCTTGCTCCAACCATAAATACATGTGAGGGGTGGTTTCGACGAGTCAAAAGTGGTGATTTCGACGTGCAGGACAAAGAACGTTCTGGAAGACTGAAAAAGATTGAAGATGTGAACCTGCAGGAGTTATTGGATGAAAACCCAACTCAAACTCAAAAACAATTGGCAGAAGCGTTCAAACTGGCCTAAGAAACGATTAGCTACAGATTATGAGCAATGGAAAAAATTCAAAAGATAGGAAAATGGGTGCCACATCAATTGAATGACAAGCAAATGGAAAATCGAAGAATTATCTAAGAAATGCTGCTTCGAAGGTATGATCGGAAGTAATTTTCGCATCGAATAGTGATGAAAAATGGATTTATTTCGAAAACCCTAAGCGCACAAAATCATGGTTATAACCTGGCGAAGCTGGCCTATCGACTGCAAGGCCAAATCGTTTTGGTCGCAAGACAATGTTCTGTGTTTGGTGGAACCAGAGTGGCGTGGCGTATTACGAACGGCTGAAGCTTGGTGAAACAGCTAATACTAAAAAAAAAATTATCAATTTGAACCATTGGTAGAAAAACGCCCAGAATGGGCCCGAAACACGTTAAGTGATTTTACAGCACGATGACTCGCCGTCTCATACAGCAAAACTGATCAAGGAAGTATTGAAAATACTTGGATGGCACATAATATTGCACCCGCCGTACTCTCCGGACTTTGCCCCGTCCGACTATCACCTTTTCGCATCAATGGGATACGCGCTTGCAGAGCAGAACTTCGCCAATTTCGCAGAAGTTATAAAATGACTCGATGAATGGTTTTGCTCAAAGGGCAAACAGTTTTTTTTTGGAACGGCATACCTAAATTGCCTGAAAAATGGGCAAAACGTGTAGAATTAAGTGGTCAATACTTTGAATTTTCTTGAAAATTATGTAGTTTTTTTTACGTAAAAACCAATAATGACTTTCCGGTACACCTGTTATATTCGTACGTGTAGACTGCTGCAGTTGTTAGCATATTTCCTTATCTAAAAATACACCTACAGCTATCTCTGTGTTTCATACTATTAAGTATTCTTACTGCTTGCTTTTAAAGTACAAAGATAGATTTTAAATTACGAATAAGAGCTCCCCAGAAATATGTGAGCCCTATGGAGCATTTATGGGGTGAGATTGGAACTAGGATTCGCAAACACGACATTAAAAAAGAAAGAACAGCTTAAGACGACAATATTGCAAGAATACAATTGATGAGAAAGTGACCAAAAATATGTTTCACGGAATGCCAAAACGGTTATTGGAAGTTTTACGTGCCAAAGGCGGTAACACAAATTATTAAAGTACCAAAAGTCGCCGAATATTTATGATATATTTTCTTATAAATTCCCCCTATGAAAACTATTTCGTTGACTACATAACTTATTCGCTTATTTATGCCTTGTAGAACAAAAGCTTAGTTTAAACATATTGGGCAAGTTAGAAGTGTAATTTGAAAATGCTGTGGCATGTATGGAAACTTTTTTCGCCCAGTGTATCTCGCAATTCACAGAAGTTTTATATTTGCTGCGCTTATTGTGAAATAGCTATTGTTACTGCGGCAATTAATGTGGGAATTTGTGGTTAAGAATAGTTCTATGAATGTCTTATATGTATCTTATAGTTGGATTATGGTAATTTATGAGCGATTATATAATACGGGTACTTCCCGACAGAATTTTTGTTTGCACTTTCATGTAAAAAGTATGTCTTAAATAGTAGCTGTGTACGTTATGCGATTGGTGGTTCAAATTAATATTAAGAAATAAAATATATGTATGTGCGTTCATTGTACATATGATAATTAATAAAATTTATTTTTATGTGTGTATGTACATTTTATGTCGATAGGTTGAAAAGCTTAAATGACGCCTGTTTCATTAAACAACTTTCTCCAATAAATAGTGTAATTAAAATTAAATTTTCATGTAACTCAAATTGCTACTATTAACATTCATTCTACTATTAACTTCAAGTTACAAATTAATACTGATTTTTACATATACATACGTATGTATATAGCGAGTTGAAAGAGTATTTAGAATACAGAAAATAAAGTCAAATGGAATAGAACTGAACAAGATAAATTATTAATTAATCAAACCTATAATTAATAGCAAAGATACGAGGGTTATTTTTTCAGTAAGGTCTGTTTGAGAATGTGTGTGAGAATGACGCGCAAACACCACAGTGCGCACGCGCGTCTGCTCCAAGCATGCTTTGCGCACGTCTAGACGCTATTCGCAGCCGTATTATCTATCAGCGTGCTGAGCTATAGAAGATGTTTCAGAAGATCGATTTACCTATGAGATACGATCTGTAATTCGATTTTTGAGTGCAACTAACTTGGCAGCAGTGGAAATTCACCGTCAGATTTATGAACTGTACGGTAATAATGCTATAAGTGATAGGAAGTTAGAAATTGGGTGAGAATATTCAAGGACTGACGGGTTAATGTGAATGATGAGCCACGTACAGGTCGACCTCTGATTTCTGAAGATTTGGTTTGTTATATGGATAACAAAATTCGAGTGAACTGAACCGACGATTCACGATTTCAAAGTTATCAGGTGATTTTCCATAGATTTCAAGATCAGTTTTGTACACCATTGTTTCCGAGAAATTGAAGTATCGAAAATTGTGTTGGCGGTGGGTTCCAAGACTGCTTTCTAACGATCACAAAACAAAAAGATTGGGTTGTGTTTTATCGTTTTTGACTCGATACGATCAACAAGGAGTTGAATTTTTGGACCACATCGTTGTAATAGATGGGACTTGAGTGGTCTCCCATAACTCCTGAATCCAAGCGATAGTTAATAGAATGGCGAAACACATCGTCGCTAACAATTTCAGCACGAAATATCATGGCCACTGTCTCTTGGGGCAGGAAAGAGATTTTGTTAGTGGAATTTATAAGAGGCACAACGATCAATTCTGAAGCGCGTCGTGTTTAGATATAGCCTACTGTCTTCCGGTGTGATGTTCCATGAAAATGCAAGGCTATATGTTTCTGCACAAACACAAGGTCTGTGCTTTATCGTTTTTGACTTGTTACGATCAGCATGGAGATGAATTTTTAGACCATATCATTACAGGAGATAAGACTTGGGTGTCTCGTATGACACATGAATCTAAGCCATAGTCAATGAAATGGCGACACACATCGTCACCAATCAGAACAAAAGCCAAACAGACAATTTAAACACGAAACATGCGTTATATGGCCGTGAAGACAACGTCAGTTTTCGTTCAACGACGAAAACTGAGGTTGCCTGAAGAGTCTTAAAAAAAGACGATACTGCCGTCGTAGTCTTGTTCTCGGACAACAAATACTTGTTTATACATACAACAAACAGAACTACACTTATGTCAAATCATATATCGCGCATATTTTATAAACATTTCATTATATGTTTGTTTTTTACATGAAACCTAATAATTACTTTTTAAGTACTCGGTACCTACACAAACTTGTAAATTGTTCTACAAAAGTAAAATGTAGATTAAATACAGTGGTATCCTGTTTGCTAAATATTGGAACTATGTATAAATATTAATTTTAAAGTAATTAAGACTTTCTATTATGTACTAACGAAATGCACCCTAATATATGTATAAGGGATTACACGGTATTTTGCCGAGACCAGAATGTTCATATTTTGCTTAATTATTTCATGGTCAACAATGATATCACCTTTTCGTCGTCTACTTAACTACTTACTCACGTGTTGTTGTACTCGAATGACTCAGACTCATTTAAATCTCAATAGGTATCTTGTCCACCATATTTTGAAACGAGACAGATAGATTACATGAGGATAGAAAACATATGATATGTCTGTTTGTTATTTATATTAAATGGCGTCATGGCGTTTGCGTAATTCCTGAATTACTCAACGCTCAAATGTTAATATATTATTTGCAACGTTATTGGCTACCGGTGTTTGACGTGTCTGCGGTACCCACCTTATTCGACTCTCTTTTGCCATTGTTTTGATTGTTACTTCGAATAAAAAAAATCTGTTAACGGAAATAGCATTGTTTAAGGATTTCTTGGGTGGGATTTTACGTTCCAAAGCAACTACATGCAAAATTTAAATGTACCGGATGTCTGCGAGATTCATATTCATGTTAATACGAATTAAAACCATAACTTTTAGTAAATTTATTTTCGTCGGTAGGTAGATAAAATCGTTTCAAATCTAAAAAAAATATTTCTTTCCTTTGAAATATGGAAGAATTTGTACAAAGTGGGTTCCACGCATGCCCACAGACGAACAGAAACAAACGCATAGCCTCTACTTTAAGCTTGTTAGAGTACTATTCAAATGACGCAGATGACTTTCTCTCTCTAATAGTGACAGGGCAAGAAACTTGGTTCTCTTATGCAGTAGCATCATGCTGCTTAACCACTTTATTTTTCGTAGTCTGTATACGTATTTCTAAAATGTGTCCCAAAAGTGCGTCAACACTAAAAATCGTAGCAAAAATACAGGATATGGTTTTAAAAGATCGTCGATTAACCAAGAGATATTTAGTAGAAGCTCTAGGCATCTCATTAGGCAGTGTGAGCAATATTTTGGCTGAAGTTTTGGGTTTCAGAAAGCTGTGTGCAAAATGGGTGTCGTATTCGTTAATGGAACAGAAACACATTCGAATGCGACTTTCTCAGCAATATTTGAAGCATTTGCGATAGAATAAAAGTGATTTGCGCGTCATTTCACCACTATGGATCAGACTAGGGTCTACCACCACGATCCTCAATCAAAACAAAAGATTAGTTAGTGGTGTGAATCCGGTACTTCGGCTCCGAAGCTAGTTCGGGTCTAGAAATCGACCAAGAAGGTGTTAGCATCAGCTTTTTTTGAGATACAAAAGGAATTTTGTTCTTGGATTACCTCCAAACTGGTAAAATAATAAATTCAGATTATTATTGTAACAGCTGGATGTAAAAATATGTGAGAAAAGACTTGATTTATAAAAGAAAAGAAACATTCTTCATCCTATCACAGCCCAAAAAACCATCGGCTAAATCAGTGAATTAAAGTACGAATTGTCGCAACATCCACCCTGTTCACCAGCTCCATCCGACTTCCAGCTGTTCTCACATCTCAAAAAATTCATACGTGGAAAAAGATTTTCATCGAACGAACAGGTAATAGCAGCCGTGGAAGTGTATTTCGACAGTCTTTCAGATTCATACTTCAGGGATGGAATCCATTAATTAATTCACTAGAACAAGTGTATTGAAGTTCAGACAGGTTATAAAGGGTTTTCCAATAGGGACTTGACAACTTTTAATTCAATTTGTGAACGCACCCTTTCACTAATCATAGAACTGTCACCGTCAGTTTATTCAGTAAACTTAACATTTTCATCATGGTAAAGTACACGAACGAACAACGTCTGCCAATTATAAAAATTTACTACAGAAATTCGGAGTCGGTGACCGCTACCTTAAGAGCCTTAACTCCGATTTTCGGTCGTAATTCTCGCCCTAGTAGACAGGCAGTAACAAGTTTAGTGCAAAAATTTGAGTCTACATATTCGTTGTGTGATGCCGTGCCAGTGAGACAACGGGTTGGTCGAAGTGTCGAAAATATCGCTGCCGTTGAAACGTCCGTAGCAAATGATCCAAATCAGTCAATTCCACGGCGTTCTCAAAAGTTGGGCATCGCCCAGACCACTTTATGGCGAATTTTCCGTAAGGATCTTGGTTTACACCCATACAAGATCAAGCTGACTCAAGAATTGAAGCCGATGGACCATTTGAAGCGACGTACGTTCTCCGATTGGGCTCTGGAAAAGATGCGCCAAGATGATCAATTTCATCGCAAAATCATTTTCAGTGACGAAGCTCATTTTTGGCTCAATGGGTTCGTCAATAAGCAAAATATGCGTCATTGGTCGGGTGAAAATCCACATGTGCTTCATGAAACACCACTTCATCCACCAAAAAAACTGTTTGGTGCGGTTTGCATGCCGGCGGCGTCATAGGGCAATATTTTTTCGTCGACGATAATAATCGTCACGTTATTGTGAATAGTAATCGTTATCGCGACATGATTACCCATTATTTTTGGCCCGAATTGGAAGATTATGGACTTGGACAACATGTGGTTTCAGCAGGAGGGTGCCACAAGCCGCACAGCACACGTTACAATCGATTTATTGAAGAGTAAGTTTGATGAGCGTGTTATCTCAAGAAATGGACCAGTCGATTGGCCGCCTCGTTCGTGCGATTTAACGCCTCTAGACTTTTTTCTTTGGGGCTACGTCAAGTCATTGGTCTATGCCAACAAGCCGACAACGTTGGAAAATAAAAGAGCCAACATTGAATGCGAAATAGCAGCCGTTTCGGCCGAATTGTGTGGCCGAGTTATCGAAAATTGGGTCCAACGAATCGACCGCTGCAAACGTGCCCGCGGTGGCCATATGAACGAAGTCGAGTTCCATTCATAAATGTTTTGATTGTACTTCAACCCGATAATAAAGTTTTTGAAATATCTCAAATGGTCTGCATTTTATTTTGAAAAAAAATTGTCAAGTCCTTATTGGAAAACCCTTTATTTAAAATAAAATGTATTTCAAACAAAATTCTATTTTTCTTATCGCACGATAAAACTTATTGAACAGCCTGGTATATAGAAGTTAAAACTTTTCTTTGAACTATTCTATCTCCCTGACTTTCAAGTTTAGATAAATGTTATTTACATTTAACTGCTTTTTGAGGTATATTCAACACAAACAAACCGAGATAAAACCATATCTAATGAAATATCAGATACGTCAAATTTATGTGAAACTTATTTATATTTACTTAAAAGAATAATAATACTTTCGCCGAAGTCCTTACATTTTAGTTTCATGAATCATGAATGGAAACAGTGTTTGCGTATAGTTTAATTAACATAAAGCTGTTCAAACATTGTTACCTCAGACATTTGTAAATAAGTACGTATGTATATAGGTACATACTCTATGAATATTTGCAACATGTTGCTAATTAATTTAGTATTTCCTGCGTTTCATTAGAAATATTTTACGAATGTTTTAAGTCAACTTGAAGCTTTCCTCTTAATAGTACCGAAGATTATATTCTGAAAAGATACACGTTTCCAAGAAATGAATAATTTTATATATTGTTTCTAGATAGGTTACTATATGGATACTTTTCTTAGATATTCGCAATTTTATGTGTAAAATAACTTATCCTTCTCTAACAATAAAAAAAGTTCTTTTATCCAATTATATAGACCATTTCGTCCAATACATTTTGCCATCGTCCTCGTAGTAGCACAACTCCGTGCTCTTATCTTAAAGCTTCTAATTTTTACTTGAAAAACATTGTACCAAAGGACTATCTTCTTCTGGGCTTCCGGGCTGGAACCGTGTCACTGGTATAGCTGCCGACGTTTCGTACCCACTCGTATGGGACATCTTAGGGCTCAACTACTGCTAGTGTCTGTCGCACTGAAACAGCAGTTATACCAGTGACGCGGTTCCAGCCCGGAAGCCCAGAAGAAGATAGTATGGACCACGACCGCGGAAGTCTACGTACCAGATTGTACCAAAGGACTTTTGACGTCCTCATTAGAAGAATTAGAAGAATGTTTTTTCATTTAAGAATTTTGTAAATTCCAATCTTTACAGATCTGATTACCACTTCACTAGAAGTAATCAGAGGCTATTGTCCAAGCCGCGACTTGTATGAGATCTGACGTTGTTGTAGTGAAAAATTGCATCTTGTTCATTTATCAATTCCATCCATTTCTATTCCATGGAATCGCCCGATTTGTCCAATTGGTGGCACTACACTCTCAAATTAATTGTGAAATTGTCTGAGAGAAGCTAAAAAAAACACATACCCTTGAATTGCCACCGAACAGAGAGTATTACTTTCCTTTGCTGAATCTTTCAAAATGTTTTGAGTCGACTTATCTATTTTTGCTCCATGATCGTTTGCGTTCAATATAATTGTAGACAATCCATTGTTCATCTGCGGTTTCTTTTTGCTTCAGAAGTGCATCATTTTTTGAATGATTGTAGCAACAAATCACATACACCAGTGCGATGGAGTAGATCTCTTTATTTCAGAACATGTGGGTGTATATATATTATTATTATTATCATGGCGTAACACTCTACATATATATATATATATATATATATATATATATATAACGTAAAACAAATAACATCGCCAATCCAAATATCGATGCTAATCAATAGCACAATAATATGCATGTGCATTGCTCAGGACTATCGATAATATTAGTGCCACTGCTTCGAATTTGTCTATGTGTCTAGGTGCATGGACACATGTGTATGTATTTCATATAGCGCACACTAATAAAACAGTGTGTCAAATGAAGCAACTTGTTTTAATTATATCTGTTTCAAACATCTACCTTTACTTTCACAAAACCAATGTCCAGATCTATGCTGGATTTAAGAATTTACGAAATGATACTTAAAGATCAATTAGTATTTTGTATTATTTTGTTGTCAAAGTGTTGTCTTTGGATGCGCTTCTGAAATTTTATAAATGTTATTTTCTTTGTTGAATAAAATATAACACGCAAATATGTAACAGGCGTTCATTCGTTCTATTGTGGGAGGGTGGAATTATACAGATTTGTTAATTTGAATGATAGATCGTTTTGTTTCACCGACATATACACTGCTGCATGAGCAAGGAATCCTGTACGCACCAGGTGCTTCTAGAGAATCAGTCTTTTACTGAAAATGGATCAGAACGTTTGGAATGGAGTTTAAAGATGGTTTTAATGTTGTGCAATAATGAAAGCGATAGCAGCAGTTAAGCCCTGAAGATATCCCATGTAAGTGTAGAGGAAAATCGGGTGAAAATCAAACTCAGAAAGAAATAGATTTTTATGTATCGGAAACAGGAGGACTAGATCTCCGCGGTCATTGTCTATGCTTTCTCTCATCTTGCCTTCCGAGTTGGAACCGCCCGTTTGGTACTTCTGCTGCCGATGTCTCATCTCTACTTGTACGGGACACCTTCAGAGCTTAATTGCTGCTGTTGTTTTCATTTTTGCACTGAAATTGGTGAAAGTTTGTGGTAGATGGATATATATATATATATATGTATATATAGGGATATATGTATATGGGTGAGAATCGAATTAGATATGGCGCCTGGTTTTAAGCATATGTTTAGCAAGTGCACAACCAGCTACCCGTCTAGTGCTACCGCTTCGTTTCAATAATATACACACTGCCACACGAGTAAAGACTTCAACCAGTACACACCAACCAAATGCTTCTAGAGAATCGTGGTCCTTTACTGAAAATGGGCAGAAAGTTTGGAATGGGGTTTAGAAATGGTTTTAGTGTTGTGCAACAAGAGCGGTAGCAGCAGTTAAGCTCTGAAAATGTCCCATACAAGTGCGGACGAAACATCGACAGCATAAGTACCGAAAACGTGGTTCCAGCCTGGACGCTAAGATGAAAAAAGTAAGGAGGTGGATATCTTTATCGGTTATTTCGGAATGACTTATCCACTTTCCAAAATTTTAACCAGCACATGTTCATTCATGTCTTATAGCTTGAGTACGCAGTGTTTCGAGGGCTATTAGTCACCTCGATGATGGATCACCAAAATCATCAAATAAACGCCAGGGGAATATCAAATTTACGGTAGCATTTCAAGTTTAATATTCGTATTATGTATGCATGCCTATAAAATAATGATCTCGTTGACAGATAACGTTTTCGCAATATAACTTCATAATAAAGGAAATCGACCGCGTTTGCTGTTATTGTTATATTACGAGTGCCCTTATCTTCCTATGTTTCATTGATATCCACTATATCGTTATGCGTTTGTTTATTTATCAGAAAACATTCAGTTGGCCGATAATAACTAATAGTGTCTGTATCGCGGCAACAATACACGTAGCACGTTATTCCCATGTTAATACGGTCACTATTTTACAGTCTCTGTGGGCATAGCGCTCGCGGTGCCTTAGTTTAGCCTGTAGTGAGTTAGTTTGCGATTGTTATTGGAAATGTCGCATTTAAATCAGGCGGTTTCTTTCACAGTGTTGTGTAGCCGTTGTAATAACGTGTCCGCTACCATTTTATTCTTTTGTTTTACAGCTCGAATACAAATAAAAAACGACGCACGGTAAATGAAGTTGACTAAGAGAAAAATGTGTTCTATATCGCGTTGCTGTGGCATTGGTTGTGTTGAATCACAGTCGCCGACGGTAATTGTTTCGTTTTTTTTCTGTTTTTTTTTGTTTGTTTGCTTGCTTGGTTTCTAGTAAGATACACACCTATCCTCCTAGAATATTGCTTCTGGTTTTTGTTGAAAATAGAGTAAGGTAACGAGACAGAGAAAGTTAATGAGTGATATTTTTTGTTATGTTTTGATTGATGAGCTTATTTTGAGTGAGTTTTGTGTTTGTTGTGAATCTTTTTCTCTTGATTTTTTTTAGTATTATTTTTAACAAATTCGTACTGATGTTTATAATTCATTTAACTGGTTTGCGTTTGCTGGTGTGAACTTTTTAGCGATTGCATTTAATTAACTGCTTGACACATTTGATAAGAGTTTAATAAATACTATGTTTGTATTATGAAAGTCATTGGCAGATAAATAATTATTACTTCACATGTTGTGTCACAGAGCAAGACATTGCAAGTTAACTCAGTCACTGTAGGTTTTACGTAATACACGTGATGAATAAAAGTGACGTTCCTACAAAAACAGTAATTTTAAATATAGGCATATGTAGTACATACTACTATGTTTTAAGACGTGTATGAATAGAGAATAAAAAACTTTTAATGTGAATCAAGGTGTGTAATAATAATTGCAAAATCCAGTTCTGATTCATTTAAAAATATCGAACGATCGTTTAGACTTTTTACCCACTATATTTGAAATATCAAATGTTTAAGAATGTATTTCGATTAACTTTGTAAATAGCATTTAAATATAATAGCATAATCACTAGAATAAAAGACACAAATGGTTCTATTACAAAGACATTTTAACTAAACTACTGTGGGCAAAAAAAATAGTAAGACTTTTTAATTTAAATTTCGCGCGAAAACCCATTCGTCGAAATATTTTTTTTCTAGGTTAGTATGACTGTCAGTGACATCTGTATCAAATGTCGCATCAAAATAATCATTAGTGTTTAGTATACGCTTGTCTTTCTGAGGTACAAAAAGTGCATTCGGCGATTTTTACAATGAGTGAAATTATTCAACAAAGAAGTTCCATTAAATTTTGTGTACGGAATCAAATTTCTGATGCCGAAACGTTCAGAATGTTGCAAAAGGCCTTCGGTGATAATTGTTTGTCGCGAGCAAGTGTTTTTGATTGGTACAAATTATTCAAAGAGGGTCGAGAACGCGTTGATGACGAACCACGTCCAGGACGGCCATCAACATCAACTGATGATCAACACGTCAATAGAATCAAGGAATTGGTGCTTGAGAATCGACGATTAACAGTCAGAGACCTTACTGGCATCGTTGGAATATCGGAAGGATCAGTGAATACCATTTTGAAAGATCATTTGGGCCTAAAAAAATGAAATCACGATTTGTTCCAAAATCACTCAATTTTTTCGAAAAACAGCGTCGCGTTGACGTCTGTGAAACAATGCTTTCCGACTATCAAGACAAAATGAAAGGCATCATAACTGGAGATGAGACTTGGATCTACGCTTATGACCCGGAAATAGACGATCAATCGGCCGAATATCGTATTAAAGGTGAGCCGAAGCCCAAAAAATCACGTCAAAGCAAGTCAAAAATCAAGGTTATGTTGGCAGTTTTCTTCGATTATCGAGGTGTGGTGCACTCCGAATTCCTTCCGATCGGCCAAACTGTCAACAAAGAATACTATTTGAGTGTTATGCGTCGTTTGCGCAATGCTATTCGTAAAAAGAGGCCAGAATTATGGGCCGAAAAACTCTTGGTTTTTGCACCACGATAATGCACCGTCGCATACTGCATTAATTCTTCGTGAGCTTTTCACAAAATTTTCAACCAATATCGTGCCGCAACCACCGTATTTGCCTGATTTAGCTTCGTGTGATTTCTGGCTATTCAGCAAACTCAAACGACCGCTCCGGGGAAACCGTTTTGAGTCATTGAAGGTTATTCCTGAAATTGACTTTAACTGTTTCGAGAATTGGAAGAAACGTTGGCACAAGTGTATTGGGGCCAGGGAGGATTACTTTGAAGGGGACGAAATATATTTGGAAGAATAAATTAAGAATTTAAAAATTATGAACAAAATCTTACTATTTTTTGCCCACAGTAGTATATAGTATTAATTTATATTTAATATAACCCCCATTTGATTTTGATTTTATTTTCTAGTACTTTTTATTTATTAAATGACAGTTTATAATTCGTTTTATACAGAATTTCCAAGTAACTCCAGCAATGGTGTTTGAACATTGTTTTCATTTTTACTGGACAAGAAATAGGAAAGTGAATCAGAGTAGTACTAATAACAAATTCTCATGTGCTTTTCAACTTGGCAATTCCTCAATATACACACTACAGCTTACGGAAGTTTAGCCAATCAGATATACACAGAAAAATGAAGAAAATATAGTAGAAATTAAACTCAAATTAAATATTTAAATATATTTCTTTTCAAGATATTTTAACTATGACGTCCCCTTGTGTAAAAGTACGATATATATATATATACACTTTGTTACACTTTGTTTTCGCGGACGTATGATGAAGATTATCTCGCGTTCTAAGCTGCGTGTGAGTTGTATCCTGATTATGACCGTTCTCTCGACGTTTCAACGAGATCGTACTCGTTTTCTTCTGGAGATCGTCTCACGATCAGACTTTAGTTTCAGTAAGCGACAGACTAGCTCCAGAAGATGCCGAGTGCGATCTCGTTGAAACGTCGAAAGAACGGTCATGCCCAGGGCACAACTCATACGCGCCTTAGATCTCAAAAAAATACATTACATGTTTTATATATATATATATATATATATATATATATATATATATAACATGTAATGTATTTTCTTGGGTTCTAAGCTGCGTATGAGTTGTGTCCTGGGAATGATATACCTAGACATACATATGTATATTAATTAAACACAAATTTATACGGTTTCTTAATATATAATAAACATGCTCGTGAATCATCAATCCAAACTTTGTTTATGGTATTGTGACTGTCATACCTAATTTTGTCCACGTCACAAATTAACCGTCCTTCATCTCGGATTTTTTTTTGATGTCATTAAATATTCTTGCGTAATTTTTGTATCCTCGGTGACTCCGTTATAACACGTCGCTTGTCTATTGTCCCAAATTGGAAACTATTTTGCTTTAATGTTCACTCTATTGCTGTTCTAGAGGCTTCTATTTCGGTATTTCGTTTAATTTTTTTTACAGGCTATTTAATGTGGCAATTTCACCTTGCTTGTACATATTACCTACTGAACGTCAAATGACATCAACGCCCAAACTTAGTACTTTCCTCATAGATACTTTATCACTTGTAACTCTTTTTTCTGTAATATTATGCTTCATTGTAATTTAAACTGTGTTGTAGCAGACACTAATTAACTTCTACGTTCTTTCTATAATGCACTTTTTTTTTGTAACTTCTGCATTTTCTTCTTGTAAATTATTATACGCATTTAACAGTATTTGCTTAGGTTAAACTAGCAGATGAATCTTTTTAGCGTCACTATTTATATTGTCCATCAGCGAGTCACAGTTATCGTTATTTATTTCATATTGGCCACCTTCCCTGTCTTCGTCCCACGGTCTTCACATCTTATAATAAAATATATTCTTTCTCAAAAATGTATGTAAACTATATTACTTAAATGAAAAAGAATGACTTCAATGTAATTCTCAGAACTAATATACACAAACACGCAAATCAAGTTCGTTTACTTAAACACAATTTATTTAATACTACTCTGACTATTAAAGTAAGGAATAGCTCACATCGATGCGTATACTTTTCATTAAGCCCGCATCGCAGAGGGTGCTATAGAAGTACTTACCTGGGTATTTAGTCAACTTAAAATATCTTGAAACGGACTATAATACTATAGATCTAAGACTGATAATAAAATACAATATTATTGAATCCTTTGTGTACTTGCGTTTTTTTAATGACAGCACCACTATTTTCTGGAAATGTCTGATTAAGTAATTGTTTCGAGAATTTATTCCTTTGTTGAATAAAACCATAACATCTAGAAAACAGGTAACAGCTTTATACAGAAGAGTATTTATGGTAGTTGTACTATCCTTACCATAATGTGATTAGTTTGCACGTGTTTTTTTTTTACTTAGAATTAAGTTTTAATAATAATTTTTAATACTTGTTTTGTAATGTCTCGTGGATAACCAATTGGTGTTGGAAAACAACGTGCCTTTATTGCATTGCACTAGCAAGGCTATGCAAGTATTCAAAAGCAGACAGGAAAGGTTTTGAAAATTTAAATCCCATCGAGTTATTGTGGGACGAACTCGATAGGAGGGTCAGAAAAATTGGTCCTACGTGGAAGCAATTGCTTTGGAGTACATTGCAAAGCGAGTGGAATAATATATCAAATGAAGCGATTGCAAATTAGAAGAATGCCATGTATTGTTCAGGTAGTACTGAATTCAAAGGAAGGACTTTTCAGCGAAAAACGAGTATAATTAATAAAACCTCTTTCTAATTTTTTCCTTTGGCCAAGCTTCCATGAGCGGTATTGTAACAGAATTTGCATTCATTCTGATAAAGATGCTTGTTATTCGAATAGAAACTGAACTATTTTTAGTTTGTTTTTTTTTTCACCATATAGCCCGGATTGGGTTCCGTCTGACTTGGACATCATTTTCCAGACAATAAACAAATGGACGACGAAATTTGAACCTAGCTCGAAAATTGACAAAAATAATTTTTTTTTCTGATGGAATAAAGTGTATTGTAGGATATATAATTGTAGGATAAAATCAAAAAATCGTACGTCATTTATTTCATTGTTAGATAGAAAACTTTTCTAATTCCCCTCGTACTATAGGAGTTCAAATAACTTGCAATTTCGATGCAGGAGTAAATTTCTTTCCAATTTGAATATGCAATTATTTTCTCTCGTGATTTGCTTATTAATTTCGAAAAGGTAATTGTGTATATAATCAAGCTTTTACTGTTGCAAAATGCTAGTCCTGTCGTGTAATGTTATTATATGTACGTTCACGATGCTTTAGTAGCCACGAAGTTATTTTGAAACAGTTGCGTCTAAATACAGATTCTTGGCCGCATAATGACGTGAAAATGTGACTTATATTTGAAAATATTTAAGTCGAAAGCAAAATTTTGGTGCATTATTTTGTGAAATAACGCAAATCAACAAACGTAAACTGTCTGGTAATGTACACGTCACATCATCAGGAATCACAAAATACTGCCGTAAAATATTTTTCTCCGAACTGGACACTAATAGCTTAAAAGATCCATAAATACTCTGAATGACATCTTTAAATATTTTTATTGTTGCGTCTTGTTTTAGCGGCCACGGAATGCGTAAATGCTAATATTAACTGGAACTGATAATAAATACCGCGAATTGGGCAAAATTCCAATGTTTTTCTTCATATTTGCTCGTTGGCTAGACGAAAACTCAATGGAGAATTAAATATGCAATCGCGTGGAATACGTTTACATGAAGGAAAAAATAAGTGTAGTATATAGATACATAAATCGTGTCTAAATGCGTACTATGACGCTCTCTTCATGAATGAAGTCTTTATTGGAAGATCGACGAAAATATCAATTCAAAATTAGACTGTTAGAACGTTTCAATTGGATCTCATTTACAAAAGTAAATTATTTCCACTGGTTTGTCTATGACATAATGCTTCTATAAAGCCGAATCACAAAACCATTCATTGTTTGAAAGAGCTTTTTTTATTAACTACATCGTAAGCTTGCTTTAAGCTGGAATAGTAGATAAAGGAACAAGTTATAATCATATGATCTTGACTAATAAAACTGAATGGGTAGGGTAGAAAGACCCTAAGAAAATTATATGGACGAATAGAAGAAATCTATGGAACATTGGAATGACATATACCAGAACCTTTTTTGGGGATAATTTTGTCAAAAATAGATTTGAGGATCCTGTCCTTCCCTAACTCAAAGAACTCCATTTGCAGCTTCGTAGAAGTCTCAGATATATCTACTAAACGTGTCTCAAATACTAGCTTCATAGCAGGAATGTGTTCATCAAAATCTAAAAATCTTTCAGTATATACTTCTTTTAAAGAATCCAAGACACCTATACAAAGGGTATTAGGAAAGTTTTGCAATATGACGCAACAATAAATCGTAGGAAGCTCCTTGTTGCTGCATGTTGAGACATGTTCATACGTGCATAGTAACCGCCGCGCCATGTTGATGGGCTCAGTTATTCATTAACAGTGAGAGTGTAAAGTGCTTGCGATGGCATCGTGGTCACGAAATGAGATAAGGGCAGTTTTGCGTTAAAATTTCGTGCGTGATTTAAACATAGACCAGTGCTTCGTAGAAATGACTTTTGCACTAGGTGATGTTTGTCCACATCGCACAACGATGTTCAGGTGGTATAGAAAATTGCAAAGGGGAAAACTGTGGAGGATGCTGAATGGCCGGGCAGGCCACGAACGTCAGACGAGTGACCTACCAACAAATAGAGGATACTTCAGGCCTAAATGCACCAGCAGTTCGTTCGATTCTGCATGACCATTTGCACGTGAAGAAACTTTGTTCTCTCTGGGTGCCGCATCGACTGACTGAAGAGCAGATGACACAACGTGTGACTTGGTGCCGGGAGATGCTAAAAAAGTTTAATAAGGGACAATCTCGGTATGTGAACAACATCGTGACAGGTGACGAGATTTGGCTGTAATATTACGATGTACCGACCAAAGCTTAAAACAAAGTTTGGGTCTTTGATGATGAGGACACACCCCGATCTGTAAAGGAAATGCTAAAAAAAGTTTAATAAGGGACAATCTCGCTTGGTGAACAACATCGTGACAGGTGACGAGACTTGACTCAAAACAAAGTTTGGGTCTTTGATGTTGAAAGAAAATGGTAGCTGTATTTTTCAAATCGACTGGAATTGTGGAACACGTTGTTTTGGACACACAGAAGACAGTCATAGCTAAGTGGTATACTGAACAATGCCTGCCTAAAGTCAGTAGATCTATGAAGAACCTGCGGCCAAAGTCAAGAATGGACAACTGGTTCCTCCATCACGATAATACTCTTAATTGTAATTGATGGCATACCTTTCCAAAGTTTTTGAAAATGTCAACTGCACGAGGTCTTTCAGTGAGTGTACCCAGCGCAAGAAGTTCTTCGTAACACTGAAAATCTTTGGTTACTCCAAAAATTGGGATTACTTATGTAGAGCATCGTAACCTTGACTACGTATTACTATTGTTGAACAGCGCGTTTAGAGCCAAGCCGTAATCACCGTAGTAAACAGGCCAGTGTGATAAAATAGAAACAGTGTTCGTTTTGGCTTTCAACGGTGCAGATCGTGTACGGAATTTGTTTCGTACGGGTTTTTGCCGTAGTTTCTAGGTGCGACAATGTTTAATTATCTGCTGATGATGACAACTCAGTTGTCGAAAAACGTATACAGAATACGAAAATTAATGTGGAAGGGGTTTATATAGCAACCTTAAGTGATTATCTTTTGCTGCATCATCTTTCCGAAACACGAATAATACGTAACACGGAATATAAACTCTTTTGGGTTTGTGGTTTGACATCTCAAATTGAGATGTTATAAAAATGAAATTGATTTGTAAAGCAAAAGTAAAGAAGTCATTTTCACTTGCCAAAATATTTTGCACAACTTCTGCGTACATAATCAGCTGATTAGAATTAAACAAATGTTGATAAACTCAAATCCTCATACGAGAAATATGAAAAATATTTGATTCTATCCACAAATTGAAGAAAGTTTTTAACAATTGTGTTGTTTGTGGAATAAAATAAAGGAAATATCGAGTAAGAAATATCTCAAAGTTACTATTTTGTATTAAAATTAAATAACAGTAAAGCAGTAATGTATACATAATTGATTATTAACTATTTCCATTATTTATCAGTTTATAAGTGAATTGTAAATGCCATGCATCATTAGTTGACCCACCTATCATAAAAAAATGGAACGTACTTTATCCAAGCCCTGAAATACCGCTTTTTTTGCAGACGTAGTCACTCACCTTTAATAGATTTAAAAGTCTTCGGAACCTTCATCGATCCATGTAATTAATAATAAAAAAAAAGTCCATGTTTATTAATGGGAAACTTATGTAACAAAATGTAACGTAATAATTCTATTTATACATTGAACAAACGTATCTTAACGCTTGTATTCTGTTAATTACAACTGGTTATAACATTGAATTTTTAAAAGCACATTGTTTTGTTTCGTTTAGGTTTGCTAATACGTTATGATAGCCGTAACCTAAATAATAATTTAATTTTTGTTTTATTTGATTTCTCATGGAATATTTTCTGACTTTTTTTAGATTTAATAATATATTTGTGTGATTTCAATATATCTACTTCATCATATGTATTTTATACACTTCGTCAAAACCTGTGAATTGCAACAATGACAATTTTATTATTTTATAAGTTTTATAATTAAATTAGCATTGTAAGATTCGATTAGATTACTTATTATTCGAGGTGGACATAAAGTTTATGCCACTCTGACCTTTTCACATGTATTACGGCCTTTATGTCCCTTCTGATTCTCTTGGCTTCTCTGCACATGATCATTCGAGTAAGAGTTTTTACGTATCCTTGGTTTTATTTCATTAGTTTATGCACTTTAGAATCCCCAAAATAGTTAGCCCAATCGGATCTTACCGTCGGTCAATAGGACCACTTTTCTACCATCTTGATCTTCACTAATTTATATGTATTTGTAGACGACTCTGGTTCATTTATCTTCCCATGGGGAATTCTTGCTTTACAGCTTTAAAACTTCTCAAATGTTCGTTTCTACTTTTTGTTTTTCGGCTTCTTCTCTATCTTTACCGAATATGTCCGTGAACAGCAACGAAAATAATTACCACCTGAGGAGTTCAATGTGCAAAATTTAGCGAAGAAGACATGATAAAAGTTGGGATGTCTTCCTGCGAGTCAGGTTCGTACTGAGTACGCAGCGCCTCCACCAGTGTAATGTAATAAAACAGATGAAGTGTAGAATTTTAAGTTAGTACAGAACGGATCTTTATATAATTTTTTAAGTATTGCAGACGTAAGTAAGGGAAAAACGAGGCCATTTGTTGACGCAGTGCGAAAGATTATTGATGAATTTCTCGATTTATATTATAATGGTGTTAAGATATACTACAAAGTTTGCGATAAACGTTACTATACAAAGAGTATAAGAGTATATAAAGAGTATACAACACTAAAATTAGAAAAATAACGTGCTACCATCCCGGAGAGCGTTACAGAGCCCTATACCAACAGTGCGTAACAACATCGAAAACATGATCAAAGCTGTAGTAAAAGATACACAGCTGTAGTTTTGTGTCAACGAAACGACAGATTGAAAAAAGTTTCTATTTTGAATATTATAGTGCGTGTTCTAGAGCCTGTTAAAGCGACATTTGCCATTGCAAAACCTAGCAAAAGGTTAAAAAAGTGCACTGGCACAGCAATTATGAAGGTAGTATTGCATTTTTTTCAAATAGAAAAAAGGAACGCAAGGTTAACAATAATATAGCTTGAAAAAATTGTAATTGGGTTCCTGTATCGTAAAATTTTTATTTTTAATCTTAGACGTATTCATTTTTAGAAAATTCTTGTTTTCTTGATTAGTTGAGGGTCCGACCTAATTTAAGCAATACTTCGTGTCACGTGTGTATTTTAAGTATCTTCTACAAAATGCATCTGCACCATGTGTTCATGCATATGTAACATATTACACTTTAAACTCTTAAATAATGTGTATAAAAACACTCCTGTTACTCTGTTGTTCAATAAACTGCAGATATTCGGGTGGGAATTGGAATTGAAAATATTTCAATTTGATTAAAAGCTTAATCACTGATATGTTGTTGATATGTAACCTCTTGCCACATTAATTTTCGTATTCTGTATACTTATTTCGACAAATAAATTGTCATCATCAGCAGATAATTAAACAGTGTCGCACCTGGAAAACTACGGTAAAAATTCCCGTACGAAAACAAATTCCGCAGTGCCACTGTTTAATTATCTGCTGATGATAACAACGTAGTTGTGGAAATACGTATGCAGAATACGAAGATTAATGTGGCAAGGGGTTATATATCAGTCTTCAATGATTAAGTTAATCAACCACAGGCTCCATCAAATTACCTTCATGATTAAAAGCTAATGAATAGCAATTCTATCATTTTTATTCTATCTTAACTATTTCAAATCTGTTTTTAGTTAATTTTGACGAGTATTATTGCTCGAAGGCTTCTATTACGCGTGTAAGATAAAAATTTTACCAAAACATACAGTAAAGCGTTAATTAATTTATTACATGCGATGTATAATCCTAAAAGTAAGAGTTAATCCTTGGTTACACTGTAGTAAATATGATATAGTCTCAATGAGTTTTTGTGCATTTAAAAATAAGTAGATTTTTCTAGGGAACCGTTATTGTTGTTGTTATTTTTTTTCTTAAGAAATATTAAGTTCTATCTAACTCCCTTCGTCTAAATTTAGTCTCTTTTTATGAAAGAGGTACTTATCTGTACTTTTAAAGTAACAAGCTATATTGGTCTCAAGAACTTAATGGTTTGTGATATTTATATGTGGGAAATATCTGAAAAAATTGTACTTATTACTTCATGTATTTATCGCTTATAATAATAATTTTATCAAAACGAAATTCTTCAATGTGAAGAGTAACTATAACTAATAATAAATAAATTAATTTTTAATAACGAAGTATAGCGTATAGTGTATACGATTTTCGCCAATGCAAACGTAGCTTCTTTAACAATTTAAATTCGTTAGTAGTATTAGACTGTAGGTCTGTCCAGATAACGTAATTATAATAATCATACCCCCGAACAGTTTAACGTTAATGACATGGGGCTTGGTAGGCTATGAGTTGTTAGTACGCCCTATATTATTACGAATGACTAACATTAAATTCAAAGCTTTGCATGTTCTCATATTGTATATCAGAGTTGTTTATCAAAGCAATTTTAACAAAATGAAATTTAATCAGAAGATCTGCTATGAGTTATTAATTACACCTTTTTTTTTAATTTCAGCGTGATGGGATGATCGGTCTGCAAGACTGCGGGCCTGTGCCTCCCAAGGTACCCCCATCAGGCGGTCGAAGTAGGGAGCGCACGGCCCAAGCCATCGAGTACTACAATAATCACGTTCAAAAAACTCGCGCCAACGCCGGTTTGACGACCATCCGTTCATCCTACAACGATCATCACATTTCGCATAATACCACTCCGAAACGTTACCACAACCTTTCTCCGGAGGTATTGTCTCGCAGCAATTCCAGTTTGGAACTTTTAGATCATCACTCCAAGCAATCATCAGATATACAGCCGTCGACTTGTTTGAAAAGAGAATACGGAAGTCACGGATCAATAAATGTCATAGATAGGCCCCAACCTATCTCGGGTACCAACGAAGCTTTCTTCGATATGCTCAAAGACTATAGACCGACAGTCCTAGGTGGAGTTGGTACAGATCAGAGGTCTCCTGGCCCATCCGAGTATCTCAAAGGAAAAGTAGATTCAGTTTCCTGTGGTGATTATCTGGGAAATTGTGAAGACGTCCACGTGAGTCCGCAAAGTCCAAAGTTACGCGTTAAACTTCCACGTTTTCTAGGTGGTTCTGGTAGTGTTAGTAGTGGTAATTCTCTAAAACATCCCAGACAAACAATGGATGATAGTGCAGTTAATGTGACTAGTGCAAGTGCCGTCCCTTCGGCGGAATCCGAAGAAATAGCCAAAAGGAGAGCTTTCGCTCATTATGACTGCCAATCGTTAACGACCAATCTAACGTACTCGGTGAGAATACGTAAAAATCTGTTGGCCAAAAGGAGGAATACCACGACTGGAGCATCTGCTGCGTCCATGATTGCTAGGTCGTCAACTCCCGACGGCGAGAACGGCGAAGAAGATATGGGTGATGGACAATCTAACGACTTGGTGCAAAGTTGCCCGTTTTTTAGGAACGAAATAGGAGGTGAGGAGGAGAGGATGGTTAGTTTGACGAGGGTGCAGGGCGGTGGAATCCAACAAAATTGCAGTAGGAGACCTCTGCATAGGCCTTCGTTAGCTTATGGCGTTGCTGTGTTAGAATTTAAACCTGGAGAGACTCATTGGAGACACTCCACGTGCCCCTACCAAAGATTACCGCGACCTATAGAAAGTATCGATCAGGGAGCTTTATATTACAGAAACTACTTCAAAGGACAAGGTGAGATAATATAAATATTATACTTTAGTAAGTATTAATTCAGGGAAGTTCACTATTTAAGCTTAAAACTTTTTGTATATCTTGCGTAAAATATTTTTGTTAAGAACAAAAATTTAAGTCTCTGAAATCAATTCCGTACGTTAATAACGGATGTTTTCTTTAAGAGCTTGAGAACTTTAAATGATAATACAAGACAGAAATATTGTTGGAATGAATTTTTTTTAGTATAATCTGGTAGATAATTTCATGGCATTTATTTTTTAAATATGATTTCCGGCATATGTCCGCCGCGGCTACGAGTTACATGGTCCATTCGGTCAGTCCAATTTTTGACTATTTTTTCCAATAAATCTGGCCGTGTGGTGTCAATGGTGGCTTGAATATTGGCTTCCAATGCCTCAAGAGTTGCTGGTGTGTCGGCATGAACCAACGACTTAACATAGCCCCATGAAAAGTAATCCAGAAGCGTTAAATCGCACGAACGAGGGAGCCAGTGAACAGGACCACTTCTGGAAATAAAGTCACCAAATTGACTTTGCAATAAATCGATTGTTAAGCGCGCTGAATGGCAAGTTGCGCCGTCTTGTTGGAACCAAATGTCGTTGATGTTCAGCTGATTAATTTTTGGAAACAAAAATTGAGCATGGCTAAATAGCGTTCGCCATTCACCGTAACGGCAGCTCCTTCCTCATTTCGAGTGCAATAAGGGCCGATGATGCTGTCAGCGTGTAAACCGCACCAAACAGTCAATTTTAATGGATGTAATGAAGATTCGTTAACGGCTTGCGGATTGTCTTCGCTATTGACGTAACCATTTAACCAGAAATGAGCTTCATCACTAAACACAATTCTTTGATAAAAATGCTCATCTTCGGCCAGTTTTAAATAAGCCCAATGGCTTCAATTCTTGCACGAGCTATATTTTATGGGCACGTAAGCCAAGATCCTTACGTAAAATTTTCCAAGTAGTCGAAGAACAAAGGCTAATAAATTGAGAACGACGACGAATCGACATTTCGGCGTCTTCTTCAATACTTCGCGCTACAGCAGCAATATTCTCTTCGGTACGCACATTTCTTTGTCTTGCTGATGGTTTTGAATCGAGAAAAGTAAAATTAGTGCGAAAACGATCAATAACTGCACGAATTGCTTGTTCACTAGGCCGATTATGTTGACCGTAAAATGGACGAAGTTCTCTATGAACTTCGCGAACAGATTTATTTTTTCAAAGTAAATTTCCACAATTTGGAAGCGTTGTTCTGGCGTTAAACGATTCATGATGACTTGCCAAACCTTACTGAACAGAAATGTCAACACAGTTTGACATTATCAGCTGTCAAACCATAGTTATCGATATCGATAGTTCTCGTGCAGCTTAAAAAACACCCATTATTAATAAGGTAGTATCACTGTTTATCACGCATTTGAAAATATTTTTTTTCGTTTGTTTTCGATCTAATGTATTTTAACATGAAAATATTTCGCAATAAAAAAATGCAATTATTTTTTTATAAAATTATAAAGGTTTTACTTGGTGCTTCATGCAATTATTTCAATTAATTTTACCGTTCACGTCTTTTTACATGTTTCACATGTGTCATTTAGATATGTATGATGACATTTACAGTTTTAACTGCGCTCTAAATGGTTCGAGATACAAAAACAGTTAAAATTACTACGCATTTATCAAAAAATATTTTCGTCATTTTAAGTGTATTCTATTGTTTTTATTTTTATTTTAATAATTTATGCCTTGTATATATTAAAAAAGGAACATACGACCTATACATTTAAAGTTATTTAAACGAAAATTACCGTAAACCTTTTAAAAATTGAATCCGTCAATAATAGAATTATGGAAAAAGACTTTAACAGGACTATAGAGTTGAATTTCTGCTAGATCAATATCCAATGAATACTTGTGATAATTGGTTAAACTTCTTATGTATGCGTGCACACACATGTTACATTTTACACCTTACATGGAAATATCATTCGTCAATATTTGCGGGAGCAATTTATAGAAAAAACTCCTTAAATTAACGAAATGCCAAAGTCATACTGTCCTTCGTGTTTATATCTTTGTGTTCGTCGGCCTCCCTTTATTTGCAGCACTTACTACGAACACAACACGATTTAGTAGTAGAAAAAGCAGTTTGTGATTTATTACTTCTAGCGTTTAGGTCACATTTGCAGTTTCGGAATCTCTTCGAAAATTCAACGGATATTTATGCATGTAACTCATCACGACTTTCTCATAGGACTGGGAAAGATACTTCTGATTATTTTTAACCAAAATATTTTTTTTAATTTTGCATTTTCCTCTGTTAGTAATGAGGACAGTTTCTTTAAATGTACGGGCTATGTTTTGGTCACCTGTATATTGCACGGTTATTGAAAATGCTTTTCTTTTAGTTTAGATGCATTCGCTGACAACCGTTTCATGTTTTGCTTGTTGCAGTTGTAATAAATTTATAGTTTAGAGGATTTTTTGCTTTCTATTTATGTTTTAAAAATATTTAGATCAGTTGAATGTACAACGGAAAATTTATTATTCGAAATGGTACCATCAAAAATGTTAAAACTCGACCGGACTATTTCTCGAGATTACACAATTACCGAATTTCCCCTTCAATAAATCAATTGTTTCATCAACTCTGTAGCATGTGGCATCATTTTGTTGGAACCACATATCACTGATGTCAAATCCATCCAATTCTGGCAAAAATAGTCTTCTACCATGGCATGATAGCGAACTTTATTGACCATAACAAGGCGATCATTTTTATCGACGAAAAAAATATGGTCCACTCACATGTCCGGCATGAAATCCATGTCACACGGCCACTTTTTGTGGTTGTAATGGAGCCTCTTGAAGCACATGTGGGCTGCTATCCAATAATGCATATTTTGCTTATTGACAAAGCCATAAGCCAAAAATGAGCTTCATCGCTGAAGATGATTTTTCGATCAAATTCAGGATTTTCTTCAAACTTTAACAGAACTCAATTGGAGAAGTTTCGGCGCTCGAAATGATCAAGAAGCTTCAGTTCTTGAGTTAATTTGACCTTGTAAGGTTGTAAGCTGACCCGCCTACTCTTGAATATGCATGATGAGCCATGCCCAGGCCGACATTCTTTGATTTCGGAAGGTTTGGTTCATTATGTGGATAACAAAATTTGAGTGGACCGCCGCTTCACGATTTCAAAGTTATCAATTGGTCTTCCACAGGTTTCAAGGTCGGTTTTGTACACAATTGTTTCGGAGAAGCATCGAAAATTGTATTGTTGGTGGATTCCAAGACTTCTTTCTGGCGAGCACAAAACAAAAAGATTGGGCTGTGCTTTACCGTTTTTGACTCGATACGATCAACATTTTTGAACCACGTCGTTATAATAGATGGAACTTGGATGTCTCTCATAACTCCTGAATCCAAGCGACAATCAATGGAATGGTGACACGCATCGTCGCCAACCAGAGTGAAAGCCAAACGGTGAATTTCAGCACGAAATATCATGGACACTCTTTTGGGACAGGAAAGGGATTTTGCTAGTGGAATTTATGGCAAGAGGCATAGTGATCAATTCTGAGACGTGTTGCAAAGCCATATATTTCTGCACAAACACAAAACCTAATCAGGTCTTTTGGGAACAACTGGATCATCCACCTTACAGTCTAGACCTTACACTCAGTGATTTTCGTCTGTTTCGGTACTTGAAAGAGTTTCTTGGTGATTAACTGTTCACCGACGACGAAGAAGTGAAAACTGTAGTCATAGCTTGGGCTTTTTTACAGGCGGCATGTTTTTTTTGACGTCAGAATTCAAAAACTTGTTCAACAGTATGATAAATTCTTGAACAAAAATGGAAATTATGTAGAATAGTAGATTAAAGTATGTAGAAATTGGAAATAATATATTTTAATGATATTTACAGTATTTTTCGTATTAAAAAACGAAACTTATTTAAAATGTAACCCTTGTATAATTACCGATTTAAGAATGCTATAACATTCGCTTTGAAGATGTTACATATTTAGTAATGAAAATTATTTATGTATTTTAACAGTAAAATAATTGTTTTAAATAAATACAAATTAATTATATAATAATGCATGTTTTATTAAATTCTAGACCACCAGAACTGGTTCGGAATGGATGAACAGCTCGGACCAGTGGCGATTTCGATAAAACGCGAACGCATAAACCACGTTGATAATTCACTTATGCAGTATCAGTACCGCTTAGTGATACGCACCTCCGAACTGCTGACATTAAGGGGAGCGATTCTTGAGGACACTATTCCGAATATTAAGGCGACCAGCAGCAGCAAGACAGTCAACACCAAAGAAGTACTCGAGTACGTAGCACCGGAAATTCAATTGAGCTGTTTGCGGCTGGGCGCGCACGGTCCCCAAACGGAAGAGCAACTCCTGAAACTTGACGAGCAGGGATTAACTAATCATTATAAGGTGGGGATCATGTATTGTAAAGCGGGTCAACAGACCGAAGAGGAGATGTACAATAATGAGGAAGCGGGTCCGGCTTTTCGAGAGTTTCTAGAAACAATCGGACAACAGGTCCGTCTTCAGGGTTTCGATAAATATAAAGCCGGCTTGGATAATAAATGTAAGTAAGGGGAAGAAAAATGCTATGTATTTTACAATAACTTGGACATGCCGAGCATATGTCCAATATAACAATGAATGTATGTGAAATGGAAACACATCGTGTGTCTGTACTAAATTAATGTACTAATGCAAGGTAATCAAAAAACGTACATAAAACCCTTTTCTACAATGTTAGTATTCTGTATTCGTATTTCGACAACTAAGTTGTCATCATCAGCTGATAATCACAGTGTCTCACTTGGATCCACTTTGAAACATACACAGAAACAAGTCCGTTACCAGACTTTAACCGCCAAACACACACTTCAGTGCGTGTTTGGTTTGGCAAGAGAATTTTGCATTTAAAGTCTGGTCTGTGATTAATTATCTGCTGATGATGACAACTTAGTAATATGGATACTATTCTAGAAAGGATTTTTTTACCTTTTTTGATAAATTCAATCAACCACAGTCTCCATCAAAATTTACCTAATGTACCAGGTGTTCCGGAAAGTCATTACAGGTTGTTTCGTAAAAAGTAGATAATTTACAAGCAAATATAAAAATTTATTTATTAAAAGTATTGGACATTTGATTCTATACATTTTGCCCAGGCATGTCATCTCAAAAAAACTGTTTGTCCTTTGAGGAAAACCATTCATCGAGCCATTTTCTAACTTCTTCCAAATTGGTGAAGTGCTGCTCTGCAAGCGCGTGTCTCATGCATGCGAAAAGATGACAGTCGGATGGGACAAGGTCTGGAGAGTGTGGCGGGTGCGATGTTCTGTCTCAAGTGCTTTCAATGCTTCCTTGGCCGGTTTTGCTGTATGAGACGGCGCATTGTCGTGCTGTAAAATCACTTTACCGTGTTTTCGGGCCCATTCTGGACGTTTTTCTATCAATGCATGCTTCAAATTGATAATTTGTTGTCGGTAGAGATCAGTATTAACTGTTTCATTAAGTTTCAACAGTTCATAATGCACCATGCCACTCTGGTCCCACAGAACATACAGCATTATCTTGGGACCAGAACGATTTGGCCTTGGAGTCAACGGGCCAGCTTCGCCAGGTGATAACCATGATTTATTGCGCTTAGAGTTTTCGAAATATATCCGTTTCTCATCACCCGTCACTATTCCATGCAGAAATGACTTTCGATCATACTTTTGAAGCAGCATTTCATAGATGATTTTTCGATTTTCCATTTGCCTGTCATTCAATTGATGTGGCACCCATTTTCCCATCTTTGGATTTTTCTCATTGCTCGTAATCAGTCGCTAATCGTTTTTTGGGTCACATTTAACGTTTCTGCCAATTGTTTTTGAGTTTGGGTTGGGTTTTCATCCAATAACTCCCACAGTTACGCATCTTCCAACTTTTTCGGTTTACCAGAACGTTCTTTGTCTTGCACATGGAAATCACAACTTTTGAAGTGTCAAAACCACTTCTCACATGTTTTTATGGCTGGAGCATGCTCACCGTAGGTTTCTACCAGCAAACAATGACTTTCAGTGGCTTTTTATTTTGATTAAATAAGAAAAGTAACACGTGCCGCAAATGCATTTTTTCGGGCACGAAACTTGACATTTTCAAAGAGAAATAAATCTATGACGGTGTTACTTTTACAAAATATAACATGTATAGTTTTAAAGCTTGATGTCAATAGAATAAAATGAAAATATGTGTGAAATCATAAGATTGCATACTTAAGCCTAGCGACATCTGTTAGAAAAACCGGTAATGACTTTCCGGCACATCTGGTAAAGCAAACGTACACAACTTTAAAATAATCTAGATTATATACTTATTAGAGCGTTTCTTTTTTAGCCGATTCCACCGGGATATGTTCTATTTATTCCAAATATCAAGATTGTGAAATCATGTTCCACGTCTCAACTATGCTTCCTTTTACGCCAAATAACCGCCAGCAACTTCTCAGGAAAAGGCACATAGGCAACGATATCGTCACGATAGTTTTTCAGGAACCCGGTGCCTTGCCTTTCACGCCGAAGGGAATACGTTCACAATTTCAGCACGTTTTCGTAGTCGTGAGGGCCATAAATCCCTGTACGGAAAACACGCATTACAGTGTCGCAGTTAGCAGATCCAAAGATGTTCAGGTATTCGGACCGCCCATTAAGGAGGGTTCGATATTTCCGAAGGGAAAGACTTTCGCGGAGTTTTTGCTGGCCAAAGTGGTAAATGCCGAAAATGCGGCTCATAGATCGGAAAAATTCGTTACCATGGCTACTCGAACAAGACAAGAATATTTAAAAGATTTGGTAACTAATTTTTCGACCACAACACCGGTGGATACTGGACAAAAATTCTGTAAGTAAATCAATTTAGATGTGCATATTTTAGTCAAATAGCTCTCGTATATGTACAGTAGGTACCACAAATAGGTATACGATGTACACGAAAATATATTTGCAAAAACTGTTTTACGGTCAATATTATTACGGGACTATGAAGCAGCTTAGGTCACTAGACGTGGTATCGCTATAGTTCATAATAATCACGTATTGTAGTGTTTCAACTATTTAGTTTACGACGTATCTTATCGAAATCTTTTCACTTAAAATATTTTGAACATTAGTACGATGTAAATAATCAAGCATTGGCGTCTGTCACTGTGCTATTCGGACAATTGTTTTCAAAGCATAATTTCTCAAATTATAAATGTTCAACTGTTTAGCATCGCAAATTCACCAGTCAATTGATTTAGTTTTTGATACCATCACGTCGCCTTACTATGAGCATATTTGTAAATTTTGTTTTTAATTTCTTCAAGTACATGTTTTTATTTGCATGCTAAGAAATGCGTTTATTTTAATTTCCAGCGATATTTAGCAGCAAGAAGAAGGAAAAGATTCGACCGCGTTTTATACCAGACGCCTGCCAACGTGGCGCTATATTATGGCAAGTGCTTCTAGACGACAGTGGCCAATCACAACGAATCGAATGTCTTTTGGGAATCTCCGCGGACACACTAGTCCTCATAGAAGAACAAACGAAACAAATTGTCTTCGTTACACCTTGCAAATCCATTTTAGGTTGGTCCGTTCAATGCAGCAGTTTCAGAATATATCATCACCAAGGCGAATGCACCACAATTCATGTAAAGGATACTTCCGAACGAGACGAATTAGTGGAGATAATGGAAAGGTTAAAGGCAGTAACGCAAGGGGTTGTTGTCCAGGAGTTATCTTTGAAGAGAAACATCATGGGACAATTAGGATTTCATGTTCAACCAGACGGCACGGTCACCTTGGTCGAAAGCCAAGGGCAGGCTTGGCAAGCGGGTTTAAGGCAAAATTCACGGCTGGTGGAAATTTGCAAGATTGCCGTCTCGACTCTGACGTATGATCAAATGGTTGACTTGCTGAAGACGTCGACGTACGTCACTCTAACTGTGATACCTCCCTTTTCAGACGGAACCGTTCGAAAAGGTTGCACCTTGCAAAATTGCAAATATAACGACACGAACTACGACGGAGACTACGAAAATGTGGCTGACGATGTGAAAAATCGAAAAGCACCGCAAATACAAAAAGCCGTTCCGGGAAGTCACAGGAAAATCTACGATAGAAGTTTTTCCCCGCCCAGATCTAGTAATAGTTCCGGTTATGGAACAGCTAGCAACGAAGGGACCATGACCAGTTCATCTAGTGGACATTCCAATGACGACAGATGGTACGAACTTCTTCACGAACCCTTCGAAGATTCTAAACTAAGTCATCCAATTCGAACGCATTGCAATAATACTTATCCGTCCACGCCCAAGAGGAATAACGGTCAAATTTCTCAGTTGCAAGTGTCACAATCTCATAACCATTTTCCACAGCAAATACAGCATAATAAAATACAAATTAGTACTTCACTGCCTCTACAACAACATGTCAATTATTCGCAACCTTTGACTGCAACGATACATAACACCAACGACTTCGAAATAACTTACAAATTGGAAAAGAACACCGTCACTAAGCAACAAACTGAGAGGTCCAGACAGGACGAATACATTATCACTAGACCACCGAAACTAGCCGATTTTAACATGATTTCGCATGAATTGAGGAACAACGATGGACATTCGACTGATAGCTCCATTAGCGAGAGGTTTGTTTATAATTTTTTCAATGTTTAACTAATTTTTAATAGATAAAGATAAAAAGAAAAATAATTAGCTTTAAAAATTGAACTCTATAGCATTGATGTCATTTTTAATCACTGTGAAAAGAAACGCTATAGCATACACGTCCGCGAACGTGTTAAACGCAAACAAGATTATAATTGATTCCTTTATATGTAAATTTGCAGGTTATATGGTGTTGGGAGTGAGGACGAGGTATCTAATGGAAGTGGTAATGTATCACCGAGATCCAGAAGGAAAAACTTAACGACGTTATCAAATTCGAATAGTAGAAATCACAGTCCACGATCGGTGAATAGCGAGGCGAAATTACGACCGGGTGTGACAGCGCGCTCTTCGAATCGCAACAGCGCAAACTTATCAAGTACCTTCCACGAAGATCTGCTTCGTTTAATCAATCCAGATAGTATCGAAGCCCCGGAAACGACAATTTCCAAAGATATAGTTAAAAGTCATTCCAGAGAAAACGTAAACAGTACCTTGTCTGTGCACAAGACTCAGCCAGAAGTTATTTTGACCATGGCGAGGCCGGCCACTGTAATATCGAATGCTAGCACGACGTCGAGTCCGTTATCGGTCGAATTTAAAACTTGTACGGGCAGGTTATCGCCTAATTTAACAAGTCCGAGTAAGAATAAGCCCATGGTCGTCGGACCTGAAACTTTACCTTTACCGGAAGATATGGACTGGTCGAGTTTAGTCGATACTGCTAATAAGGTAATAGGGGATACCGAAAACACACCCGTGGCTAATTCCGAAAGACATCATCATCATTGGGAAGATGAAGGCCCAACAGATGCTTCCTTATCTTCAAAGTAGGTACCTATTGCATTTTTTTATCAAACATATTTTATCATTAAGCATCGTGGATATGAAACTACAATAGATATTTATTGTGTATCTAAAGAAAACAAAAGGAAACGTAAGTGATTATGAGGCAGACGGCATGTACTTTATTTATATATTCTATATTTTGAAATAAATAATGTGGTTAATTTCTATTTGTTTGAATTTCACAAATGTAATTTCTTAAGCCCAATGATTCAGTATTAAGTCAAAACGAAACACTTTTTGTCGCGCTTGGCTGTCTTGGCGTATACAAAATGTTTTAACTCTCTCCAAATTTCTCCTTTTTCATTACGTACAACTAAATCATTTACCATTTACAAGGATAGGTTGAAAAGTTAGTGGACGGATAGGCTCAGTTTTTCAGACTGTCCTTGTGCTGCGGCACTATCAAATTTCAGATAGCTACGTGTATCAGTTTCGATGTAACGATTGTTTAGTTAAAAGCGTCTCGGATATTCGGAGGAGATGGATGGTGTTGAAATTCCTGAAAAGCCTATTAGTAACGAATATTCTTACTGGGATGAAGGATGGTCTAAAGAACTTGGCTCCTTCATTTCACATTTTGATAAGTAGATTCGTGAGTTCAAATGTAATCGTACAACCGTTGCAGGTGCATCACATAGTGAACGTCTGAAATCTGCAAACTATTTTAGAAACTTTTAAAAACGTCTGAGATAGCGAAGGCTGTAAACAACACTAAAGAACGCAGAACATACGTTTTGAACCAAGAGTTGGCTATGAAGAAGCTGTCAGTGATTGCACAGTGCTAAACAAAAGTTGTTTAGTTAAAAGCGTCTCGGATATTCGGAGGAGATGGATGATGTTGAAATTCTTGAAAAACCTATTAGTAATCTATATTCTTACTGAGGTGGAGCATGGTCTGAAGAACTCGGCTCCTTCATTTTACACTTTTGATAAGTGGGTTCATGAGTTCAAATGAAATCGTACAACCGTTGCAGGTGCACGTAGTGAACATCTGAAATCTGCCAAACTATATTGGAAACTTTTAAAAACGTTTGAGATAACGAAGGCTGTAAATAACTCTAAAGAACGCACAACATACGTTTTGAAGTTGGGTTGAAGAGCTGGCTATGGAGAAGCTGTGACTGCCCATTGCTAAACAAAAATTGTTTCAAACGAAAAGTTCTAGCGAGTGTTTGAAGTATGTACAATATTGAAATAAATATATTTTAATGATATTTACAGTATTTTTTTAATTAAAAAACGGACCTTATTTAAAAAATAACCCTCGTATAATAAAGATAATATGATATGAAAGGAATACCGAGTGTGGAAAGCAATCTATATTAGTTGATCTGAAAATTGTGCTCTTGCATATGGAGTTTTAGTTTCTTGAATCTGATATATAATATTGGCTAATATTTAATGTACACAAATAGATACTCAATTAGCGAAGGATTTCCAATATTATCTTCAATCGATGGTAAGTAACTTTAAAGTACTGATCCGTCAGGTAATTATTTTAACACGCCTGGAATATTTGCAAGTAGGAACACAAGCGCAACATAACGCAAAAGCAATGTCGTAGCAACGAATTCTGGTGAAAGATTTGAAAATGTCCCTCTATAAAGTGCAAACTGTTTACGAATTGCTGCCTGCTGACCGTCGAACAGGGTTAACTTACTGCCATACTCTGTTAAACTTGGTGCAAGAAGAGGATGATTTCGTATCAAAAATCATAATGAGCGACGAAGCCCACGAAGCCCATTTCCACATAAATGGTTATGTTAACAAACAAAATTTGCGTTTTTGGAGCACAGAGAATCTACATGAAATGCATGAAGAGCCATTGCATCTCCTCAACGTGGCTGTTTGGTGTGGCATTTGCCGTGAAAAAGTGATCGGCTCTTATTTTTTGAAGACGTCGATGGCACCACCGTCACCATAAATTGTGAGTCTCGTCATTGGGTCTCGATCATTGTTGATTTCAACAGGATGGAGCAACCGCTCACACAGATCGGGCAACGATGAAGATTTTGAGACGCCAATTTTCAGGTCGAGCGATCTCCCGTTTTGAAGATTTAAACTTGCCGACCAGATCGCCAGATCTTACAGCACTAGACTTCTTCCTTTGAGACTTTTTAAAATCTCGCGTTTACCACAACAAACCACGACCTTTGCAACTCTTGAAAGCTAACATTGAAGAAGAAATCGCCAATTTGGAGCCAGATGTTTTACGAGCAACAATTCAAAATGCCGTAAAACGAGCGCGATTATGCATCAACTCGGGAGGTGGCCATTTGAGCGATATAATTTTTTCCAATTAATGTCATCAATTTTACACTTTCAAATAAACTTTTTATGAAAACAGAGCTCTTTTTTTTATTTATAACAAAATAGCAGCCAGTTCAAATAATGACATTACTTTTACGCCACCTGTTATAAGAGTTAATTTCAAAGTACTGTACGTTTCTTATAGATGCGTTAAATCTACTTAGATGATAATCAGTGACTGTGGTTAGTGCAAGTTCGATGTTATTCTTCATAATCGCGTTTTAAATTAAAAGATATGAATTTAAACATTATAATTTCTGTTACACGACCGTAGGATTTCGAAGGGTTAGTTTTCAATATCATAATATGCTTTTAATTAGTTGGCTTTTATATCTAGCAGTAGTAATAGCAAATACTTAGTAATACTTAGTAAATATTCAATATGAATATATTTTACTTCCAATTTATACAGAATTTGCTTCTAGTACTTTTATACATTAGTTACCGCTGCTTTTATTTTATTTATGCAGAGAAATCTGAGGTACTTTTCAAAGAGTGTTTTAAAAATCCCACATATGAGGGAGCGTTTTTATATTCGCGGAATGAGCGGGTTGTAGAGGGGTGAGTAGGCGCATTGGGGCGTGGCCTGTGCAGCGACTCATGATTAGTATAAATACGAAGTTTCATTGTTATTAGACAGTTAGTCTTTGAGCTATCGTCAACCAAGTAACATAATCAGGAGTGAAAAGTGAAATATGGAAAAAATCGAATATCGTGCCGTTATAAAGTTCCTTACCAGGCAAGGAAAATCAGTCGCGACCATAATGAATGAGATGTCATTGGTTTACGGCGACTCTTGTCCAGGAAAAACCATGGTGTACAAGTGGCATAGTTTATTTAAACAAGGAAGGGAATCCCTTGAAGACGACCCGAGGCCGGGCAGGAGCATTGAGGTGACCACGCCAGCACTTATCCAAAAAGTTGAACAAATTGTACTCGAAGATGCTCGACTAAAGAAGAAACAACTCGCAGAAATGGTTGGAGTATCCGATACAACAATTTTTAAAATCCTACACGATCATCTCGGCATGTCTAAGGTCAGCGCAAGATGGGTGCCGAGAATGCTCACGCCGCCGCAAAAACAACAGCGCGTAGAGTGTTCGCGTGCATTTTTGGACCTCTGTAATGAAGACAAGGATGGTGTATTGAGTGGAATTGTTACTGGAGATGAAACTTGGGTTCATCATTATGAACCTTAGTCCAAACAAGACTCCATGCAGTGGCATAAAAAGGGCACAGCACCTCCCAAGAAATTTAAAGTGTCACAATCAGCTGGGAAACTCATGGCAACGGTATTTTGGGACTCGGAAGGAATATTGTTGATTGATTATAAAGATAAAGGTGTTTCTATAACCGGAGAATATTACGCTTCAATATTAGAGCGACTAAAAGAAGCCATTAAAGAGAAAAGACGGGGAAAATTGACAAAAGATGTTCTGCTTTTGCACGACAACGCGCCCGTCCACAAGAGCCGCGTTGCGTTAGCTGCCCTGCATAAGGTGGGCTTCGAAATTGTGAATCACCCACCCTACAGCCCAGACCTGGCCCCGAGTGATTATTACCTGTTTCCGAAAATGAAAAAAGAGCTGCGGGGTAAAAAATTTTCTGCCGATGATGAAGTCAAGGAGGCAGTTTCGGCGTATTTTGCAGATAAAGAGAAATCATTTTTTTATGAGGGTATAAATAAATTAATTGAAAGATGTGAAAAATGTATCCGTCTTGCAGGTGAATATATTGAAAAAGAAAAATAATTTGGTTTTTTTATTTCCACCCCTGGTCCCCCATTTCGCGAATATAAAAACGCTCCCTCGTAACATCCTTAATAATAGGCATTGCTTGCACTGTACCTTTAGAAACGTTTGAAAAATGTACAATGAAACTAATTAAATGTTTGAGTATTTTAAAGTATTAGGAAAGGATAAAATTATATCATACACAAAGAAATGCTAAATAAAAAATGGATGGTTATTTTACCGTTAATGTATCAATAATTGTCAAAATTGTTTCCACTCATTTCAAATGTGGATAATAATATTATACATTCGAATTATTCTGGGGAAGTACAGATGTACATCTATGGTAGGAACCAATTATTAATTTAATTTTATGTGAGTTACAAAAAACTTTTACTGTTTTGTATCGTTCCCATAAAAGAAACTCAAGGACGAAAGACCCCTAGAAAAAGGTGTGGGAGAAGAACACTGGAACAAAAACTGAATTCAAAATGAGATATTAGAAATGGCTGTACGAGGGTGGGCGTTTATATTTTGGGAATAGCAAACAAAAAAAAATTTTTTTATCGTAAATATTTTATTGCTTTTCAAAATATTCCTCTTGAAAAATCAATGCACTTTTGCAGTCGTTTAAACCAATCCGAAAAGCATTGCTACCACTGTGAAGGCGGTATCTCCAAACTATGAGTTTCGAATACCTCAACTGCCTCTTCCGGCGTAGAAAACTGTTGACCACGAAGTTTATTCCTCACGTGTGGGAACAAAAAGAAATCACAGGGTGCTAGATCAGGGCTGTACGGCAGATGGCTCATCAATTCAATGTTTTGCCCGGTCAAATATTCAATTGTTTGAACCGACCTGTGAGAGCTCGCAACCCAACGTGAACATAGGTTCTTAACGGCTAAATGTTCATGCAGGATCTTATGCACGCTGGTGTTATTAATACCTAGAGATGCCTCGATCTTACGCTATGTCACATGGCGGTCTTGCACTATCAATTCAGACACTGCATTAATGTTTTCCGACACAACAAGATTTGTGGGACGACCTTCACGAAATTCATCGTCCAAAGAACACTGTCCAAGTTCGAATTTACTATACCAACGATATACTGTAGTTTTCGATGGTCTTTCATCACCATTTAAAGAATTTAGCTCGTCGATGTATTCTTGTTGAGATAATTCACGCCGAAAGTTATGAAAAATAATTGCACGAAAATGTTCGCGAATTAATTCCATTTTTTCCCTGACATAAAATTTTCAAGTTACTATCAATAATAGAATGCAATCATCAGATCGGAGGCGACACTGACAGTGTTGCCAGTTCCCGAAATATGAACGGCTACCCTCGTAATTGTAATAAACTTAGATTAGGACGATTTCAATTCTAGGCGAAGCTCCTATTCGTTTGAAAACATGGTATAATAAAGAAATAAAATTGGGCTTTAAATCCATTTATGTATTGGCACAGGGATTATTTTTATATAAAACAACAAAATAATTTTGCCCACTTATTCAGTTTTAAAATATGTCATTGCTTTTATTATATTTTTACAATTCTAAAAGTTTCTCCCTTAATTCTCTTGTCAATAAGGTAATCACAATTCAATACTTGGCCATTCATTTCACTTACACCTGTTTCCGTCCAAAAAATTTCTGTTTTCTACAAAGACATTGATTAGCGTCCATTTTGAGCGGTTATTTCAAAAGTCGCGCTTCGATAATGGAACCTTTCGTGCACTAACAGAGTATTGTGGGTAATCGAAATGTGTTTTACTCAGAGTTCCCTGTATTCTGCATTTGTCTACAAATTTTTCCTTTACTTTTTTTTACCTTTTTCAAATACTCTAATGAAAACTAATTCAATTTGCAGCGTAAGTACCAGTATTAGTGTTCCAGAGTTGCAAAACCACGTCTGCGAACTTGAGTCTCGGGTAACGAGAGAGACCAGGAGACGTTTATCTCTGGAAGATGAAGTGAGACGACTGAAAGAAGAAAATAAAAAGCTTCAAGACCAAAAGCAGGCCGCTGTCCAACAACTCAGGAAAATAACCGAATGGTTCTTCAAGACTAATGCGCAAAGGCAATAGAAAATGGAAGCGTAAATACTTTTTATAGTTTCTATTTTGACGGCTTTCTTCTTTAGTGAATTCTTAGTATTTTTTTACCTAAAAAATTGTCTGTATTTATTTGATTCGTACTTTTTAAGTTTTTTTTTTTGTTATTTATAATAATTCGATTTTTTAAAGGCATGGATTGCACTGTCTTGTTTTTTATTGTATATGTATAGTACAAAATTTTTTATTTATTATTTCTTCTGTGTATTGTATTTTTCATTTTCTTACCCGGTCAGTATTTCTCATTTTCCTTTACTATTTTCCCCCCTTTTTAATTTTTTAAAACTGACTGAGTATTGTAACTTTATTTTCTTTCAATTTCGTAATTAGATTATAATAGTTACCATATTTTAAGTTTTCTTTTTGACATTCACCGCACTCTTAATTATTCCATTTCCTTTTTATTATTTAACATTGAGTTTGCTTTCGTTTTGCATTATAAGGATCAGCAGTGCAAAATATGGTCACATGAGTTTCAAGTTAAAAAAAAAGATGATCGAAATGAAGCATATACACACACCAAAAATAAAACAATTGACAAGACTGGTTTGATATTCAATTTTGTTTTTAGAAATATCCCAAAAGTTAAATATAACATTTATTTAAATGATTATATTATTATTTTTCATCATTTTTCGTAATCTTTATTCAATGGAAAATTACTTTCAAAGTATATAAAATTTAATTAAATTTAAAGCAATCAAGAATAAGGACGATAAGTGGTATAAAAAAATCTATATTCTTGTGTCATTCAAATTACGTGGTTCGCTAAAAAATAAATAAAACACTGCCTAAATTTCACACAATATTATATTGTAACTGCAGTTAGTTCCATCTATTAAGACATTATCGAACAAGTTTCCTGACAGATGAAACTAGTCGCAGTTCATATATAATATTGTGAAATTTAGATAGTGTTTTATTTATTCCTTAGTGTAAATGGAATTTCACAAACTAATAACCCCAACAACCAGCTATTATGTGGTTCATATAATATAATACGCAGTTACTTAAATATTGTTGAAGCACGATAATGTGCTTTAGCAATATTTAATAATCTGTTACTTTTTGTTATATACAAGCAAATCTCCAACTTAATCACTGAAAGTTGATATATAACCCCTTTCCACATTAAGAGTGGAGATTAATGTGGAAAGGGGTTATATATCAACCTTCAGTGATTAAGTTAATCAACCACAGGCTCCATCAAAATTACCTTCGAATAGTGGTAACTTTAAAATTTTGTTCTGGTTTAAGTTTTCGAGCTAGTGTATTTCATTATCTAAACCTGTGTGTTCCAGGTTTTTTTTTAAATTATGAATACTCAAGTTGTTTTACGTGGACCTAAAATATGATTTATGTATCATATTTTATAAATATATTTTTATATAAGTGACACGAGTACTAATTAGAAATAAAAAAGAATCAGTGTTACTGATACAACTAAAATTCATTGATATGTACTCTAAGAAATGTGTATGTGTGGTTCAAAATTTAGTGACTTTGCATATACCACAATGTGGTGTAATGAAATTTTAAAAAAATCAAATAGAAATAATACACGCTTCAATAACAATAGATGAGTTGTACAAAAATTTAAATAATTTGCAAGATTAGCAACCATTTTTAATTTAAAAGCAAAGATGAGTCTATATACTGCCATATTTGAATAATAGTAATTTCAATTGAATGCATCTTATTTAAACAATAGATTGTGTTGTGTATGTATGAACTGGAAAATGGTGTTATAAGTTCGTTTTAAGATATTTTAATATGACTGTGGCACCCCCTGGTGGAATAGTGCGATAAGCTAACGATAATGTAAATGAGATTCAGTTACCCCAACCTGTAGATGCGCAGAGGTGTATTTTCTAATATTCGTCCAATCAATCGTTTTTAATAATAAACATGCTTATGAACATTGTGTGAAAAAATGCACAAACGTACACATCAGTTTGTGTTTTGGCTTTCAACGGTACAGATCGTGTAGGGAATTTGTTTAGTGCGGGTTTTTGATGTAGTTTTCCAGGCGCGACACTGTTTAATTATCTACTGATGATGACGACTTAGTTGTCGAACCATAGGCTCCATCAAAATTACCGATCTTGACATTGTTCAAGCGTTAGCGTGTTATGATGTCACACTAATAGAGGGTATTTAATAAATTAATCAATTTTTTCAATTGCTTATTTGAAACTTTTCTTATTTTTCTTTTTACTAAGATTGAATAATGTCGTGTCTATACAGTAATGGATAAGAGCTTCATAGAGAGTGAAAATATACGTTTATAGCTTAAAAATCGTGTTCATTTATTGTTTCAGTTTTGATATTGTATTAAAATCAAAATAAAATGCTAATATACACAAAAAAATAAAACTGCGTATCTATTTTGGTATTGAATTGATTGAAAATATATATGAATTCAGAATCCATTTATTGGAATTCACAAAAAATAAACTTATTACTTTATTAAGTCATCTTTCAGATGGTAATCACTTTATAAAAAGGAATGCCTCTTGGTGATGTATACAGTATCCATTTATATAGATGTGAATCAATTATATTTGATCAAAATCACCTTCATTTTGCATGAAGCATATAGTATTTCAATTGTCTAAGTAAAACAAATCTCTCTTATAAAAATTATATATGGGTTTCTTTTCTTATCGGCTACTGAGAAAACTTTAACTTTATATCAGCAGTAAATTTTTAACTTTCTCCCTTAGCATATTTATATGTGGATATATTTGATGTATAGATGAACATTGGTATTGTCGAAGCACTACATTTCCAAGTTAGTGATCGTAACTGATATATAATACTTAAAATATGATTTCGAGCCAATCTTTATAATGTAAACAGAGCAAAAAAAATCTTCCGTTTAATTTTGTTGTTGTTTTTCTCTTTAGTAACTCACATCGCACAACTATTTATACTTTTATTTTTATTAATTCACCCATTACTAATTGAATTTCTTAGAAACAAATTGAATAATAATAGTAATTTAATTTAACAATTAACTTTCCATTTCCAATAAAATTTAGCAATATGATAATAAATATATTTGAATACAACATTTCGTGTATTACTTATTAATTACAAATTTATACTACGCATGATATTTATGCAGGAGTTTCTTTTACTTAAGGATGTATTATTACTGTATTATCTTGTCACTTTTATGATTATTATTATTTGGTATTTCTAATTTAATGTTGTATACAAAGAAATTGAATGTTGTATTGCTTATCACACACACAAACATATAAATATATGTGTGCGTGTGTGTGTGTGTAATATATATGTATATATGTATGTGTGTATATATATACATATATAGATTTACTATATATTATTATTGTAATACATTATAACAATTATAAGCTTATGAAAGATCAACACCAAACATTTTAAAATAATATATTGTTATTATATAGTAAGTAATTTAATAAATTCTATTATAAGATTTACATTATATATTTAGGAATACCATTCCTTGCATTTTTAACTGTTTATATGTGTATAAAGAAATTTAATAATATGAAAATTGTGACCTGTTTTATGCCTTAAAAGATAAAGAAAATGCTGTTGATATAAGTATTCTAGTATTATTATATTATATACATTCAAATATATAATAAATATACAATATTATAGTAAAATGGTTTTATTCAGGACTTTCCGCCATTCAATCGTGAAAGTAAGTGAATATTGGCTGGGAAATATGTTTAGGAAATGATGTAAAAATTGGTAAGATAACGTAGTCATTCTAATTTAAGCAGTATACAGTGTGTTCCATGACATGTTTGTTACGGCTTAACACTAAACCTACCATGACGGGTCAAATGACCCATTTTAAACTTTTTGTTTTCTTGGAAATAACATTATCACATCGCCATTTGGCTTTACGATTTTTATTAAAAAATAGATCGGATGTATTTTCCAAGACAGACAGTAGCAGTAGTTGAGCCCTACGATAAGTGGATACGAAACGTCGGCAGTTATACCAGTGACGCGGTTCCAGCCCGGAAGCCCAGAAGCAGATAGTATGGAGCACAACCGCGGAAGTCTACGTACCAGATCGTTTTTTTGTATAAAATTGGTTTAATTGATATATTTTTCTCTAGACATAGCATTGTAATATATACCGTGCATTCATTTTACCTCGCTACGAAAACTGTACCACATTATATTCGGGTCTAGCTGCCGAATGCCGATCAGAATGTAAAGTGGTGGGGCGCAAGTCATTTGAATCACGACTATAACTGACTACTGATCGTACTAGCTGCAGCCTCACCACTAATTTGACTGTAGGTGTATCGATGTTGTATTAACGGTCATTCGTGGTTTGCATTTGGGAGAGTGCGTTACGGTAAGACCTTTAAATTTAAATATATTTTTAATTATATTACTTTGATAATGTATACATTGGAAGAAAAAATTCAAATGATAACATGGGCTTTGAAAGGTAATTCTTTACGGCGTATCCAGCGCCTTTTCTCTGAAAAGTATGTACAATTCGCTGGCCACCAAGGTCACCAGACTTAGCCCCTAATGACTTTTTTTATGGGGTTACATAAAATCAAAGTTATATGGGCATCAAGACGAAAGGGCTAATAATTTGGAAGAATTACGGGTTAATATCGAACACCGATTCCAAATTATTAATCCTGTTGTACTGGCCAATGTTCGAAATGAATTTTATAATAGATTGGGGTACTGTTTAGCGCAAGCAGGAGGGACATTTGAGAATTTAATTAATTGAATTTATTTTCTGTATTTAAAAAGTATTTTATAAGTTTTGGCAATTCATCGGTACATGATAGTCTCAATGAAGTGTTCATTCGCATTTACACGTTCTATTACAGTTGCACAAAATTCCATTCTGCGGTGTTGATCATCATGAAAAATTTCCTGATGAGTTTGGTATTTATAGGATGTGTATTTATTTTTCTTTAATATCTTATGAACTTTACCCACGCTAATACCTATCTCTTCTGATATTTTAGATATAGTAATATTGGAATTTTCTTCGACCATTGCGCACACCATGACTTCCTGCATTTCTTTATTGTTGTTTATTCTCCGTATTTTATGACATTTACATCCCCAAATTCAACCTTCTGATTTAAACTTTTTAACTACTAATGATATTGTTGTTAATGCAGGGAAGGGACGATCTACATACTTTTCAGAGAAAAGGCGCTGAATACGCCGTAAAGAATTACCTTTCAAAGCCCATGTTATCATTTGAATTTTTTCTTCCAATGTATACATTATCAAAGTAATATAATTAAAAAAAATATTTAAATTTAAAGGTCTCAAACCACGAATGACCGTTAATACAACATCGATACACCTACAGTCAAATTAGTGGTGAGGCTGCAGCTAGTACGATCAGTAGTCAGTTATAGTCGTGATTCAAATGACTCGCGCCCCACCACTTTACATTCTGATCGGCATTCGGCAGCTAGACCCGAATATAATGTGGTACAGTTTTCGTAGCGAGGTAAAATGAATGCAGGGTATAACATTTTAAAGAAGGGTCATTTGACCCGGTTTGGCAGGAATAGGAATACATGAAGTATGGGTAGGTTTAGTGTTAAGGATGTGTTACTGAAGCAATTTTCAGTTAAAAATGCTTATTGAACGTATGCCCAAAACTCTATCATAGCTGAGATACAAGCTTTTGTAGTTATAGATAATCCTACTAATGCAGGTATTATATGCCCCTGCAAAAAAAGCTCAATTAAAATCATTTAAAAAGGTGTTGCTTTATTGAGTTAGTTGCTTAAAATGTCTACCTAGTTACTGTGCACGTAGTGTAACTCTCGCGAATAGTTTTCGCGGCATCCATCATTATAACAAGTTGTTCTCTATTTTCAAGTTGTTCTGCATAAAATAAAATTTTTCAACCTTCTCCATAAAAAATAATCTAAGGGATTTAAGTTTGGTAACCTTGGCGGTCAAGCAACTATTGAACCTCTTACAGTCCACTGGTTTATATAATTTAACGAAAATCCGTTACTTCTATATCCACATTCGTCGTCTTACATCAAGAGGAACATCATCCAGTAATGTTATAAGGTCATTCTTCAGGAAACGTAAATAATGAACTACCGTGGGACGTCCTTTGTTTATAAACAGACCAATGAGACTGTATATTATGTAATACTCTGTCCTTTCATAATTTGAAAACTTGTATGGGGTTTACAGTTGTTCCCTAGATAATATTTATGTACTTTGTTGTCGTGAATTATTATTTTTAACACCGTTTTCAAGCCTGACCAAATTAGAACGTATATGAATAAACTTTCTACATGTTCAAAAGAAAAATATTCAAATTAGAAAGCCTGATGTACGAGGGAGCGTTTTTATATTCGCGGAATGAGCGGGTTGTAGAGGGGTGAGTAGGCGCATTGGGAGCGTGGCCTGTGCAGCGACACATGATTAGTATAAATACGAAGTTGCATTGTTATCAGACAGTTAGTCTTTGAGCTGTCGTCAACCAAGTAACATAATCAGGAGTGAAAAGTGAAATATGGAAAAAATCGAATATCGTGCCGTTATAAAGTTCCTTACCAGGCAAGGAAAATCAGTCGCGACCATAATGAATGAGATGTCATTGGTTTACGGCGACTCTTGTCCAGGAAAAACCATGGTGTACAAGTGGCATAGTTTATTTAAACAAGGAAGGGAATCCCTTGAAGACGACTCGAGGCCGGGCAGGAGCATTGAGGTGACCACGCCAGAATTGTTACTGGAGACGAAACTTGGGTTCATCATTATGAACCTGAGTCCAAACAAGACTCCATGCAGTGGCATAAAATGGGCACAGCACTTCCCAAGAAAGGAATATTGTTGATTGATTATAAAGATAAAGGTGTTTCTATAACCGGAGAATATTACGCTTCAATATTAGAGCGACTAAAAGAAGCCATTAAAGAGAAAAGACGGGGAAAATTGACAAAAGGTGTTCTGCTTTTGTACGACAACGCGTCCGTCCACAAGAGCCGCGTTGCGTTAGCTGCCCTGCATAAGGTGGGCCTCGAAATTGTGAATCACCCACCCTACAGCCCAGACCTGGCCCCGAGTGATTATTACCTGTTTCTGAAAATGAAAAAAGAGCTGCGGGGTAAAAAATTTACTGCCGATGATGAAGTCAAGGAGGCAGTTTCGGCGTATTTTGCAGATAAAGAGAAATCATTTTTTTATGAGGGTATAAATAAATTAATTGAAAGATGTGAAAAATGTATCCGTCTTGCAGGTGAATATATTGAAAAAGAAAAATAATTTGGTTTTTTTATTTCCACCCCTTGTCCCCCATTCCGCGAATATAAAAACGCTCCCTCGTAGAATACATGAGAGTATTTGGATCACCTACTACCTTATGAAACATGATAGACAAAAATTTGATTCAACAATTCAGCAGGCCATATTTGTTGGTTGTAATTATTTCAGATTATTTGCAATAATAGAAAAACTGTTACAACAATGCGAGATACGAGAAAAATTGAAGGAAGAAAAGGGGTATATACTAGTAGCAATGGGAATTTTACAGAAGGAGAATAAGTTTTAAGAAGAAAATATTGAAGGAAGAAATACAATACAAGACCAATAAATATAACAATTAGAATTTATCGAAAACGAAATTGAAATAATACCTTTTCAGAATCAAATTGAAAACGAAAACGGTACAGAAGGGAATTTAAATATTTATTATGTTATTTATTCAGTAATTTAAAACTATTTTTGGTGCAGGTGAATGTTTAGGACTCGTCAGTTTCAATGTTAAACTGCTAACAATTATAAAACAAGCTCTGGACATATTACTCCATTTTAACTGTTTTAAACGATCTAATATTGATAAAAATATTCTAAACAAAATTGCAACAAATATAAATTTATGAAATTGAATTGTGGTATATATTATTCAATTACATACACAGAAGTTCAAATAATCTTGACACCTAGTTGCTGTAGGGATATACGGTATTTCATGTTTGTTAACTGATTATTCAAAATAGAACGTTTATTGTTTTAACATCGTTAAATAATATTTCAGAATTTAAACAGCAATTTCAGGTAGGTTTACTTGTTGCAATTGCATGTCATATCCGGTTAAATACTAAAAATTACTAATAATAAAAAACTGTTTTCAGGAACTTATTGATTTTATTTGTAGACCAAGATACAATTTATATTTAGAAAATGCACGGTATTGAAAAGTATTTATTTTGAAGATCCCAGTCATAAATTCTATATTTATCGCAACTGTGACCTAATTATTTATTAATAGATACCAGTATTTATAAAAAGATATAAAACTTAAATAAATATTACTGCTTAAAAGTTTTAATTTAAAATATATCGTACCATGGTCGCTGGTCATGTGTTTTTACGTCGTCTATGTTGGCAATAATTAGTCATGAAGGAAACTAACCTATAAAAGAGCTGTATGCGGATTTAACTGAAGTCAAAATTGCAATGCACAATGTGTAATATTTAAATTACGTATTAAATAAAGTAAATATTCAATGTTTCTTTTCATTGCTATACAAATCGTTTGTTTGGCACGATTAATATATAAATAGTAAGCAATTATTTCTTTTAATATAGTAGTAGGAACAATAGACACGAAAATAATGCGTAGAGTATATTATTTACCTGAGTCTGTATTAGTAGGTATGCAATTACAATTCAGATTACCTTAAATTTCTAATATTAAAGAATAGCGTAAAAAAATAAGTAAGTGGGAGTCACATAGAAATTTATTAGAGAAAGAGACGTAACTAGTTAGATGTACATATATCATTAATATCACTCTTGAATATTAATAACCGCAATAACAAACACTAAATAATTATTTAAACAACATTTCGTAAGCGTAAAAATGTAAGTATGATAACACGATATGCATACGGGAGTGTTGTCATGACGAAGGTTATGATACAATGAGTACATTTTTATTTATAAAGGTTTGTCGGTGCCAAGCGTTTACGAAAATAATATACGGAATAGATAACGTTAGTTTGCGCCTTTTTACGCGAATATATTCGTGTGACAATGGTGGAGAATAAAGGAAAAGATTGTACCTGTTGCAGTTGCTTCAAAACAAAAAGGATTGTGGATGAGGGTGATGAAGAGCCGATTACTGAAGAACGTCGAGAGACTGCAACTAATTTTTTTGAAGACGTTAGTAAGCATATTGATTAGCTTTTGTTGTAGGATTAATTGATTAGAACTATAATTAATTAATAAAATTAATAAAACTTATTTTTGATATTTTTTTAAATTTAATATAATTGAAACGTAGATGAATCACATTTTCTTGTATTAGTCATTCAATAAATAAAACATGGAACAGGGTTTTTCCTTGTTTAGACAAAAAAAAATTGAAAAACGTCGTGTTCTATTGTAATATAAATTCTATATTAAAAAGGCTCTTATTTATTTTTTGTGTTTGAATATAATTATTTTAATTATCGATTGATTCATTATATTGAACGATGTTCTTTATTTAGTAAATATTTACCTGTAATAATTTATAGGATTTGCACCGGCGAATGGACGTGTGGAAACAATTTTTTATTAATTTAGCATGACTGACTGATTTTGTATGGTGTAAGAATACCATTTTCAACGAAGCAAAAGCAGATTCAAGGCTAAAGATTTTTAAATTTATGTAAAATAGGCAGTGTGTAAAATAGATAGTGTTTATGTGCTTAATTCCATGGGCGTTGCAAAAAATAGTCTTACAATTTTTTTACAAGAAACTTTTTGTAATTAAAATTGGATAGAATTAATCCTACAATTAGCGCACGTCATCAAATCACGTTTCAATGAATGGTGATCATGTTTTTTGGGAATTAGTTTAATTTATTCGAAAATGTGTTTTTAGTCTATGTTATAATTCCATATTCTGAGCTTTAGGAAAAGCTCTATTTGAAAATACGAGAATTTGCAAATAATGCATTTTTTTTAAATCCATCAAAAACTAAGTTCTAAAAAACTGATTTTCAATTTGGTACGTAGACTTCCGCGGTCGTGGTCCATGCTATCTGCTTCTGGGTTTCCGGGCTTGACATCTTAATCCCAAAATCTCACAACTTAATACACAGCTTACATCATCTCCCCCCTCTCTAAAGCCCACCTACCCTATATACAAGGTGTTACTGACCGCATCAGTAGGGTTCTTCTCAAAAACAACATCAAAACCATCTTCAAACCCCATTCCAAATTATCTGACCCTTTTTCCGTAAAAGACCATGTTTCTTTAGAATCAGCTGGTGTGTACAGGATTCCTTGTTCATGCGGCAGGGCATATATTGGTGAAACAAAGCGGTCTGTCGGCACTCGTGTTTCTGAACATGAGCGTTGTACTAGGTTGCTGCGCATAGCCGGTTCTGCACTTGCCGAGCATAGACTGGAAACCGGGCACCATATTCAGTTTAATTCAACCAAGATCCTATCCCGCACTAACCACTTCTATGGTCGCAAAATCCGTGAAACTATAGAGATCTTTAAGCACCCCAATAATCTTAACCGCGATGATGGCTACCCCCTACATAACGCTTGGCAATCCTGCATCTCTAATCGACCCAACCGTAACCGTAACGCTCCATTGACCCATGACCCATTATCCATATATAAACACGTCCCCCATCGACTTACACCAGTTTCAGTGCAGTAGTTCAGCCCTGAAGATGTCCCATACAAATGGGTACGAAACGTCGGCAGATATACTAGTGACGCGGTTCCAGCCCGGAAACCCAGAAGCAGATAACTGATTTTCAATATTTATTCCACAATAATACTAATAAAAAATCGCCAATACCTTCAGTATGAACGAAAAATCATTTTCAGTTAGTTTGATTAATTCTTGTAGTCGCTTTAATATTTCTTTATTCATGCTAGTGCACTTTGATGATGCCAATTAAAGTTTTTGTGTTTAAGTACGTCTAGTTTCTTTTACATTGACAGCAAAGAATGGCGCAGAATTAGGGTGAGTACTAGCAGTACTCAACCCAACAAAGAAAACACAAAAATTTTGGAAAGAAATATATTTATTTTTCTACATAATCTCCTTTCAGCTCTATACACTTCTCCCAGCGATGTTCAGTAAGTTCGATACTCTTTTTATATTAAGAACTGTCTTGCTCGTCAAAATAGCCATCGACTGCCGATATCACTTCTTCATCGCTGGAAAATCTTTGACCATTGAGCCATTTTTTCAAGTTTGGGAACAGAAAATAATCCAAGGTAAATCTGGCGAATGCATGAGGTAGCAATTCAAACTTTAATTCATTAATTTTGGTTATTGCAATAACGGATTTGTGAGCTGGTGCATTGTCTTGATGAAACAACACTTTCTTCTTAGACAAATGCGGCCGTTTTTGCTTGATTTCTTCGCTCAAACGTTACAATAAGTTAGCAAAATACTCGCCGTTGAGAGTTTTGCCTTTTTCAAGATAGTCAATGAAAATTATTCCTCGCGCATCCCAGAACCAAATGCCATGACCTTGCCTGCAGATGAACGGCTTTTGATTATTCTTTTGTCTCGGGTGTGAAGTGATGAACTCGTTTCATCTATGGTTATGAAACGGCGCAAACATTCTGCTTTGTTGCTGTGAGATTTCGCTAAACACTCAATTGAAACATCTTCACGATACTGTTTTTAATTGAGTGTGAGCAAACGCGGCACCCATCTTGCACACAGCCTTCTCATGTCCAAAGTTTCAGATAATATGCGATGTACCGCACTTTTTGAAATGCTTACTATGTCTGCTAGCTCGCGCGCTTTCAGTTGACGATCATCCACTACCGCTTTGAAGATTTTCTTCAACATTTCTGGAGTCGTCAGCTCATTTGGTCAACGACTGCGATGCTCGTCTTGGCAGCTCGTGCGACCTCGTTTAAACTCTGCTAACCAATATTTCACTGTTGTAAATGAAGGAGCAGACTCACCCAGAGTAGAATCCAGTTCAGCTTTTATATCATTTTAAGTTCTCAAACTCTTAAAAAAACACCCTATATTACATTGACAAGCTGTCTTCAAAATAATCTCTCTGAATTTATCCTTTGAGCTAACTTACGTATCTAGCTGGAGTTGGAGCGGCTAGTGTGACTTACCATTGAATTTTTCACTCGCACATGTACGTGTCCTATGCTATTGTAACTTGGAGAAATTCTCTAGAAGCTAATAAGATCTTTTTACTTTAGAAGAGAGCCATAAGTAAAATTTTTTATTTTATATTATAATGATCCTTGCAGGCAACATTTTATAAGTACCAGAATTATGATATTTTATTCAATATTTATGTACCATACTTTGCTTTACGCGCACAAGCATATAGGGGACTTCAAGCTCGAGGATATTCACGGTCATAACACTAGAAATAAGGATCACTTAAATGGTCAATTCCTATCAAAAACGTGAAGAAACAGTATCCAGATTGGATTATATAACAAATTACCGCTGTCTTTCGGAAATATTGGCGAGGATAAATTCAAAAAAATGATTATGGCTCTACTGATTGACAGGTGCTATTACACAATTAATAAATATTTGGAGGATACGTTTTAGTACCTTTTTTTAGGTACAATATATACATACATACATGCATCTGTCTTCCGAACCGTGGGGAGCGGGATTGGTTGTCAGTTACAGAAGCTTTATTGTGTTGTGTTTCTTGTGAATATTATGTAGTTCCTTGTAAGGATTTAATATTGAATAGTTTCTTTTGTATATTTAATGTTATTTATTAATTTATAGTTGTTTGTAACACACTGACATGTTCTGTTGCTTGTCCAATATAGGTGATAAATAAATGTATCTATCTACAGCATTTGAATTATTGTCAAGACGTTTAATATGTGGTTTAAGTAATACTAAAATATGTAAATACAATTTACCAAGCAGTATTGTAAATATACTACATAAAAATGTGGCCTTAAACAAAATTTACATAACATATCAAAAGGGAGGCTAAAATTTCTTACAAATTAGCTTTTAATAAATGTAATAGAATTACAACAAATACTTTCATTGCAAATGACGTGAAAAGAACTTTAGAAGAAACATATGCTTACATTTTTGGTATTTTTCGTTAAAAGGTAAACATAGTACTTTTAAAAAAGGAAAAATCTTGGAAAACAAGTTACACGTACCATGTAATAATTGCAGATTTCTTCTGAAATATTACATTTTGTTTGCCTTTTACATATATTTATCAGTATTTACGTATGTAGATATGCTTTAAATAACCAGTCGCTGTGTTCATATCAATTTCCTATTTGTTTGTAACGCAGTATGGAACATAAAATAATATATCTTTAAGGTTGGTAATAAATCAATCGATAATTTTAAATTGCCACAGAATACGACCTACATAGTTCGCCTTTCGTATTTTTTTATATTTCTAACCTACACATGAAGCTGACATAAGACGTGACAATTCATTCACGTTTTAGACACTCACATGATGCATTTCTAAAGGTGTGACGGAATGATTTTAAAGTTTGACGTAGATATTCACTGTACGTGTAATTCGATTAGTCATCATGTGGGAATCTACAACATTGTGACCTATGTGTCATTTCATTATAAATTCAAATGAGAGTATAATTCATGCGACGAAATAATGCAACCTGTTTCTTATAATTTAAAGTATGATGAGTCTTTTGTACCTCCTCAGCAACTGTTACCATACATCGGGGACCTGAAAAATCTCAAAATTGGACAGCTCATCTCTGTCATTGGATACATAAATTTCAGGTGTAGAAGGTAAATGTTTTCAATTTATTACGTGAATAAATTTACTTGCTACGTTACATACGCTTCACATTATGCTTGCGTAAATTTAATTTAGCACAAATTTGTCAAAATTTCCCTAAAGAAACACATTGGCTTTACTGTATTTACGCTATCGCTCATAAGTATTTGGTCACTCGCATATAACCCGCAAATTGTAACGAAAATCAAAATTGAAATACTAATATCTTTTTATCATTTACATATATGAAAAATATATATTTTTACATCTAAAATAAATTGTATAATATATTTATCTGAATTTTAGACTCGTCTATATTCCCTCCTTTATTTTTAATCACTGCAGCACAATCGAGGCATTCTTTCGATTAATTTTCGTAATGTCTCAGGTTTTATTTTACCCCATGTCTCTTGCAGGTTCTTCCACATATTAACAGCAGATGTGGGGGCCGATTTTCTGACCTCTCGGTCAAGTTCTTCCCATAGCAACTCGATGGGATTTAAATCGAGACTCTGGGGAGGCCACGCCATAACTTTTATGGTTCCCTCGTTCTCAAATTTCTGCAAATATTCCCGGCATAGTTTGCAAGTGTGTTTCGGGTTTATCTTGTTGGAAGATAAAATTCTGACCCGAAATTTTAATTCCAGAGGGGATTGCGTCTTCCTTTGATATGCGCTTATACTGTTTTTTTAGTATGCCTTCGATTTTTACGAGATCGCCCATATTTGATCCAGAAAAGCAACTCCATATCATGACTGAACCTCCACCGTTCCTAACAGCAGGGGCTATGCATTCTTCTCGGGCACGCTCACCCACAGACCTCCTCACGAAAACACGTCTTCGTGAATCGAAAATCTCACATTTGGATTCATCTGTCCACAATACTTTATTCCAGTCTTCGATGGTCCAATTTTGGTGATCGCGTGCCCACCTTAAACGTTTCTGTTTGTTTTACTTGCGTAGAAGCGGCTTCCGCATTGCAATTCGTCCATGAAGACCGGCTTCTTTTAATCGCCGTTTAACTGTGGAAACACTTATGGGTTTTCGACGAAGCATTCATTTCTGCTGTGATTTCTGGGGCTGTTTTTCGTCTATTTTTCTTGCTTGCTACCACCATTGTAAGATCTTCTGCTGAGGTTGTTGCCCTTGGTCTGCCTATTCAAGTTCTGCTCAGTACACTTCCACATTCGCGGTGTTTTTTGATGATATAACCCACTGTGGACTGACTTAATTTAAGTTCTGTGACAATTTGGGCGGTTGCTTTTGCCAGTTTTACGGTATGCGATTATGAACGATCGTGTTACTACACTCAATTCTTTCCGTTTAGGCATTTCTAACCGATGGAACTTCTTCGAAACACATTATGTTATCACTATGAGAACCTCACAAAATCTAACTGCAATTTTGCCAAAATACCCATTTATAAACACTTAATAGTTTACAATAACAATAAAATCATAAAAATCGAGAATTTCCAAGAATTGAAAGATCTAATCCCTTAAATGCCATTATTCCACCTGGAGTTTTATTAGGATATGATCATTCATTGTGAATAATAGGGTAATCGCATAACTACTTTTAAATAAGCTTTTATAGATTTTAATGTTTACTCTTAAACTATTTCTTACTACAGAAGTAAATTGTATAATTACAACTTTTCTATAGAAACAGTAATGAAGTAAGGGTGACCAAATACTTATGAGCGATAATGTATATTCTTGTTGGCACCTTCTTACTTTCAGGTATGTATGTTGCATCCACTACACTGTGTTTCAAAGAGAGAGAGACAAACTTCTGAACAGAATCCAAGCCCAAATTATAACCTATAAAATTTGTGAATATTTGAATGGAAATACAAATAAATCATATATAAATCATAACAATAGTATTGTTACATAATCGACACTTAAAATTCTTGCTTTTATGTGTGTAGATAATAATTTTGTTTAGAAATACAAGTAATTTCATTTATTAGTTTAAAATAGTTCAAATAGTACGTCATTATAGATACGACTATGTGATTTTTCCCTGCTCTCAACCAATGAGAATAACTGGCGTTGAGGTCTGTTCAGAAATTTCTTTCTTTCTTTTTAAAATACAGTAAAATATGTATGCAGGTGTATTGATTGTAAATGCGTTTGCGTTTGATATACAGTTTAATATACATTTTTTTCGTGGAAAATTATGCATGGCGGTACGATAGATATTTTTGCAAAGACGTGAGTGTATTTCTTTCTAAAGAATGTTTCAATCTCAGATTTGAAATGGCAACTAGAAGTTATCTGACAGTTATTAATAACAAACAAGAGAAAGATATGATTTTCATATAACTTTAGCTATAAAAAGACTTCTATAGGTGGTAGTTAGTAGTAAGTTAAATTTCCACAGTTAAATTATCAATCTTACTGCAACATTTAATTTAATAATCACATGCTTCACAGCAAATAACAACTGCTAATCAAACTGATTGCGAAATGTATATTGATATGATTTGTTTTCGAAATTATAATTAGATAAATATGTATACGCGTGTACAGTCTATGTAGGGAGTAATGTCTCCCTCAACTCAAGACTAAATATCGATACTACTTTCTAAGGGGTCCGTCCGTATTCTCTTGCTTTTAAATATGTTAACTCTACCAATGTGGAGGGAGGCGAGAATTTATGATTTCTATTTTATGTATTAACATTTACCTTTGTGCAGAGGAAGACATTGTTTTTTCTACATACTGTACATACATGTACATTGCTACCACAAAAACGTTTACGATTTAAATCACAAGTTTTGGTTTCTATGTTAAGGTCAAGTCATAACGATATCAAACTAGAAAGAGAGCTCTTGTATGTTTCATTGAAAAAAAAAAACGAATGATGGTGTACATAGTGTGTAATACGAGTTTGTTTGCATTCTCGACCTGCTAAAAAGACTATTATTATACCATTGCATTTTCTCTCACGCATTTTATGAAGACATAAATATGTTGAAATAACAAAGTGTTGTTTACTCAAAATAGTTTTCTATATAACTTAGCAGTATCTGTTTTGAAGTAATCTTTTGCTGGTAATTGTGATGGAGCCTGTGGTTGATTAACTTAATCATTGAAGGTGATATGAGTATATAACCCCTTCCCACATTAATTTTCGTGTTTTGTATACGCATTTCGACAACTAAGTTGTCATCATCAGCAGATAATTAAACAGTGTCGCACTTGGAAAACTACGGCAAAAATACCCGTATGAAAACAAATTCCGCACACGATCTGTATGGTGCCTGGTTTCCAGCCTATGCTGAATTCTACCAAGATCCTATCCTGTGCTAACCATTACTATGGTCGCAAAACCCGCCCTGAAGATGTCCCATACGAGTGGGTACGAATCGTCGGCAGTTATACCAGTGACGCGGTTCCAGCTCGGAAGCCCAGAAGCAGATAGTATGGACCACGACCGCGGAAGTGTACGTACCAGATCCAGCAGGGTGTTTTGTGGTGGTTAGAATACTGAGAATTTAATAGTTGTTACAAAGGAAGATATTTTAACATCAGAAAATATAATATTCTCTCTACTAACTAATAAGTACTTCTAAATACTTTTAAGAAATATGAGTGGTCTAATTTAATTGCGCGATACTGTATTTTAAAGCTCTATTTGTCTACATTATGAATTATGAGCTAATAGTTTCATATTTCTCATACATCATCATCCTTGTACATCAGAAATACATTGTTTTTGTTTCTGTGATTTCAGATTTTCAATTAATTTTATATGCAGCCAGCAAGAAAATGCTGACATAGCTTTTCATTTTAATCCCCGTATGGAACAGCGTTATGTAGTTCGCAATTGTCGCATAAAAGGCCACTGGGGCGATGAAGAGACGAGCTCAATCGCACCTTTCGAGTTCGCCGTTGGAAAGCGCTTCAAAGTGGAAACTTTGGTGGCCGAGAGGGAATTTTTGGTATCGGTAAACGGGAAGCACTGGTGCGCGTTTGCCTATCGCGTTCCTTTAGAGAAGATTATTGGTATGGAAATCAGAGGTAAAGTAGATATACAGGAGGTGTCTGTGAAGGATGTAGACTCGTATCCGATAACTCCGGAACCGGCTGTCATTATTGGCATAAATGATGATAAACGCAAAGATAGAGTAAGTTAATTGTCATAATAAGGAGTAGTTTGAAAATTTAATTGAACATTCTGAATATTTAGCTTCGGAGCGTGTGCAGATCATAATTATTTTCTATACATTTGCATTTGCATATGTTGTTTGTCGATGTTATTTAAAACTAAAACAGTTATAGTTGTCACTTAGATCGTTTTTTGTTTCGTATTTTTATATTTTTCTTATTTTCCAATTAAGCATAGTATGTACAAAGGGTACTAGGAAAGTTTTGCAATATGACGCAACAATGAATCGTAGGAAGTTGCTCGTTGATGTATGTTGAGACATGTTCATACGTACATAGTAGTCGCCGCGCCATGTCGATGGGCTCAGTTATTCATTAGCAGTGAGAGTGTAAAGATGGCATCGTGGTCACGAAATGAGATAAAGGCAGTTTTGCGTTATAATTTCGTGCGTGGTTTAAACATAGACCAGAGCTTCGAAGAAATGACTCTTACACTAGGTGATGTTTGTCCACGTCGCACAACGACATTCAGGTGGTATAGAGAATTCCAAAGGAGAAATTTAACTGTCGAGGATGCTGAGAAGCCCTGAAGGCCACGAACGTCAATTGCAGAGCAAAACGTTACTACTGTGAGGAAAATGTTTGGCGAGGACAGGTGGGTGACCTACCAACATAGTGCATGTTCATTTGCACGCGAAGAAACTTTGTTCTCTCTGGGTGCCGAATCGACTGACTGAAGAGCAGATGACATGACGTGTGACTTGGTGCCGGGAGATGCTAAAAAAAGTTTAATAAGAGACAATCTCGGTATGCGAACAATATCGCGACAGGTGACGAGACTTGGCTGTACTAGTGCGATGTGCCGACGAAAGTTCAAAATAAAGTTTGAGTCTTGATGATAAGGACACACCCGTAGTTGTCAGAAGACCCCGATCTGTAAAGAAGAAAATGATTTTTCAAATCGAGTGGAATTGTGGAACGCGTCGTTTTGGACACACAGAAGACAGTCACAGCTAAGTGGTATACTGAACAGTGCCTGCCTAAAGTCATTGGATCTATGAAGAACGTGCGGCCAAAGTAAAGAATGGACACCTGGTTCCTCCATCACGATAATGCTCCAGGTCATCGCGCCAAAGCCTGCACCGAATATTTGGCCACGACAGGATTGAAACTTCTCGAGCATCCTCCCTACAGTCCAGATCTTGCTCCCTGCGACATTACACTGTTCCCGCTTGTGAAAATGAAGCTTTGAGGGAGGCGGTTTTCCAGTGATGAGGACCTTCTGCGGGCTTGAGACAACGAGTATGCTTTACTCCTTAGTGGAACTTGGCAGAACTGGTTTAAAGATTGGTTTCGGAGGATGAAGAGGTGTATTGAGTGTAGAGCAAATTACTCTGAAAAAATTAAATAAACAAAGCTCTATTGCAAAACTTTCCTAGTACCCTTTGTATATCAGCGACTTTTCATTACGTTATTTTTTAATTTTGAAAAATTCGTGAACATACGTTCCACCTTTCATATATATATATATATATTGGGTCTGGGAAAAAGTTCGTGGCGTTTTTTCAGTAAAATTCAACTGGTCCCCGCATGGCGCGTGGACGAATTCATTTAAACCGAATATGCTCCATTATTATCGACAATGTTTCGCTATTTTTTTGGTAGATCCATGATCCCATCGGTGAAAAACTTCTGTGGTTTCTGGTCGAAAAACTGAATCAAGTAGTTTTCACAGGCTTCTTTTGAAACCAACTTAATTCCATTGAGAGAGTTCTGCAGATATCGAAACAGATGATAGTCAGAGGGTGCTATATCCGGACTGTAAGGTGGGTGCATCAAAACTTCCCAACCAAACTCTCTCAATTTTTGACGGGTCATCAAAGAAGTGTGTGGTCGGGCGTTGTCATGATGGAAGACAACACCTTTCCTATTAATCAATTCGGGCCGTTTTCTTTCAATCGCCTGGCGTAATCTCTCTAGTTGTGCACAGTAGAGTTGAGAATCAATCGTCTGACCAGTTGGAAGTAGCTCGTAGTGGACGATTCCCCTCCAGTCCCACCATACACACAACATCACTTTTTTGGGCGTCAATGTTGGCTTAGCGAACGCTTGTGACGGCTCACCATCCTTTATCCACGATCTTTTACGCTTCCGATTATCGTACGTAATCCATTTTTCATCTCCGGTTATTAAACGTTTCAGAAACGGCTCGATTTCATTCCGTTTCAGCAGCGCATCGCAGATGTTAATTCGGTCCATCATGTTTTTCACGCTCAACTCATGAGGAACCCATATGTCAAGCTTTTTTTTGTAACCAGCTTTGTGTAAATGGTTCAAAACAGTTTTGTGGTCAATGCCTACCTCCATGCCAATATCGACACTGCTGATATGCTTATCTTGTTGGACTTTTTCAAGAATTTCATCAGATTTTTCAGTGATTGGACGACCGGAGCGTGACTCATCTTTCACATTGAAATTTCCAGAACGAAAGCGAGCGAACCATTTCCGCGCAACAGATTTCGACAAAGTACCTTCACCGTACACAGCACAAATTTTATCACAAGCCTGCGCAGCGTTCTTCCCCTTATCATAATAATATTGCAGAGTATAGCGAAATTTCTCATTATTCTTCTCCATTTTCAAGTGCGAATAACTTTCCAACCACTGCACCGATTACAATGTTTCTACGCTCAAACTAACGTTCGGAAGGTCATCTAAAAAACGAGCCGTCGGTGGTGTCGCTGTGACTTGTTGTTCTTTAGTTATCGGCAACCAATGCCATCTATCGGGAAAAACGCCACGAATTTTTTCCCAGACCCAATATATATACCTATAAATTTCTTTCTTGAATTTTCAGTTTTCATATTTCTTTGAACTGCGTAGTTGATAATTCTCAAGCGACCATTATTTTCTGTTTTATATACAGTCTTTGTCGAAATATTAGGTTGAATTAAATTATTTGAGGTGATTATAAAGCCTATTCTACTATGGCCTTTTCAAATCTATTATAGTCCTAAAATCTTTTCGGTATCTCTTGGCTTCTTCACGTATATCTGTTGAAATTGGTCTTGATAACAGTTCTTTTAACTTCTATGCATTCTTGACCTTGTTTCACCAATTTTCACGTTTTGAGCTTTAGAAATTGCAAGTCACCTAGTCATCGTCAATATGTACTCCGTACTTTCCAAGGGGTCCTATAATAGAAGAGTTTGAATAACATATGTTCTATAGCCCTTTAGCGCTACCCAGTGTGCACTAATTGTAGTTGAGCTAGCGTTGCACAAATTTATTCATTTATGGTATGTGTCGTAAATTACAATTTCTTTAAAATAACCACCGAGAAAGGAAAATATATAATTCTAAACGAAAAAAATAGTCAAATTAACTAATTTCACACAAAATATGTACTTCGTACACAGTCAATCGCAGAGAAAACGGAACTTTTTTAAAATAGTAATTCTCGGAGGCGCTGATACTAAACAAAATATGCATCGATGTTGGATCTTTCACTAATATTATGTCAAAATATCATGACATTTGCACCAATAGAAGCAGAGAAATTGCGCATAAAGTAACAGTGTGTATTTGGCACTGGTCGAAAAATGAATTTTGAACAAAGAGCAAATAAAAGTTCTGTTTTAAACTCGGTAAATCGTTTAATTTGATTAAACAAGTGTATGATGATGCGTGTTCATCGCGTACGAGTACGAGGGAGCGTTTTTATATTCGCGAAATGAGCGGGTTGTAGAGGGGTGAGTAGGCGCATTGGGGGCGTGGCCTGTGCAGCGACTCATGATTAGTATAAATACGAAGTTTCATTGTTATTAGACAGTTAGTCTTTGAGCTATCGTCAACCAAGTAACATAATCAGGAGTGAAAAGTGAAATATGGAAAAATCGAATATCGTGCCGTTATAAAGTTCCTTACCAGACAAGGAAAATCAGTCGCGACCATAATTAATGAGATGTCATTGGTTCACGGCGACTCTTGTCCAGGAAAAACCATGGTGTACAAGTGGCATAGTTTATTTAAACAAGGAAGGGAATCCCTTGAAGACGACCCGAGGCCGGGCAGGAGCATTGAGGTGACCACGCCAGCACTTATCCAAAAAGTTGAACAAATTGTACTCGAAGATGCTCGACTAAAGAAGAAACAACTCGCAGAAATGGTTGGAGTATCCGATACAACAATTTTTAAAATCCTACACGATCATCTCGGCATGTCTAAGGTCAGCGCAAGATGGGTGCCGAGAATGCTCACGCCGCCGCAAAAACAACAGCGCGTAGAGTGTTCGCGTGCATTTTTGGACCTCTGTAATGAAGACAAGGATGGTGTATTGAGTGGAATTGTTACTGGAGAGGAAACTTGGGTTCATCATTATGAACCTGAGTCCAAACAAGACTCCATGCAGTGGCATAAAAAGGGCACAGCACCTCCCAAGAAATTTAAAGTGTCACAATCAGCTGGGAAACTCATGGCAACGGTATTTTGGGACTCGTAAGGAATATTGTTGATTGATTATAAAGATAAAGGTGTTTCTATAACCGGAGAATATTACGCTTCAATATTAGAGCGACTAAAAGAAGCCATTAAAGAGAAAAGACGGGGAAAATTGACAAAAGGTGTTCTGCTTTTCACGACAACGCGCCCGTCCACAAGAGCCGCGTTGCGTTAGCTGCCCTGCATAAGATGGGCTTCGAAATTGTGAATCACCCACCCTACAGCCCAGACCTGGCCCCGAGTGATTATTACCTGTTTCCGAAAATGAAAAAAGAGCTGCGGGGTAAAAAATTTACTGCCGATGATGAAGTCAAGGAGGCAGTTTCGGCGTATTTTGCAGATAAAGAGAAATCATTTTTTTATGAGGGTATAAATAAATTAATTGAAAGATGTGAAAAATGTATCCGTCTTGCAGGTGAATATATTGAAAAAGAAAAATAATTTGCTTTTTTTATTTCCACCCCTTGTCCCCCATTCCGCGAATATAAAAACGCTCCCTCGTATGTATGAGTGATATAAAGGATTTAAAGATAGTTGTACTGACATTAATGACGACGAACATGCTGGTGAAAAAAAATCTATGGTTACTGAAAGTAACTTCGAACTTGTGCGTCAATTTATCAGAAATGAGCCGAAATATTCATAAGGATATGTGGGAATGGAATTAAATATTTCCAAAGATTCAATTCATCGCATTCTGACTCAGCATTTGAGACTGAGAAAGATTTGTCCAAGGTTTGTACCACAAGCTATCTGAATTCAACATTGTACAGACTTGATTAAAGACTCATAAAAGGACGAAAACTTCAGTTATTCTATTAAGAGTTTAAAATTAATCAAATTTATGCCTTTGTTCGGAGTTCTTAAATTAAATCTTTACATGATGATTTTCCAATTTCAGTGCCTACCATTTATTGGAAAATTATCCAAGCCACTCGTTTTGGGACGGTCGTTGGAGATTAGTGGCAGATTGAAAATGTTGCCGCAGAACTTTTATATAAATTTACAGGAGGATGTTCAGATGTGGCCTCATCCAACTATTCCGTTGCATTTAAATCCACGATTTTGTAAGTTCTCATTTTATTCTATTTAGAGCGAAAAATTAAAAGTTTGAACATGTTTGTAACAGTTTTATTTAATTTTTTAAGATAAATTTTAATAGAGACATGTTCGTATTTGGTATAGATATTTCGACAACTAAGTTGTCATCATCAGCAGATAATTAATCACAGTGTCGCAACTGGACCTGCGGTAAAACACGCACAGAATCATACCGCACGAAAACCAAATATACACTGATTTATTTCCCATAGTTTAATATATTTTTCTTAGTCTTAAAACTAACACTTAGACTAAGATACACCCACTCTCCCACTTAGGGACCCTTTTCTTTAACGGTCGTTTTTTTCTATGCAGTCAAAGAAGCAAGAATATGTTACTGGACTTTTATTTGTTTTTAACACAGTTTATGTTCTTTGTAATATATTATACATGCTTTCATAGTTGTCTAATTCACGGTAATTGTTTACATTTTTGGTTGAATGTAGACAATCCGCGATTACACTATGATTATTTTACAGCACATATTTCGCCAAGTCTGATTTCTCAGGTCGAATCAAAACCATTGTATCTCGCAATGTTTTTAATCAAATTTAATTCTCTTTCGTATCTCACTTTTGTTAGTGTTCCCATTTTGACACATTTCTGGTAGTATCATGGTTCCTCGTTCGTAAAACGTCTGATCTTTACTTGCAAAAAATTGTACCAAATAATTTTTGGTGCCTTCATTGAAATGAAACTTTTCTTCATGTAAAGAATTCTACAAAGATTGAAATAAGTGGTAATCAGAGGTTGCTAGATCGGGCGAATATAGCGTGTGCTGTTGCACATCCCATCCAAGCGGTAACAGCTTCTGGCGGCTCATTAAATTTCTATAAGGTCTAGTGTTATCATTGCGAAAAAGTATATCCTTTCTGTTAATCAATTCTGGTCGCTTCTGTTTCGTGGAATTTTTTCACTTGATGGTGGTAAACTACCGCATTAATTATGGAATTGGTAGAAGTTAAAAAAAACAATTTGCTTGAAATACCACTAAACTGAGAGCACCGCTTTCTTACTTACTTACTCGAAGTGTTTTGAGCCGGTTTATTTTTTTGCTCGGTGTTTGTTTGCATTTAACAAATTTGTACCCGCTTTTCATCCATATTTATGATTCGCTTCAGAAATGGATAATTTTTTCACGTTTTAGCAGCAAACCTCTTTCTTTGAGAACATGCGAAATCTAAATATCCGGCTTTGATTTGAAACCAAATCGTTTTACATGATAATGAACGGTGGATGTGGACAAATTTAATCTCGTAGATTGTTATTCGGCGGTTTGGTTCAATCATCTGTATTTAGACCTCACCAGCTTCAACTGGCCTTTCAGAACGAGGCGTATTTTGGCATAGCAATGATCTGGGCGAAATTTCGTAAATTAATTTTGGCTCTAGCGTTTTGATATGATTTCTTTTCCGTCCATACACTCCGCACAACTATTTTCTTACTCTGATTGTCGTACTACCTTTTTGGCAATGAAAAAGCAAAATAATTCTTGAAATGTGAAAATATGTATTGGCAATAAGCTTTGGAATGAAGTTCCAAAAATAATTAACAACTTTCGCGAGAGAGAACGAATTTTTCGAACAACTCATAGTTACTTATTGAATTTATAGCGACGAACTTGTGCTCATTTTAACCCTTGTGAAGAGTACTTTCATTGGTGTAAAGTTTGTGGCGATCGGACGAAAAAAGTTATGGCCGTTTGAAGATTTTTGCGATTTTTTTAAAACTCAACCGAGTCATTTTAAAAATCAAAATACATAATTTTCATCTGCTGATCAAGAAAATATCCCTACTTGGCATCGTATCTCTTTCAGTTCTCGAAAAAATAAAGTTATGATTTTCGCCGATTCGGTGGTCCTATGTTATGTATTTTGATCTGCTGATTCAGAAAATATACCTATTTGGCATCGTATCTCTTTCGGTTCTCGAGATATTCGCAAAAAATGCTTTTGCAAGTTGCGAAAATCGCGAAAATTTTTGATTTTCGTTCAAATCGGCATGCTATCTTGCGAACCAAGGGCCTCTCGGCGACGGCGCGGACACTGCCGGATGCGTATTGACGTCCGGAATCGATTGCTTCAAACCGGAACCTGCTACGACGTCGCGTTCTCGAGTTATGACCGGAAAACCGAAAATTTTTTCGAAAATTCAAACTGCCACTGCGGCCAAACGGTTCGCTCTACAGCGATGCGCTTGTGCTCATTTTAATCCTTGTGAAGAGTACATTCATTGTTGAAAATTTTGTGGCGAAGGGACGAAAAATGTGGAAGTTATGGCCGTTTGACGATTTTTGCGATTTTTTTGAACCTCAAGCGATGAAATTTAAAAAACGGAAAATCAAAGTGTGGATTTTCGACGTTTTCATGCCTCTATTTTATGTATTCGAACCCGCTGATTACGAAAAACGCATCGGGAATGCGCTAGCTCTTTCGGTTCTCGAGACATTCGCAAAAAACACTTTTCCAAGTATTTTGATCTGCTGATTAAGAAAATTTCGCTGTATATAACAAATTATAAAACAAATATTTAGTAGTAGAAGTTTTATTAGTATTTTTTTTCAGGTACAACAGCTGGTGTTGACGTATTTGTCAGAAACGCCTGGATAGACGGTAACTGGGGACCAGAAGAACGCGCGCCTATATTTCCTTTTTTGGCCGGAGCTGATTTTCAAATTTCAATATTGAGAGAAGTTGATTGCTTCACTATTTGGGTCGCTGATAAAGTAGTGGCCGTTTTCAAATTTCGCGGTAACGTGGACAATATCAACTATGTTTATATAAACGGCGATCTCGTTGTTACAAATGTCACGTTGAGAGAGAAAAAGAGTAATTTCATTCGTACTGAGTACAGTGAAAGTAGCAAGAACGCTGCATAATGTTTAAAAACTTTGATACTATTGTAATTAATTATGTTCTGCCGATGCAGTACGAAAAATCGAGTGATCTTCTGTGTATTTATCTTATTTATTATTTTATACTTTTATCTCTTTGCATTAAATTATTATTTAGTTCCTTTATACCTAATTGTTTATAAGATATGTTTTATACTGTTTGTTAAATTATGTGTTTCATTTTCTGTCGTTATTTAATGTGGCAAATATAAAGAGAAAAACGAATATAATAATATTACTGTGTATCGTTTCTTTAGTATTACCCGAATACCTTAATTATTATTATATTACCAATATAATTACCAGGTAGGTAAATATCTAAACAGAATATTAGATGTGAATTCTGTGCGAAAAAAAGGATTCTTATTTGATTCTCTAATTGCATTTAGAAATCAATAAAATGGAATTCATATTAAATGTGCGTCAGCGGAAAGTTGTTGGTACTATTTCAAGGAAAGGCGATCGTTCTAGGTACTTGGCTTCTTGGAGAACGACGACCATTAGTTTTATTACAGCTTAATCGTACGTGATGAAAACAAGAAGATTCTGCATCTGAATATAACACAAAAAAACAAACAAAATTACGTGGCTGGTCTGAAAAGTTTCCGATCTCAACGTGAAGATGACAGCACTCGTCAATAAAAGTTAGGAAATGTAGTTGTGCATCTATTGTCAGATACTCACCAAAGTTTCAGCCATCTTGGACGCGCAGTTGTTATTTGACAGTCGTTTGAGTGTGTCGATGTGTGTTGAGTATCGAGTTGTCACTAAATATTTGTTTTTGAAACGCAATACGCTTACTCAAATCAAAGATGAGTTGGACTCTGTGTACAGGGACTCTGCACCATCATTTACCACAGTGAAATTTTGGGCAGCTAAGTTTAAATGTGGCCGTAAGAGCTTGGGAGATAATGAACGTTCGGGACGTCCAAAAACTGCAACTACAGATGATAACATCGCCAAAGTTCACCAATTGGTGCAAGACGACCGTCGAATTAAAGTGAGAGAGATAGCAAAGGCTATGAATATGTCCAAAGAACGTGTTTGTCGCATGTTAAATCAAGATTTAGGCACGAGAAAGCCGTCCGCGCGTTGGTGCCGCATTAGACGAAAAACGTGTTCGAATGAATATTTCCAACGCTCTATTGGCGCAGTTTAGGCGCAATAAATCCGAGTTTTGGCGCCGATTAATAACTGTAGTTGAAACTTGGATACACCATTATACGTTCGAAACAAAAATACAGTCAAAACAGTGGAGCAGCAAAAACTGTTTTTTCGCATGGGAAAGTGATGGCGACTATTTTTTGGAATAGTCATAAAAGTATCTTAATCGATTATCTTCAAAAAGGAAAAACTATTACAGGAGCATATTACGCATCATTACTTGACAAGCTGAAGGTAGAAATTGTGGAAAAATGGCCACATTTGCAGAAAAAGAAAATCTTGTTTTACCAAGACAACGCGCTGTCTTACACCATGGCGAAAATTGACGAATTACGGTTTGAACTGCTTATCCATCCGCCTTACTTACCAGATCTAGCCCCAAGCGACTTCTTTTTTTGTTCCGTCATCTACAAATTGCGCTCATAGGACAGATATTTTCGTCAAATGAGGAGGCAATCACCTTCCTGAACAATTCTTTTGCAGAGAAAAATGCCGAGTACTATTTGGACGGGTTAAAGAGATGGAAGCTTCGCTAGGAGAAGTGTGTAGAGTAACAAGGAGACTATATAGAAAATAAATACGAATTTTAAGAAAAAATATCTTGTGTCTTTGTTACGTCGGAAACTTTTTAGACCACCCTCGTGTATACGCGATGCGTAACAGAAGCTACAAATATTGTGCTAGTGGCTAATCAATACACTTGCATTTTAACTTCAATAACGTTTATTTTAGTTAGCTATATGAACTTAGTTGTACAAGTTTTTTAAATGTAGATAATTTCTATTAAAAGGGAAATTATTTTCTGCATATTTGTTCTCACACAGTCCTTACCAGTTGTTTAGAATGTTATAAATTTTGTTAACAAAGATCCGCGTTTTTTCCTTAACTTCCTCTTTCAAATTCTCCTGCGGTTAAGTTTAATAACAAGGCAAAGTGGATCTCTGAAAAGTACGTACATCATTCATTTTGAAACAAAAAAGGAACTGTTGGCAGTTGAGTCTATTAAATGATAAAAAGGATTCAATTTCGTAACTTTGATATCTCTTGTGTGTTGCCGAAAGCGAAGTGAGGGAAAAAGTTGGAAACTGTACGGGAAAACAGCAGGAAAAGACACGACCACGAGAGGGAAAGATTTTAGCTTGTCTTTTGATGTATCAGGAGGGAAGGAGCGTGCATGAGATGCCTTGAATTCATAAAGTATTCTAATTTTATCCTTGTATGTAATATGAGCGAGTGAAGTCTAACGAGTTTCGTATATCGGGTGCAAATAGGGGGAAAATAAATTATGGGAGAATGGGAATGCGAAGGTGATTTGACCTTTGTGTAAATATATTTATGCAAGTACATGTGGGCTTTGTAAAAGCGTAACGTATGATACATAAATACATAAAATATAATTATTAAATTAAAGATTTAGGTCGAGTTAATAACGCATGAGTTGATCTTATCCATTTAAGTACATTAATTGCAAAGAAAATAAATTTTGTATTACTACTTTTAGAAGTATGCTATACGATTATAGTTTTTTCTTAATATCAAATTCGTTTTATTAAATTATGTGTGTATTGTGGCAAGACGTAGATACCATAATCGAGCTAGGTATGTACGAAAGTTGCATGGGAAGTACCCGTGTTTAGAGACACATGGCATTTTGTGGAAAAGACGCCTGGTTCCTCCATCACGATAATGTTCCAGCTCACCGCGTCGAAGCCTGCACCGAATATTTGACCACGACAGGATTGAAGCACCCTCCCGACAGTCCTGATCTTGCTCCCTGCGACTTTGCACTGTTCCCGCATGTGAAAATGAAGCTAGAAGGGAGGCGGTTTTCCAGTGATGAGGACCTTCTGCGGGCTTGGGACGAGTGTGCTTTACTCCCTAGTGAAACTTGTCAGAACTGTTTTAAAGATTAGTTTCGGAGGATGGAGAAGTGTATTGAATGTAGAGGAAATTACTTTGAAAAAATTAAATAAACAAAGCTGTATTTCAAAACTTTCCTAGTATCCTTTGTATGTATGTATTTTTACTAAAGTCAAATTGTGGATTGAAAAATATGGTTGACGTGACCTAGCCGAAAAAGGTTTAGACTTTTTTCTTCATGTTTTTAAATGATATGAGGAATCAATATTTTAAATAAACTACAGAATCCTTTCGATTTGAATAGGATAAATGATGAATAAATAAGGATTGGAAAAAATAATATGCATTCATTCTCAATGCCTTGAAATCATATTTAGATAAGTGTTTACAAAAATTATTTCTGTTTTTGGAGTTAGGTCTTGTTATTTTCATTCAATATATTATATGTATTTTCATTATATGTATTGACTGAGTAGTAATAAAAAAAACGAAAGAAAAGCATTATTTTACTACAATTCAAATCATTATTTAAGGGCTTTATGTAGCTATGGTTATATAAACATGAACGCTTATTTATTAGCCGTCGTTTAGCATCGTTTTCAGTCGTTCCAGAATTCTTTTAAAGTATGTTTCGATGTTTTACACAGTTCAATATGGATACCTACAGAAAGCTTTTGCGGCATATTATGCCTCATTGCCTTAAAATACATAATAATGCAAAGGATACTGCAGACGAGATTTGTACCGTTTATGGTAGTGGTGCTACGACTATTACGACCGTCCGCAATTGATTTAAGAGATTTAGAGTTGGCAATTTTGACTTGAAAAATGAAGACCACAGCGACTGCCCAACAATGACAGATAGGGAACTTATCCTTGCTAAAAATCTAAGATATAGCATGCAGATACTATAAAATCACTTTACCGTGTTTTCGAGCCTATTCTGGACGTTTTTCTATCAATGCATGGTTCAAATTGATAATGTGCTGTCAGTAGCGATCAGTATTGTCTGTTTTACCAAGTTCCAATAGTTCATAATACACCACGTCACTTAGATCCCACAAAATATAGAGCATTGCCTTGCAACCAAAACAGTTTGGCCTTGGAGTCTTGAGCCGGCTTCACCAGGTGATAACCATAATTTTTTGCGCTTAGAATTTTCAAAATAAATTCATTTTTCATCACCCATCACTACTCGATGCAGAAATAACTTCTGATCATATCTTTGAAGCAGCATTTCACAGACGATTTTTCAATTTGCCATTTGTCTGTCATTCAATTGATGTGGCACTAATTTTCCCATCTTTTGGACTTTTCCCATTGCTTACATTCGGTCGCTAATCGTTTCTTGGGCCACGTTTAACGCTTCTGCCAATTGCTTTTGAGTTTAGGTTAGGTCTTCATCTAATAACTCCTGCGATTTCGCACCTTCAAACTTTTTCGATCTACCAGAATGTCTATGCCGCACATGTTTTTGTAATGACTTTTAGCGGATTTTTTCTTTTGATTAAACATGAAAAATAATGCGTGCCCCAAATGCACTTTTTCAGGTACGAAACTCGACCTTTCCAAAGAGGTATAAATCTATGACGGTGTTACTTTCGCAAAATATAACATGTATGGCTTTGAAGCTTGACGTCATATTTGTCAAACTATAACATTGTATACTTAAGCCTAAGACATCTGTTAGAAAAATCGATCATAACTTTCCGGTGCACCTGTATGTATTGTTGTTCGCCAAATGTTATTGAATAGTCTTATACTGTGCTGTACTCCATCTTTTGATAGAATTGGTAAGGTAATTAAATCAACTAATCGAGCTAAAGCTGAAATGTATCCAATTGCTTCTCTTTTCCCTATAAATTTTTTTGTAATATTTATGTCAATTTATCAATTACGTATCATTATTAATAACATATAAAACAAAATACAGTTATTGTTTAATAGGCTATATTAGATTAATTCTTTGATTTTCTTCTGTAATGATAAAATAACAACATTAGTAGTTCCTAGTTGAGTGCGTATGATTTTAATTACCAATTATTTATCAAACATTAATAATATTGTCTACATTCAATGCGCTCCTCCATTGTAATAAAAAAAAATTTCTTCTTCTGTCCATCTAGTGTCAAAATTCTAACTTAAAGTTTGCTCAGTGTGTTCTAACGTTTAGTTATAGATGGGTCTAGTAGTACAACAGTTTTATTTTCTCTACATAGCGGACCAAAAAAAAAACAGATTTCTTATTATATATTCAATTCTGTTCGTAATAGGTTTAGAATTTGTATCGTTGGTAAAATATACGTAGTTAATTCTAAATAAAGAAGATATGCTTGCGATGTTATTATTCAGATTCTTTGTGTTACTACAATATAAATTTATAGCTTGTAGTTAAAAGAATATACGATTAAAGAGTCCGATATATTCTTTTGTTTTCAGTATGATGCTGTTACAATTTTGTTTGAAAATTATATGCTAGTTTTATTTGCTTGTTTGTAATAGAATGTACAAAATGTTTCATTTTAATAAAATTTTATTGTTGGTCCAGTATGTGCAGGTGTTTATCATTAAGAGCGACGCATTCGGTTAAATATTTGGTAAAATAAAATAAATATCGTGAGAAAAGTTTAAGATCGTTTTTAATCCAATGTGAAGTACAATTATAATAATTACTACAGCAACCACTCTTTACAGAAACCTCTTAAAAGCAATCACTTTTAATACCAGCCATTTTCAAATTCTAAAACCAATGATGTAGGAAAACACCCATCAATTTTCCTTTAAAAAATGGCACTCCTCGAAAACGGTCACGGTCACTTTATTTAAATTTTTCTTGGAAAAAAGCGTACAATTTTACCTTTTATTAATGATCATGCTTAATCTATAAGTACACACCAAAAGAACAATGGCTTTTGAAAGTCAGTTTCGCAGTTACGCATCAAAAATGACCTTTGTATGATGGCGTTTTAAGATGCGAATAACTCCGGAACGAGAAGAGATACAATGTTCCGGTTTGAAGCAACGTAACAATCATGTCATGATCTATAAGTACACACCAAAAGAACAATGGCTTTTGAAAGTCAGTTTCGCAGTTACGCATCAAAAATGACCTTTGTATGATGGCGTTTTAAGATGCGAATAACTCCGGAACGAGAAGAGATACAATGTTCCGGTTTGAAGCAACGTAACAATGATGTCATGATCTATAAGTACACACCAAAAGAACAATGGCTTTTGAAAGTCAGTTTCGCAGTTACGCATCAAAAATGACCTTTGTATGACGGCGTTCTAAAGATGCGAATAACTTCGGAACAAGAAGAGATACAATGTTTCGTCAACATACAAAGCAAATCCAACAATTATTAAAAACAAATTTACCTTAGGGAAAAGCTGGCTTCGTTCGTACTCACAAAATGCCGGATCCGCTATTTAATTAATCCATTAGATTGTGGTCGAGGGCTACCAGGACAAATATAACCACAAACTACTCTAAAAATTTCATATGCAAGACAACAATTAGTCAAATTATATCTAATGATTGACAATTCATACTTCTAGATCTCGTAGATAGTCAATTAGTCAAATATTCTTGTGGAGAAAATTAGCATCTGACAAAATGGTGGTGTTACTGTTCATACAAATACATTAAACTATTTTCCAAAACCCTTAAGATAGTACAACGTATTTATTGAATAACTATCCAACAACTGTTGTAGAAACTACCTATCTTTAAGACATATATCCAATCACAAATGTCTTAAATTGTCAAGGGTTCACCTATAGCAGGTTGCGCACGAGACCCAATAAGGAAGAACGTTCTAAACTTTTCAGGACATTTAGGCCAATCATACTTAAGTTTCCGTATGACGTATACGGAAACAGAAAACACCCAGGGAGAAAGTAAAGGTTTCGAGATAGGAATTTAAAAGAGCTAGTTATAAACTTACTTAACATAACGTGAAGCTAATATACAATTATTCTGTCATTAACATTAATAACAGCTTCATTGTGATAAGACGAAAGAAATCGACATGTCCAATAGCTTTCCTAACCTAAATTAACCAAGACACCCAAGATGGCGTTAAGATGTCATTTTAAGAGGGGAATTAGTTTGCATAAACAACAATGAAAGCGGCTAATTAAGTAGAGGATTTTATCAAAAGTAAACTTTAAAATAAGAGAATATAACGACACAGGGCCGTATTGAGATAAATTCGATAAAGTGTAATTTATAAATCAAGCAATGTGAAAGCTATTAAGGACTTTGTGAACTAATTTTAATATTCACCGAAAATGTTAACACAGAAATATATAATGATGTACATAAAATATGGATGGAAGATTGAACTTTACGGAAAATCGTACTGTTAAGAGCTGAATAGAACCAAAAATCAAAATGAACACGTAACATCTCTTCAAAACGTCTTGCGCTGTGTAACGTTCAGCTCAGAAAAGACTGTGATTTAGCACCTCATGAGATTTTTCGCAGATGAAGATGGATCTTTCAGCTAACGAGGAATTCTGAAAAATTGCACAAGGTTATTGAAGACAACGGACAATAAATATTTGATCGATCCCTTTTTACGTTAACAAATATTTGTTGATCAATTTTCAGAGTTTATATAATAGATAAAAATTAAATAAGCCCCAAGAGAAAGAATTCTTACAATACTTGTGTGCGGAATAAATATTACTTTACCATCTGTGATTTAAATTCTTGATAATTTGTTCACAGAAACGCATTAATAATTTATAATACAGCATACATATTTAGGCACTGAGGCAGAATTTATAACTTGTTCCTACTACACTGGAAAGGTGATCTTATCAGACGTCGTCAAGGTTAATATTGCATGACTTTTGATTTCATAATCAAGTTGTGTTGCCACGTTGATACAAGCGGGTCTCGCCTCACTAATAATTAAGTGAGCAAACAACGTTTGTGGGAATAAGTGAGGTGGGCGTAGGTGTGTAATCAAAAGCCAATTTCGCATTAATATATTCGTTCTGTTCTTTTTTAAATAATTAATGCGGTAAGAAAAGAAAATATTGCGACATATTATGTCAATATACAAATACAATGCAACAATTATTTATTTTTCTTCTCTTTATATACGAGAATGGGCTAAAAGAAAAAAAACGTTGCGGTTTGATATTGCATTTATTTCTAATACAATTTTCTATCATCTTAATAGATTTGGACCGACAAGGATACAAATTTCTCGAACCTTAATCTGGTTAAAATAAGCATCCAGTGTAGTTTTGACATCATTGTCTGTTGAACATTTTTGACCTGGAAGGGAATTTTGTTAAGTGTGGAAAAAGCTGGTAATCCGAAGATTCTAAATCCAGCGATATGGTGGATGCGGCAATAAATCGAAGAAATTAATATTTTGTTAGGCTCTTCATTAATTTTTTGCTTTAATTTATCTAAAAGACTCGCGTAATATGTGTCTGTAAGATTTGAGATTTTTGAGAAGAAGAATGCTCTTTTACATCTCAAAAAAAATGGAAGTCATTACCTTCCTCGCTGATAGAATAGCCCCCGTCCTCTGTGGAGGAAGCGAATCGTTGTGTCGACACAGTTTAGGTCGTTATTTTATTTCAATTCATAATGAATTCAAATCTCATCTGTGGTTATAAATTGGCGTATAAAATTTGTTGTCTTTTCGAAAATGTTCCAAGTACGAGAAATTTTTATTCACAGAAATTTTCGATCGGCAGTGAAGTCGTTGTAGTCATTTCAACTTCTTCATAGCCAAATCTCTGTCCAAAATGTATGTTACTCATTCCTTAGTTTTTACACCTTTTTGAACACCTTGCAAAATGGGCTCAAATGCAAAAAATGAATACTAGAAATCTCCAGGCATGCTTTTGATAGGCTAACAACACTATAATATTCTGTTCTGCGCTTAGTAGGACAATAAATAAACGTGCCTATAGTCATCTTAAACGATTTCTTTATTTAACCTCCAGGGTGCTAAAACTAACTAAAGAAAAACTTGGAGAGTGCGAGGGGTTCCTTGTTAAGAAGATCTAATAGGACGCGACATTATTGTTACCCTGAATGTCGTAAGCCAATACTGAAGTAAAAGGAGAATCTAAAAAAATGCTAACAGTATTTAGAGAAAAGAGGAGAGGTCCCCTTTATAGCGAAAAAAGAAAAATTAAGTTTTAAGAATGTTTATTGTGTTTGTTCCAAGTGGCAGTTTGGATCTCCAATTAATAATCGTATAGTTGGCTTACACTAGTCAAACAAAAATATTCTTTTATATAAGTTCCACTTAATAAGCACTTCCCAATAACAAAAAACAAAGCAATAACAATAAATCACATAAGAAAATAATGTTCAGTTTACTACTGAATCAATAATTACATTAAATAGTTTAGTAAGTGGCGTAAAGGTAACTGTAACAACACAATCTTTGCTAAGTAATATCTTTACTTCAATAATTATGTACAATCTGCATCCAAATCGAACTTTTGATGGCGTGATGGTAGACTTCTTAATTGTACCAAATTAGTAATCGATAGAGAAAACGATACATCGATGCCATCTTTTATGCTGCTCTAATTGTGACGCGTCCATTTATACCACGAAATAGGGTTCAGGGTATAATAAATGCAACAGGGCGCAAAAAGAGTTCGTAGGAAAGTGCACATGCGTATAATAATAAATAAAAATAATTCGCAGTACGTCCTGTCGACAGAAACAAATGACATCCCATTATTTATAAATTACTTTCGAAAATTTCCAATTTGGGCACGGGAAAAATTGTTTTATAATGTTTTATAGAAATTGACCTTGTCTATCATACATTATCGCGTTTTGAAATCATTGTTCGGGAAAACGGGAAGATTGTATGTATACATGGTAAGCGTACACGTTTCTCCGAGATGATGGATTACCGAACAAACAATGAAGAGAGATAATCTTCAACGCTCGGACGCCTCTTTTCATAAACTTCCGCCGGTGCTGATCACTCATGCTTATTTTCCCTTGACAACGGAACGCCGAACTAACTGATGATATTGAATTATTTATAACGCCGTCTAGTTTATCAACAATAAATACGAGGTGGAGGAAAAATCTTTATTATTTTTCCGACGCGAGGACTGACTAATAGGTTTCAGGTTAATTTCTCCTAACAAATCGCCATCTATAATTGGCGTTAAAATAATACGTAACGTAGGTATCTACGGTGTGAGCAACAATGAGTAACCTGATCCTACACTTCTTTCCATACATATCATCTCAATATTTACTTCCCCTTAAAAGTGAAATTAGACAGTGTCTCACGCAATTCTAATAATTAAAATAAAAATATGCTAGCTACTATGTAAACAACAAATACTACTGTGCAAATTACTTTAAAAAGACTGATGAATGCTAGCATATAAGTAAGAATAATGGATATTAATCACAAAACAAGTTCTGTACACTGCACGCCACTGAAAGGTTAATGACATAAACATAGAGTAGGAAAACTCACTAGAAATTACTGAACTGCTAACTTCCGATAGAAAAAAGGAAGTAAGTACTGATATGGGGCGTGCGGAAAGTAGTAAAAGATCACGTCAACCATTGTTGCTCACTTATTATTTATTTTGTAGTGACGTTAAACAACTTGGTTCGACTATTAAAGCATTATATTTTGCTGTTAGGCTAAAGCTAATTAAAACCAAAATAGATAAAGCTTTTTTTGTCAAAAACTAAACTGATGCTTCGTCCCTAGTTGTCACGCTTTAAAGTTCAAAACATATTTATCAAGAGATAAAAAAGAGTTATTTAACTGCAAAAAAAACCTACCAAATGTTTGATTAACTAGAGTCATTTTCTCAGAGTTCAGCTGCCAATTTGCCCAGGCGAAGGTGGTCGCATTGGTTGTTCAGTAATCGGCAAGTCATATGAAGTGCGTCATCTTATTTAATAAAAGTGCGATACTCTGTATATAATAATAATATATTTATTCATTTGACTATAATTATAGCATATGATATGTCATACATTTTAAAACTAATTCTAATCTACACAACTGCATACATAGAATTGTAATTACATTTAAGTTACTCTTTCAAGTAGTCTTTTAAGTGAATAATAACTCTTGGAAATTAATAAGTAGCTTGGGATATTTTTCCTGCGGGCCAGGATCGTAACGAGGCGAGTGTACGAACAAACGAGCGACCTTGCGATGTATGCGTTATTTATACCACTTATGTTTTGTTTCATAAGTAACACACATTATTCATAACTGTTGTTGCGTAACGCAAAATGGATAAGACTGATAAAATGTCAGCAGCATTACGTAAGTTTCCATATTTATTTAGGGGAATAACGTGCGCCGTGCTGAAAAGATGTTCTTATATTTAGAATTTGATCCCTCGACATCTTCGGATGTAATACACCCATAATTAAAATAATCTTCAGGAATACATAATGGATTTATACACTCACCATCACAAATTTATCTTAATCTGTACGTAGCAGTGGGTGTAAATCATTCTCAATTTGCATTGACTCTAATAACCTTTACAATTGTAAATTTGTTTTAAATCGGTTTCAAGAGAAGTATTTTCAATTCTTCTTTGGGTTTCCCTAATTGCTGAAATTTCGTTAGGTTTGAATCGTAGAACCATAAATTTTATTTGTTGGAAATTTGCACAATAATAAAAAGCCACTTTAAACTACATTCCCCAATGCGTGAGAATTGGCTCTGGTGGCTCAAGAATACCACTGTCTGTAGAATTCTCAAATTCGTTTGGGAGATTTCAAAAACATTTTATGGTATTTGAAATTGATATGTCCACCTTTGGATAACATTGCCGAATACTTTGCGCTTCAGGGTGTAAAGCATGAACCTTACACGTCACATGTAAAAGTCCCTCACACTTGTATCTAAGGGAACGGCTCACACTACATATTGTCGCTCCAACATCGCTCACAAACATCAACAGTTGGTCAGTTGTAAAGTGAAATTTTTTAGCGTATCCAGTACTACCTTCATAACTGCTTCGTCAATGCACTTTTCCAATGTTTTATCATACGAAATCGAAGGTTGGACTCCAGTAAAAAACAGGAAGACATTTTCAATCATTCACAGAATGTTCTTAATTTCATGTTATTGTGTATATGGACTTTAGCAACGTATAAAACTGTGAAGCTGTATTATTTAAAGAACTTGTACACACCACATTAATTATTGAGTGTCTCTTTGGGATAGTTATTTACTTTCTCTTCAATTTTGTTTTTTTTAAAAAATTTGTTTCTCATGTCTTTGGAAAGACTCTGGAAAATTAAGAAAACCTTTAAGAAATGCTTCTTAAAGACTATACAACACATGCAGTTAAGACATGTATAAAATAATCTGATCGTAATAATCTCAATATACGAAGGAACTAGAAAAAAAGTCTACTTCTTTAAGCTGAAACACACAGCCATATAATAAGGATTTGCCTTTATTCGACTTCTTGTAATTTAGAAATTTGGGGAAGCACCTTAGAGGAGATCATTTTATAGATGGTAACCACCAATTGACGGATCAGATTGATGTTTATTTTGAGGACCATCAGAAATCATTTTTTTTGATAGAATGAAGTAGTTGAAGGACAGGACAGATGGCGTAATAAAATTATCAAGGTTCGCTTCATTATTTAAGTAGATTGTTTATAGTTCCCTTCCCACTTAAATAATTCGTTGGTTTACAAGTCTAAATCTAACATTTTCTTAATTATTATCTTAATAATTAGATTTGAATGAATAAAGATAACATTAAGCGCAAAATAATACGATTATATAATAATAATAATAATAATAATAAGCTTTATTTTACCATCAATTATAGTACAAATAAGGAGGTAACGTCATTGTCTATGATTTGGTATGTGTGTGTATGTACGTGTATATGTACTGTGTGTAAGCGCGGTGTAAACATACAGTTTAATATTTGATTAATTTAATCTGCTCTTCGAACTCCGTTACTGTGTAGAATCCGTTTTGTAAAAGAAATGTTTTTATGTCATTTCTGAATTTCAAAATGGGTTTTTCAGTCCACGATAATGGCAACCTGTTAAACATATCCAAATGTTTGTGTTGGGCAGCAGTAGTACGTAGCCTATGGTTGGGAAGAAGTACTTATTGATTGTCTGGATCTCAGTTGTATTGTTCTTCCCTCTCCTTTCCTTTTTTGGGCTGGTAGCTCTCGTTTAGCGCGCAGCAATTGCTTGTATATGTATATGGAGGTCAACGTCATTATTTTATTTTTTATGAATATAGGTCTACAATGTGTCGTTATATTAACTTGTTCTATTATTTGTAATGCTTTCTTTTGTAAAGTAAAAATGTCATTTACATGCACTGAATCGCCCCATAGTTGGACATTGTATGCCATCCGCGAGTGAAAAAGTGCGTGATATGCAGTTTCCTTATTTGTAATGGCTCTGATTCTCCGCACAGCATATATTGCACAAGAGAGTTTTTTCGAGAAGGCGTCCACTTCATCCTTCCAGGTTAGTCTGGTATCTAAATTTATTCCCAATATTTTCACTGACCCTGCATTCGCGGGAGTTTCTTTCTTTTTGGAAGTGAATGCCAGTTTGACAGTTTTGGCTTCATTTAGGACCAGCCTGTTTGCCGAAAACCATGCCATGGCTTCAGACAGCGTTTTGTGAGCCCCTTCTTCAAGTTGCTAAGCGCTTTTTCCTCTACATAGAAAGGTTGTGTCATCAGCGTATTGCACAACCATTTGCGTGACATGTTGCGGAATGTCATTGACGTACAGGCAAAACAGAAGAGGACCCAAAAGAGATGCCTGAGCCACTACATATCTGGTGGTCTTTAGTTCACTCGTTACGCCATTAAAGTGAACAACCTACCCTCGCCCTTCAAAATAGGAATGCAACAACCTGGATACCCCTGGATACTCAAATATATATTTAATGTAATAAAGTCTTGGATTGTTTAATTAAATGTTAGCATTAAACTGCATTATTTGTGTATTACGGCAATTTTTATGTAAAAAATTGATCAGGTTTGTATCGACGGTGTATCTTAGACATATAAATCTAACTATAACACATCAAACAAACGAGCGGTCCCTTTTTCTACTTTAATTATTCACTTAAATATTTAAAAGGAACCCTACAGAAGTGGGATTTATTTTCGGTCCCAACAACGTAATGGGCGAAAAGAAACCTGGAAAGAAAATGAAAAAAAAAGGAAAGAGAAAAGATATCGGTTGAGGAATCGTACATTCTTATGGTGCAAGGCCAATGAGATGTGTTTGTCGTGTTGTGTGTTGTGAAGTGACCCTTGCTTTAAAAATTCAACGCGATCGCATTAAAAATGCATCGGTTGCGGTCTGCCTTCCATCTTCCATCCGAACAGAATGTCTTTTTTCTTACCCGACGTAAGCTTTGAAGAGTCCAACCCAGAATTACCTTTCTTACTTGACCATTCCGAGTGGCGTACTCCCATAATTCGATTTGTTTGTCAGGTGAATCGGAAAGACAACGAACGTCTCGATCTGGGAAAAGGGAGAGCGCACTCTTTGATCCTTTATTACGAGCTTGTGGATGCGCATGTGTATGTATATGTGGGGCCGTTTTCCAAATGCATCACATGCCTCGGATAGGTTAAATTAAATTTGTAATACTCTGAAGAGAGTTCGTGTGTGATCTCTTGTATTGGATCATGAATAGGTCTTGAAAGCAAACCATTGTAATCATTTCGATAAAAGAAAAATTGCTATTCGTAAAAAATACACTCATTTATTCTAATTTAGACTACTTTTTTTTAAATTTTATATCATTTATAGCGTTTGTAACCTTTGTAACCTATGGATATAGAATCTTGGAAATTATAGCCGCACAAATATGAATCTTAAACAACACAAGTATAGGAATAGTAGTTTCAATGATCGATACTGCACGTCAGTTCCATAGAAAGAAAGAGTAAGACGAAATTAATACATTATGTAGAAGTATGTTATTTGCTATGATTTTTATTTTAATCCAGTAGCTTTACCTCATTACAAAGTAATTTTGATATTTCTGGTGAAGACAGCCGAAAGTTATGCCAAATTTTATTAACTAGTTTGTCTTGAGTCGTTTAAGTTATAGCTCAAGTATTATTATATTAAGTTTTAATTAGAAGTTTGCTTTTCACGTGTATAGAACTTAATAAAGTTTAAATTCAAAATCATGAACCGACCACATCATTTTACCAATGATGATTGTGTAAAATCTTTAACTTTGTTAGGAAAAGAACGTTCAATGCGTTATGTGGTTAATTTGCTGGGGGTTAATCATGCGGCAGTCAGTCGAATGGTTAACAGGTTGTAGGAAACCGGTTCGTTTTCGAGAAAACGTAGTCAAGGTAGAAAACGACTCAGAAGTAGAGATAATCGGTTTTCGTAACTCCAAGCTTTCAGAAATAGGCGGATAACAAACACAGAAGTCAGTAACCAGTTCGAAGCAGTCAGAAATATCAAACTTTCTGCTTTAACTGTAAGAAGAAGGTTGAAGAAAATAAGATTGAATAGTAGGAGGCCTGCAGTTGGACTATTACTTAACGCAGCATACAGATTACAATGTTTAAGATTAGAAAGAAATCTCGCTGATTGGACAGTTGAGGATTGGAAACGAGTTTTGTTTGGAAGAGATTAAAGTTAGTTTAAAATCTCTTGATGGTCGTGAAAGATTATGGTCAAGAACTAGAGAAAGATATCATAACGTCACAATTTCTCAAAGGAAGCCCTTTGGTGGTGCATCAAGAATGTTCTGGGGAGGTATTTGCTTTGACACCCGCACAGAGTTAATTACTATTGTCTAAAGGTCAACGAATGCTGAACACTACTTAGACAACATTACTCAAGACCATGAAATGTTTTTCATACCATTTTTAGGGAACATTTCATGTTCATGCAGAACAATGCGAGGCTACACATAGCCAGACATGTTTTGGGTTACATACAAGATGTCAATATTCAAGTCATAGAGTAGCCACAACGAAATCCCGACTTTAATCTAATTGAACACGTTTAGGAGGCTTTAAAAAAATTCAGTAAGGAGACATTCACCAGCTCTTAGTAATCTCCAAGAATTGGAACAAGCCGTTCTTTTCGAGTGGGGTAATATTCCCTAAGGAATAATCCTGGCGTGTTAATTTTGACCATGAATTGTATGTATTTTTTACTCAAATTAAAACAAGAATTTCGAGTTAGTGGTGTAATTACCCTCAACAACAATGATTTTAATTTTCTTCTTCTTGGCTTCCGACCTGGAACCGCGTCACTTCAACTTGTTTACTGGTGCAAAAAATACACAGTTCGTTGCATTCTAAACCTTTCAAAAAACATATAAACATGGACCACAGATAAACATGTGTATCCCGTCACATATACACCTATATGCATACGCATTGCACGAGACGATTGATAATTGACGGAAATATTCGCTTCATTGGTTGGATTTGTCTCCGTAAGTAAGCACATGGGCACATACGCATTTCATATAGCGAATCCTGACTTGTCGCACCGGGATAAATGACGAGCGCCTAATTATTAAAGTTGGTTTAACAGAAAGAGCACAGCCTTTGTATATCGCCCGGTTCTTGAATCTTAGTGTATTTGAAATTTTTAATATTCAGAGACTGTGATAATTTCATTTGTGAAATGCATTCTTGTAAATTCAAATGACTTGTGTCAATTATGGATATAAAAATTTGGTACGTCGGCAGTTATATAAACGTCGGCAGTTATATAAACGTCGGCAGTTATATAAACGTCGGCAGTTATACTAGTGACGCGGTTGCAGCCCGGAAGCCCAGAAGAAGATAGTTTGGCACGTCATTTGAGAGAATAAGTAAAAACGATGTGAATTTTTGAATAAGTTATTAATCGATGACATTGAGAAAAAATTAAATATCGACCTTTTGATTGAACACTGAACGCTGATGTTCTAAAAATACTGTGGACATATACGAAGTTATTGGACACACTGTATTTACATTTTCTATTTGTTCTCGGAATTTGTTTTCGTAGTAGTTGCTCTGTATGCAGTTCAAAAATCTGTATATTTGTATTTGCGTACCTATCTCCTCCCTTGATATTTTGCTTGTTAATTTTTTCCGCAAAATCACAACTTTTGGCTTATGGATGTACATCGTCCCACAATAGTCTTTTTTTGCATATCACGGATGTCGTCGAGTTATTAAAATTGGAGAGAGATGGAAGGGAAAGAAAAGGAAAGGGGAAAACCAGAGTAGCACAGCCTGAAACCTAAGCGGATGTTGTACCTAAACCGAACGGCATAGCCGCATTCGTTTCACAGTTCGTCGACGTTACAGACGGATTAATCTCCAGTCGCGTCCGCTGGTAAAAATTACATTTAAAACTCATCCTACATAGTCGTCCCGGACGATTCTCCTACTCTGTCTGACGGACGCGTCGAGCTTTTGTGTCCATCGCGTCCTCGGTTTATTTGCACTTTTTTTACTCTCTCGGAGAAAAATAAACCGGACGCGTTCACATCAAAAAACAATTTAACACTCCTTCGGTGTGGGATTCCGTGTATATTACAAAAATTTCATGCGATTTTTTTTGGGGGGGTTTGTTGTCGCTGTAGTTGTTTTTATTTTGTTCTGCGAGAAATATTATCTCGCTTGGTGGTATTTGTTTTGTCCTAAATCGGAGCTTGTTGGTTCCAGTTTCTGCATTAATGAAGGGTAGGATGTGCAAAAGTTATAGTGTACGCCATGCCGAATGTCGCCCGAAATTCAAGAGAAAATTGGTTATATTTGTTTATAATGCAATAAAAGAGACATCTCTTTAACACAGTAACAATTTGTAGAATAGTAAAACAAATTATAATTTTTTTTAAATGCCACTTATTGTACTTTTACAGTGACCAGTTAATTTATATGCAAGTCGTATACTTATTGTAATTTTTCATTTACAACTTAAAGAGGTAAAATTACATTTTTGTATTCTTTAGTTGCAGAATGATATTCTGCGTAAAGTGCGTAAAGTTCCATTTAGCAAGTGTATCGGGAACTCATTATCGGTTTTTTCCTAAAAAAATACATAGTTTTCAAGAAAATGGAAAAATTTATTTATCCAAAGTATTGGCCATTGGATTTTCCACATCTTGCCTATCTTTCAGGCAATTTATGGATGCCATCCCAAAAAAACTGTTTGTCCGTTGAGCAAAACCATTCATCGAGCCATTTTCTAACTTCTTCGAAATTGGCGAAGTGCTGTTCCACAAGCGCGTGTTCCATTGATGAGAAAAGGTGATAGTCGGACGGGGCAAGGCCCCGTCCGACTATCACCCCGTCCCATCTAAGTTCTTTCGACGCTTCCTTGACCAGTTTTGCTGTATGAGACGGCGCGCTATCGTGCTGTAAAATCATCTTACTGTGTTTTCGGGCCCATTAACTGTTCCACCAGGTTTCAACAGTTAGTATTATACCATGGTCCCACCAAACATAGAGCATTGTCTTGCGACTAAAACGATTTGGTCTTCGAGTCGATGGGCCGACTTCGCCTGGTGATAACCATGATTTTTTGCCCTTAAGGTTTACAAATAAATCCATTTTTCATCACCCCAGAAATGACTTCCGATCACGCCTTTGAAGCAACATATCACGGACGATTTTTCGATTTTTAATTTGCCTGTCATTCAATTGATGTGGCACCCATTTTTCCACCTTTTGGATTTTTCTCATTGCTCATAATCGGTCGCTAATCGTTTCTTGAGCCACATTTAATGCTTCTGCCAGTTGTTTTTGAGTTTGGGTTGGGTCTTCTTCGAATAACTCCTGCAGTTTCGCATCTTCAACCTTTTTCGGTCTATCAGAAAGTCCTTTGCCTTGCACAACGAAATCACAACTTTTGAATTGTCGAAACTACGCCTCACATGTTTTTATGGTTGGAGCAGGCTCACCGTAAGTTCTTACCAGCAAATGGTGACTTTTAGCGGCTTTTTTCTTTTGATTAAATAAGAAAAGTAATGCGTTTTTTCAGGCGCGAAGTTCAACATTTTCGAAGAGATATAAATCTATGGCAATGTTAGCTTCGCAAAATATAACATGTATGGCTTTGAAGCGTTAAAAAGCTTGATGATAGTTAAATTTTTCGCGGCAGAATGAAGGTTTATCACATTACTTGATGAATCTTGCAATAATCGTATTTGTGTACGCAAATATTCTGAAATAGTGTGGAAAATTGTGTTTACCATCTGTGATCAACAAAAGTATAAGAAAAAAAAACCAAATCGCTCCTTAATTTATTGGGTTTTTGTTATTATATCGAATAAGACTGTACGTGAAAAGTATCATTACATTCGAACAATTTAGAAACTACAAAAATACGATATTTTATGAGAGAAACAAAAATTCCATTTAAATTTACCGTAAAAATTTGTATCTGGGTAGATACTATAGATCATACTGGAGGAATACCGGAACGGTTGCAAGAAGATAATATATAGCGAACGGAATGCTTATTCGCTTTTAAAGCGGCCAAAAAACTCAACAGCTTAAGAAAATGATAAATCGTTAAATGGAGAAAAATAGCGTCATCCATCTTCGTGCAATTCTTAACGTCTTGAATGTTCTTGGAAGCTCCGTTTCATAACGTTGCCTTAATTTTAAATACGTAATTGCGCTAAGTATTTCCATCTGGTTCAATAAAGCACATTCAAACGGTTTGTGTTGGACGACGTCACAAGAAATGATGTAAAAGGTTCTTGAAAAGTTAATTGATTTTTTCTAAAGTACATGTTTATAAATGCAAAGGTACCTACAAAAAGCATACATATTATTAGTTCTGATAACAATAGCATTTAAAAACTTATTGGGCTCGAGAAACCAACTCTTAAAATGTTCTTCAATATTGCAGCAAGATGATATTATAGACTGTACCACGAATAGATAGACTAGTAAATATGCGTGATCGGTTCGTGGTCGTTTTCTGATTGGTTAAACACATATAAACGTTGTTATTTTGAAGTTTTGCTTACACACAAGCGCTCCACGTGTTGCAGCTGAGTTTGTTTTGAACGAGTTTGAGGTTATATTATAGTTTCTGTCATTATTTCTTTATTTGATTATTCCTAGCGTTTATATTTCGTAATCGTCTTTCTTAAGACATTGAAAAGTATGGAAAAGTGTTGGTAAAGTAAAGTAACACCTAAATTTTGCGGAAGGATAATTTCTTGTAGTTACGTATAATCGTAAGGATAGCGGAGTCACTATTAAAAGCGGAAGAGAAGCTACTTTAACGTGACTGATAAGCAATCGATATTGAATATATTCAAAATATATAAACTACAGTACCACAATTGCACGAAAACACAAGCTGTCCAATTAACTACCAAAACAGCTGGTAACATTGTTATAGAGTTAAATTAAATGCTTATATTTATTTAAAAATGTTTATTTTTACAGGAATATCAAGAACTAGTGTATATAATATTCTACAAGAGCACATTAAACAAGAATTTCAAGAGCCAAAGTAGTATGTGAGAAAGAGAGTTATATTAGATCGTGTAGACCAGGTATGGGCAACCTTTGATATGTTGTGGGACAAACTTTAATGTGCAAATACGTTCGCGGGCCGCGTTTAAAAGTAGTGCATTTTAAAGTAGTGTTCATAATTTTTAGCGATAGATATCAGACATGAAATAATACGACGAATGTCTCGCGGGCCGGATCGAATCTTACAACGGATCGGTTGTTGCCCACATATGGTGTAGACGATAATACGAAAGCATTGATATGACGTATAATTCATTCATTTTTCTTTAAAAATAAGATTCCTATATTAAATAAAATTTTGATAGCAATAAATAGCAAGGATGACATACCGAAGTTTTCAAAACAGACATTATATAGGTTATTGGAAGAAATAATAATAATAATAAGTCTTTATTGTCCAACAGATTGTTACAATCCAATAACAGGACAAAAAAATATAAAAAAATACAAATCATCAGATAATTAAACAATAGTAACCTAATTCATGTTCACAGTGTATTAAAAAAAAAGAAATAAATGAATACAAATATAGTCATACACACACACCCATTATTAAGAAAATTAAGACAAACACGCTCTAGCGACAGCCAGTATCCGTCCCAAGGAATCAAAAATTTATATCGCAATGGTCCGACAAACCGTTGGAGGCCCGACATGCAACTGCTAATGGGGAGTTGAAACCAATATTGGTACTAAATGTTTCGATATAAAAACAATGGCTATGTCTAGCCGACACTCGCGGTACCATAAAATTAAGCTTAGACAGCAAATGAGCACAATCTATATTTCCTCTAACCAAGTTAAATACAAACTTTATACTGTTTAGTTGACGTCTGCCTTCCAAGGACTCCATTCCAAACTTATTTAGAAGAAAAAAGTTCTCGACTCCTCGCGGAGGTCACACACCCCGCACCCTAAAACACAAAAACCCTAAAAACCTTCTCTGAACTCTTTCAAGTGACAATTTGTGAATCTCATAATAAGGATGCCAGACTAAAGATGTATACTCCAGCCTTGAACGTCATGTACAGCTGCTTAATCGTAGAAATATGAAAACAATGAGAATTCCTTATCACGAAACCCAGCACCCTCAGAGCCGCCGCGGTTATGTGATTGATGTGCTTAACAAAGGTAAGCTTGGAATCAAAGTAAACAACCAAGTCTTTTATTTCAGTGCATCTAAGAATTGAAAGACCATTAAGTGTATAATTATAGATTACTGTGTTAACCCTCCTCGTATATGTTACAACTCTGCATTTATCCACATTCATCTGCAAAATTGTTTAGCGCACATCAATCAGCAATCACATCCAACTCCAACTGCAAGCGGTTGCAGCCATTCACATCATCTACACCTCCGAAAATTTTCAAGTCATCGGCAAAAATGTATCTGTTGTAATCCACTGTCTCAAGCTAATCGTTAATGAAAAGCAAAAATAGTAAAGGACCCAAATTGGAGCCCTGCGGCACCCCTGACGTGGCCAAGAACAGGCGCGACTTGTAACAGGCATGACAAACATATTGGCGTCGGCCATGCAAATACATATGAATAGAAAAAAGAAATGAGTGAATCACTAAATCCAAAAGAGCTCAGCTTCCTAATCAAAATTGCATGATCCATGCGATCAAACGCTTTAGAAATATCAGTATAAGTAACATCAACCTGGCCCCGAGCATTAAGGATACTAGAAGTGAATTGTGTAAAATAGGCCAGATTGGTAAAATAAATTTTCGGTAATATAAGGTTTTCCAATAGGGATGATATGATTTTGAAGTGACATTTCGGCCATTTGTAATATGTCAAGATCTGTCATTTGTTTTTCATTGTATTCAGTAGTGTTTACAATTTCATCATGGAGAGATATACGCAAGAACAACGTTTACAAATTATTCAGTTTTATTATCAAAATAATCGTTCTCCAATTGCAACTTTTCGTGCGCTTTTGCCATTTTATGGTCGTAATAATCGTCCAAGTGTGCTCGCTATTCGTCGAATTGTTAAAAATTTTGAGGTTACATTTTCTTTACATAATTTTCAAGTGTCAATAAGACAAAGAACCGCTGGAAGTAATGCAAACATTGCTGCCGTTCAGGCAAGTGTTACTGAAGACCATAATTTGTCGATTCCAAGACGTTCTCAACAATTGCGACTGTCTCAAACCACAACTTGGCGGATTTTAAGAAAAGATTTGGGTTTGCATCCCTATAAAATTGTTCTCACTCAAGAACTGAAGCTATTGGACCACCGTAAACGTCGTGAATTTGCTGATTTTGCCTTGGAACAACTTGAAAACGATAACGATTTTTTTAAAGAAAATCATCTTCTTTGACGAGGCTCACTTTCATCTGGATGGTGTGGTAAATAAACAAAACTGTCGATTCTGGTGCGAAGAAGATCCACAAATTATTTATGAAAAACCATTACATTCACCTAAATTGACAGTTTGGTGTGGTTTTTGGTATGGTGGAATCATCGGTCCGTACTTCTTTCAAAATGAAACTGGTAACACCGTTACTGTCAATGGAGAGCGGTATAGATTCATGATAACCAACTTTTTATGGCCGACATTGGAAGAAGTTGATCTTGACAACATTTGTTTCCAAGAAGACGGGGTCACGTGCCACACAGCAAATGCAACAATAGAATTATTGCGAGAAAATTTCGGAGATTCGATTATCTCAAGAAATTGTGATATTGAATGGCCTCCAAGAAGTTGTGATTTAACACCATTAGACTATTTCTTGTGGACTTATTTGAAGTCATTGGTCTATCGAAATAAACCAGACTCTCTTTAAGCTTTACAAGTCAATATTGAACGTGCCATTCATGACATACGACTAGATTTAGTGGAAAAAGTGCTCGAAAATTGGGTTCATCGAATTCGTTCCTGCAGAAGAAGTCGTGGAGGCCATTTGAATGACGTTTTATTTAGAACTTAATTGTATGGATTGTACTTCACATTAAATAAAAAACTTTTGAATTTTCTTAACAATAAGTGTTTTTTTTTTTTAAAGAAATCATATCACTCTTATTGGAAAACCTTGTATATTTAATACATTACTGCGTGCAATTTTAGCCTACCTTGAATGCAAAAGTGCATTGATTTTCAAGGAGAATATTTTGAAAAGTAATAGAACTATTTTCGACAATAAAAATTTTTTTTTGTTTGCTCTTTCCGAAATATAAACATTAAATTGAATGTTTAAAATTTTCCGTGAAGGCTCCACACAACTGCTTTTATATACGAAAATATAAAGTAGTATAAATAAGATAATATTCGTGTCGTTTATTGAATCTTTAATGTAACGTTTTTACGTGTATTATTTGGTCTAGAAGATATAAAACAAGCCGTCAGATGCCACGGTAGTTAAAAACCAAGGTAGTCAGTGCATGCGCTCAGAATGTCTTCGTTATATATACGAAATCATAAACCAGATTTCCGCGTCTATTGCACTGCTCTCTTCAAAATAATATATCGGTATATTATTTATAAGGGGACCATAACTTATAGTCAGAAAGTACCCGTTCTCTCCAAGATAATTCCATAAGAACAATAGACAGTTAGTTATACGCCGCTGCCAACTCGCAATCTGTTTAAATTTATTGCGTCTTCCCTTGACCCCCGCACCCTCTAGACTAAATGTTCTTTCTATGGGCCGAATTACAATGTTGTTTTTAGAAGATAAAGACGCTAATGTAACGAAACGCTTCGTGAATGCAAGACAACTTCGACGGAGTTTAATTAAAGAATTTTGAAAGAGAAGTGTTTGTAGTGCAGCTTTAAAGTTTCATTTCATACTTTGTTTCAGACGAGAATAATGAGTGATGGCTTATGCTGTTCATTTCAATACGTTCATTTATATTTCAATTAGTTTACTCTCTTCGTTTAACCGGTTCAATGTAAATGCGCAGATACACACATGGATGTTGCTTTATTTTGAATATACGGAGTAACTTTGAACTTTAAGATGGTAGTTAAAGTTTTTAAGTAAAGGTACACAGTGTCAGTTATTTGCAGACGTAAATTATGTAAGATTTAGGTTAATAAATATTACAGAAATTAATTAAACATTTTTGCGCTGGAGATGGATTCGAAGCTCTATCTGCCGTTTTCTAGGCAGCTGCCTTATCAATTAGGCTACCAAGTAGTATAGCTTCTAGTCCTTTGACATGCCATAAATCGTGCTATGGAAACAGATCTAATAAATGTTGAAGAAAACCCAGGTTTGTCCATTTCTCGTCGATCTTTGGAATTGGACATTCCACAAACGACATTGTACTGTATTTTGTATAAAGATTTAGGTCTTACGGTTTTTAAAGTTCAGTTAACACAAGAACTCGCGCCTACTGACCATCAACAACATCGTGAATTGAAACATATTGATGTGGACGACGTTTATTTTCAACAAGTCGCCGCTACGTGCCATACAAGTAACGATACCATCGTTCTTTGGCGTGAAAAGTTTCCTGACCGTGTGATATCTCGAAGAAGCGATCACAATTGGCAACCGAGATCTTGTAATTTAACACCTTTAGACTTTTTTCTTTGTGGCTACGTGAAAGATAAGGTCTTTGCCAATGGCCCACAATCGATTCAAGACCTCGAAGATGGAATTCGTGAAATGTGTTTCGTGCGCCTAGAGCAGTAATCGGCTCACCGAAAGCACAATTCGCTATACTAACGAAAAATTTGGAAAGCAATTTTCATTATTGGATAATACGCAACCAAATAGATCACCTCCAGCACGCAGTGAAGAAAATATAGCGATGGTAGTTGAGAGTGTTCGCGACGACCGTGAAGAATCGATTCGACGTAGATCTCAACAGCTTGGCTTGTTGTATGCTATAACTTGGCTTATTTTACGTACGGGTCTTCATTTAAAAGCATATGAAATTTAACGCGCTCAAGAACTGAAAGCAACCGACCTTTTGAATCATAACCGCTTCAGTTTTTGGGCTCTTGAAAAGTTTGAAGAAGATTCACTGTTTTCGACCGAAATTTTGTTTGGTTATGAGGTCCATATTTGGCTATATGGCTACGTCGACAAGCACAATTGTATTTGGAGTGAAGACCAACTCGAAAAGGTTCAAGAGCATTACATCCAGATAAAATTACGGTTTAGTGTGGTTTATGGGCAAGTGGAATCATCTGTTTATATTTCTTCAAAAAAGAAGTCTGCTGCAACGTAACTGTAAATGGCGCCCGTTATCGTGCCATGATAACGGACTATTTGCTGTCCCAAATTGATGCCCGTGATCTCGACGACATTTGGTTCCAATAAGATGACTCTATTTGCCACACAACGTGTGAAGGTATGGTTTTATCGTGAGAATAATTTGGTGAACATTTAATTTCACGTATGGACCTGTGTAATGACCGTCTAGATCATATCATATTACACATTTAGACTTTTTTGTTTAGGGCTACATAAAGTCCAAAGTCTACACTGATACGCCAGCTACGATTGAACAATTAGAAGTCAACATTACTCGCGTTATTCGCCAAATACCACTTAAAATGTTCGAAAACGTTATCTAAAATTGAAACATTGGAATGGACCATGTTAGAGCAGTTACGAACAATATTTCAAGGAAAAAATTTTTACAAAATAAATGTGAAGAATGGTTCTTTTGTATGATAATAAAGATTATTCGATAAAATCGAAGTTTTTATTTTTTATTTGTGAAAAAAGTACCTCCAAATGAATCACTCCTTATTTACATACAATTATTAACATGTGTAAGATGTAGTTTTGAATGAAACGTGAAATTCGAAGAAACTGTTCTTAATTTCTAATCTAAGACACTTCACAAAATAATTTCTGTAATTTATGAAAACCTCACAGCGGAAAAATAATATAGAATTTCACTATTTTCAGTATATCTCTGTGTGACAAATGGGCGTTGACGGAATATTAAATTCCTCAGCTCATCGGCTATATTATCCAATCTACTCGCGTCGACATTTTTTCGCGTCGTTCTTTTCCCGTGTTCCGTTCATAAAAGCCAATGGCGAGGAATACCCGAGACGAATATAACTTCTTATCTATTTCCGGACACTTTTCTTTTCTTTAAAGGCGTTGTAAGATAAACAGAATGTATTCCTATGGAATTAGTAATTGGAATTTATTGCTTAATATCTATCGAAATTTCTGTTGATAGTTTGGTTAGAATTTTGAATGTTTACATTTTCAATACGCACATGTGGTTAGAATGACTAATGTTTCTTTGAAATTAATCATTTGTTGTCGAGACGCGTTTCGTGGAATGCCACTACTCTTTAGTCGGTCTGTCCCTATTGATAATGATGAATAAAACAACTGATATACAATCAAATGGTATAAAAATCTGTGAAAGACGCTGTACACCCTCTTACGGTTTGAATAGCAAGCTGATCGACTAAATGATGTAATGTCTTTAACTCACGTTAGAGGGCTAAGCCGTCAACATTCAAACGATGTAATCCTTTAACCTACGTTAAATGGCCAAGCCATCAATATACTAACGATGTAATGTCTTCAACTCACGTTGGATGACCAAGCCATCAACATAAGCGCCACAGCGATTTAAAAGAACCACTAAATACATAAACTTAATTATTCGTTGTCGATAAAGTACTGTTGAGACGCGTTTCGTGGAATGCCACCACTCTTCAGACGGTCTGACTGACTTACTGCAGACATTACATCGTTCGGTCAACTAGCTTGTCCAACTTTTACATGATGCTATCAATAATGTAACCGCAACTCTTGGCAAAACTACATAAATCATGTCATCAAAGAAGAAACTTGTACGAAGGGTCTTGATGGATTTATCGACGAAATTATAGAACCATTCATAATTTCTATTGTAGGAGACGATAGTGATAGTAATGATTCAATCTTCTCATCAACATCAGAATGAATTCGAAAATCAGGTAATAGTTTATAAGAAAATATATTTTTGTCATTAACTTCAATTAATGATCATAAATTGTTAGAGTTGTTAAATTTAAGCTATTTCTTACTGTATTAATTTCGTTTTTGTATTGCAAATATTAGATAAAATAAAATGATACATATCCTGTATCTCCAAACTATCCAACCGCAACCGTGACGCTTCATTGACCAGTGACCCTTCACCCATATATAAACCAGTCCACCATCGACTTACACCAGATTCAGTGCAGTAGTTGAGCTTTGAAGATGTCTCATACAAATGGGTACGAAACGTCGGCAGATATACAAGTGACGCGGTTCCAGCCCGGAAGCCCAGAAGCAGATAGCATGGACTATGACCTCGGAAGTCTACGTACCAAATTATACATAAAGAAGTTTGTTTTGATCAACTTCAACTCTCCAGGGGTTAATTTAAAAAATTTTAGTTATTTAACTTAACAGTGAAATACCTCAAGATTAAATAAGTAGTAGTTTAAAGTTCGTCAGGAATTGTTGTAAATCCCATCTAAAAATCTAAATATAAAATTATATTTAATCTGATAAGTAGACTTCCGCGGTCGTGATACATACTATCTGCTCCTCGGCTTCCGGGTTGGAACCGCGTCACTGGTATAACTGCCGAAGTTTCGTACCCCCTCGTATGGCACATCTTCAGGGCTCAAGTACTGCTACTGTCTGTCGCACTGAAACTGAGTGTCACTGATATAACTAAAACTGAAAGTTTCAGTGCGACAGACAGTAGCAGTAGTGGAGCCCTGAAGATGTCCCATACAGGTGGGTACGAAACTTCGGCAGATATACGAGTGACGCGGTTCCAGCCTGGAAGCCCAGAAGCAGATAAAATTATATTTAATTTATATTATAAATATCAGATGAAATACAGAAACAGTCTGTGAAATGTATTTAAAAATCACGCACTACTTGCTTCTGAAGTTACGTCAATGTGACTAGTATCACGCGACAAACGGTAAAGTACAGCACTAACATACGTTATACAAAAAATAAAGCAACGCTCTCTATCAGTAAAAACCGAAAGTACTTGGTTGCCAACCCAATATATTCCCTTGTTATTACCACCGTCTTCAGTTTCACTGTGACTCTTTCACTATTGTCCTGGTAAGCAGAGGCGATTAATATACGAGGGAGCGTTTTTATATTCGCGGAATGAGCGGGTTGTAGAGGAGTGAGTAGGCGCATTGGGGGCGTGGCCTGTGCAGCGACTCATGATTAGTATAAATACGAAGTTTCATTGTCATTAGACAGTTAGTCTTTGAGCTATCGTCAACCAAGTAACATAATCAGGAGTGAAAAGTGAAATATGGAAAAAATCGAATATCGTGCCGTTATAAAGTTCCTTACCAGGCAAGGAAAACCAGTCGCGACCATAATGAATGAGATGTCATTGGTTTACGGCGACTCTTGTCCAGGAAAAACCATGGTGTACAAGTGGCATAGTTTATTTAAACAAGGAAGGGAATCCCTTGAAGACGACCCGAGGCCGGGCAGGAGCATTGAGGTGACCACGCCAGCACTTATCCAAAAAGTTGAACAAATTGTACTCGAAGATGCTCGACTAAAGAAGAAACAACTCGCAGAAATGGTTGGAGTATCCGATACAACAATTTTTAAAATCCTATACGATCATCTCGGCATGTCTATGGTTGGCGCAAGATGGGTGCCGAGAATGCTCACGCCGCCGCAAAAACAACAGCGCGTAGAGTGTTCGCGTGCATTTTTGGACCTCTGTAATGAAGACAAGGATGGTGTATTGAGTGGAATTGTTACTGGAGACGAAACTTGGGTTCATCATTATGAACCTGAGTCCAAACAAGACTTCATGCAGTGGCATAAAAAGGGCACAGCACCTCCCAAGAAATTTAAAGTGTCACAATCAGCTGGGAAACTCATGGCAACGGTATTTTGGGACTCGGAAGGAATATTGTTAATTGATTATAAAGATAAAGGTGTTTCTATAACCGGAGAATATTACGCTTCAATATTAGAGCGACTAAAAGAAGCCATTAAAGAGAAAAGACGGGGAAAATGGACAAAAGGTGTTCTGCTTTTGCACGACAACGTGCCCGTCCACAAGAGCCGCGTTGCGTTAGCTGCCCTGCATAAGGTGGGCTTCGAAATTGTGAATCACCCACCCTACAGCCCAGACCTGGCCCCGAGTGATTATTACCTGTTTCCGAAAATGAAAAAAGAGTTGCGGGGTAAAAAATTTACTGCCGATGATGAAGTCAAGGAGGCAGTTTCGGCGTATTTTGCAGATAAAGAGAAATCATTTTTTTATGAGGGTATAAATAAATTAATTGAAAGATGTGAAAAATGTATCCGCCTTGCAGGTGAATATATTGAAAAAGAAAAATAATTTGTTTTTTTTATTTCCACCCCTTGTCCCCCATTCCGCGAATATAAAAACGCTCCCTCGTATCAACTATTTTTTTAATTTCTTTCGTCGATAAATTCTTTTAGAGAATATTTATATAATGTGCTATATATACTACTTTCTGCTTTTATATGTAGTGTACTTATTAACTGTCGTTGTTATTGAAGTCAAAGGTTAATATAAACCATATATTAATGCTTTTATATTAGAAAGCGGTAGGAAAAAAACACATGCGATGAGTACATTTTATTTATTAATCTCAGGATGAATTTGTTTCGACGTGGAATATATTTTCTAATATTTTCGAATATTTAAAATTTTATACCGCGTGTAGAAGTGAGCACTTCATTTGTCACTGATCACAAGAGATACTTTTCGATTCGGTTCCTCTTTTAATATTCAGAGAACACAAAGACGGGCGAAATAAAATCCAGCTCGTTCAGATTTCCATTTCTCTGTGTAACCGTTCTATAAATAATATTCAGCGCACGTAACTAATTTACGACTGTAACTGGAAAGAACAGGAAAAATGCCCAATCATCAAAGAGAAAGCAGTAGAAACGCAGATGCGAAAAAGAACAGGAAGTTTCGTATATTAAAAATTCCGGAGTAACGCGCGGAAATATGCAGGATCGTATTTGGATCTTGCGCTACCAAAAAATCAGGAGTAAAAAGAATGAAATTAGATGCGGAACCTTCGTTGAATATTTGTTCACCTGTACTTAGTGTTTTTATATAAAAGAGATATTCAAAAAGAAGATTATTATAGAAAAATATTTTAAAATAATTCCAGCTGTACTGAAAACTATTAGGTTCTATTACGTCAATGTGAAATTCGATGATTTTTTTAACATTAATATTATATCTACCGGAAAGATCTACCCGTTTTTAGACTAAAACGAAATAATAAATTTTTCATACCTTGAATAAACTTTAATAATTTCCAACATTATTTATGACTTCTCGCCAGCGTGATGGCTATTTGTATTGGGTTGGCAACTAACCTCGAGCGATGAAATTTAAAAATCCGAAAAAACGAAATGTCGATTGTCAACCTTTTAATGCCTCTAGTTTATGTATTCGGATCCGTCAAGTAGTTCAATATTTAACAAGTATCTGGAAATGTTACAAAACATTCAATTAACCCTTGCAACGATAGACGCAAAGTGGTGAAAAGCTGACAAAGGTACCCCTATTAGCTACAGTTTCCATATTGTTAATAAGGAATACTTGGTGGTGGTAATGTGCCGAGGATTAACGCCAATGCATTAGAGAAGATATTAGAAAATATATTTTCTTCATTTATTATGCAATTTCTATTATATATATAACTATAAGTGTCTCTAATTCGATTGCACAGTAGTATAATCTTAAGTAATATTCACTGAAATTAATTTTTTTTTAAATAATATTGGGTTGGCAACTAAGTACTTTCGGTTTTGTAGTATAAAATGAAACACTTTTTTTTTAAACAAAGAATAGTTTTTAATCAATTATATATTTTCCATTTTGCTCAATGACCTTTTGCCATCTTTCTTTCAGCTGCATGATTCCGCGCTCATAAAATTGCTGGTCCTTATCAGCAAGAAACTGAACCATGTGCGAGTGAAGGTCATCGTTATTTGTGAAAGTTTTACCATTCAAAGAATTCTGCAAACCTCGAAATAAATGGTAATCAGATGGTGCTAGATCAGGGCTGTATGGGGGATGTGGCATCACTTCCCAGCCAAGCTCCAATAGTTTCCCACGAGTTGCCAAAGATGTCTGAGGCCTTGCATTATCTTGGTGGAAAACTACACCTTTCCGATTTGACAATTCTGGCCGTTTTTCTTTGATTGCTTCATCCAGTTTTATTAATTGTTGACAGTAAACATCAGAATTGATCGTTTGGTTCCTTGGAAGCAGCTCAAAAAACACAACACCTTTGTAATCCCACCAAACTGACAGCAGGATCTTTTTTGGATGCAATTCAGCTTTCGATGTGGTTTGAGCTGGTTGATCGTGTTTGCTCCATTATCGTTTTCGAACTATGTTACGGTACAGGACCCATTTTTCATCACCAGTGATGATTCTTTTTAAGAAAGGGTCGGTTTCATTTCGTCTAAGGTGCATATCGCAAAAGTTGATTCTTTGTGTTAAATGAATTTCTTTCAATTCGTGAGGTACCCAAATACCAAGCTTCTTAACTAGCCCAAGACATTTTAAATGTTTTTCAATTGTTGTGTGCGATACATGTAGCCTCTCCGCAACCTCTCGAACAGTTATATGACGATCCTCTTCAATTATGACTTTGATTTGGTCATCATCAGCTTCAGTAGGCCGACCAGAACGTTGCTCATCTTTGAGGGAAAAATCTCCAGAACGGAATTTTTTATACCAATTCTGACACGTGCGCTCTGTTAAGCAATTAACACCATAAACTGCACATATCCTTTTGTGAGCCGCAGCAGCTTTCTTTCCTTTACGCAAATAAAATAGTAAAATATGTCGAAAATGTTCATTTCTGCACATTTAAAATTAACCCACGACTAATAGCTTTAATAAAAATCACGCACTACTTGCTTCTGAAGTTACGTCAATGTGACTAGTATCACGCTACAAACGGTAAAGTACAGCACTAACATACGTTATACAAAAAATAAAGCAACGCTCTTTATCAGTAAAAACCGAAAGTACTTAGTTGCCAACCCAATATATCCCATATTTAAAAACTGCCTTGTCCCTAGAGGCGAAAAATTGAACCAGTGCTAGTCTAATATACGCCATTGCATTTTGTACGAATTCTAACAAGGAAGAAATGCTACAGAAGCGTGCAGAAATGTATTGAAAGTATTTGGTGGAGGGACAGTTTCTGATAGAACATGCAAAATTTGGTTCCAAAAATTTCAAATAGGCGATTTCGACCTTCCTGATAAGCCACGCTCTAGGCGACCATTCTTGATCGACGACGATACCGTCAAGATCATGTTAGAGTAATATCCTTTTTTAACAACATCGGAAATTGTGAAAAAGCTTAATTCAGCTCGACAAACCATTTCGAACCATATTCGGTATCGCCTTCTTTGAATTACTTTAAGTAATGCTACACATATACATTTTCATCAACTCTTGTTAACATGTTACCATCTAAATATAGCGTTTTCCAATAATTTAGTGTAAAAATGAATCTATTCTAATGCGATTTAAAAAATTAATAGTTTTGTAGTTCATAATTATGTTAATCAAAAACGGTAACTATGCTGGAAGCTTATCCGACCTACAGCATGGGTTCAGAAAAGATACTCTACGACTGGTGTGGTAGAACGTATGGTAGAGGCCTTTGAGGCCGCTCAGCGTGGAAAAATTATTACTCGAGGCTCCTGGTTATGCTGTTAACGTTGGACGTAAGGAATGCTTTCAATTCAGCGAGATGGGACGTGATCGTAGACGCATAAGAGAACAGGTTTAACACACCATCCTATCTACTTGAGAGGATACGCAGTTACTTTAGTGACAGAAAGTTTATCTATAAAAGCGATGACGGTCTGTGTATGAAAAGGTAACCGCTGGAATAGCGCAAGGCTCCATCTTAGGTCCCGACTTGTTGAATGTGGCTTACGATAAGATTTTTCGAATGAAACTGCCGCAAGATACCTATCTCAAAAGATATGCAGACGACATTGCAGCGGTCATCGTTGCGAGGGACAAGGCAGATGTGCCGGGACGGTTCACCCAAGTCATGAGAAGGGCGACTTCATGGATAGACAAACATGGCCTGGTCCTGGCAACGGAAAAGACGAAAGTCGTCTTACTGACCAAGAAGAGAATTTCCAGGCAGATAGATATGACTGTGGGGATGGACACAAATAATAACCAAAGGCTTCCGAAAGTACCTTGGATTGCGACTGGATAGCAAGATGGCTTCCTGGGAACAAATTCAGTCATCGAGTGGAAAAGCCGCTAGTGTAACAATGAGTCGGCTCATGGCCAATGTAGGAAAATCTAGAGAGAATAAACACCGGCTCCTGATAAAGGTCATCCATACCATCTCTTGCGGCTGGAAAAGTACAGCAAGCGGACGACTTCAGTACAAAGGTGGGAACTCAGTATCTCAAACTCATATAACCGGTAAGCTGGTCAATCTTCTAGCTAAGGAAAAGAAGATCTATGAGTTCCGAGAAGAGGTTGGTGAAAAGGTACGCGAAGGCAGTAGCTAAAGCACTTACTCGACAGAAGTGGCAAGATCTTTAGAGAAATGAAATGAGAAGACGGTAGACGAGGAGATTGATCTGTAACATCATGGACTGGATAGACCGCGATTCCAGTGAGAGGAAATAGGCCTTTTGACGTCGGACAATGTTGTGGAAATAATGCTCTCTGGAAGCGATCTCTGGAGGGAAATCATTAGGTTCGTAGAGAGGTTGTTGAAAACGAAGAAGCAACAGCGGTAGCCAATGAAGGCGAAACATAAGGTACTCTCTTGAAATAATGCAAACAGCGGTTTCAAGATAGTGTTCTCACCACAACGGGGAACTTGGTGTTTTCCTAAGAGCGTTAGGCATTTTCTTCACTCAAAAAAAGCCAAAATGGTAAATAAAATTCGTTACTGCATCAATGTTGGTATTTTGTATAAGGCTTTCGACAAGTAAGTTGCCATCATCAGCCAATTAATTAGTGTCGTATCTGAATCCGCGTTAAAAATCCCATAGTGTGGAATAATTCTGTGTCAGTTTTGCCTAGGATCCAAGTGCGATCCTGTAATTAATTATCTACTGATGATGACGACTTAGTTGCCGAAATACGTATATAAATTGCAACTTTTTCGATTAATTCAGTTAACCATAGCCTTCATTAATATTTACCCAATTTTTGGTGTAAATTTTACTAAGAGACGTCAAAACGTTCTCGACCTGATTTAAACATCAAAATTGCGAGAAAATTTTTAGGTTTATGCCAATATGTGCGATAACGAGATAAAGTTATTGACTTCTAGAATTATAATGAATTTTATGTGATATAGTATCGTTTGTTTCAATAGATTTTCCTCTTCGATGTGTTAATGTTCATTAAGCGTGTAGTTCTAGAATAAAATCACTTTAATTCCTGTAATTACATCTCAGTTTTCCAGTTTTAATGGAGTTACTAACTTCCTTTTGAGGGCTTTTGATCTTCTATTTATCTCTTTGTTACGTATTTCGTAATTATACGGGATACGATTCTATAGTGAATTTAAATCACAATAACCAGTCTCTGCCGTTATACTAATTGTATGATGCGTTTAAAGCGGCCTACAGTGTCGATATACGTACATACATTGTGAATGACGACAGCCTTTTTAAAATTTACTTTGATTTTTTAAGTGTATTCTAATTTCACGTTTCCACTTATTACTATAATTACCTTATTTTTAAGGTTTCATAGTTACATATGCAAAAATAGAATAGCAGGTTATAGAATTCTATTTTACTTTTAGATTTTTAATAAAATAAAACATTTAATTTTATTAAATTGCTTAACTAAAGTACATGGAACTCTTTAAAAAAATCGTTTAATATCAGTTAAATTTTCCAGATATATATAGATATCAAAAGAAAGAAATATCGGAAATGCAAACGAAGTATAGACCCTGTTTAACAACACTAACACAAAGATTTTTAGAAAACTGAAATCATTGTTGAATAGTTGAAGTCGAAATTGTTAAAAAGGGACAAAAGTTCGTAGCCACAGATCTAAAGCGATAGCAGATAATAATGTTGAGGCAAAATAAGCGCTGATAAAATCGAAAAAGTTTTCCTACTAGCACCACTTTCTTGAAGAAACAGCAGGATTGAAACTTCTCGCAAGCAGGCACTGTTCAGTATACCACTTAGCTGTGACTATCTTCAGTATGTCCAAAACGACGCGCTCCGCAATTCTACTCGATTTGAAAAATACAGCTATCATTTTCTTCTTTACAGATCGAGATTTTCTGACAACTAGGGGTGTGTCCTCATCATCAAAGACCCAAACTTTGTTTTGAGCTTTCTCGTCACCTGTCACGATGTTGTTCACATACCGAGATTGTCCCTTATTAAACTTTTTTAGCATCTCCCGGCACCAAGTCACACATCGTGTCATCTGCTCTTCAGTCAGTCGGTGCGGCACCCAGAGAGAACAAAGTTTCTTCATGTGCAAATGATCATGCAGAATCGAAGGAATTGCTGGTGTATTTAGGCTTGAAGCACCCTCTATCTGTTGGTAGGTCACTCGCCTGTCCTCGCCAAGCATTTTCCTCAGGTTGTAATGTTTTCCTCCGTAACTGACGTTCGTGGCTTTCCCGGCCTCTCGGCAACCTCCACAGTTAAATTTCCCCTTTAGAATTCTCTATGCCACCTGAATGTCGTAGTGCCACGTGAACAAACATCACCTAGTGCAAGGGTCATTTCGTCGAAGCACTGGTCTATGTTTAAACCACGCACGAAATTGTAACGCAAAACTGTCCGTACCTCATTTCGTGACCACGATGCCATCACAAGCACTTTACACTCTCACTGCTAATGAATAAGCCCATTGACATGGCGCGGCGTCTACTATGCACGTATGAATATGTCTCAACATGAAGCAACAAGCAGCTTCCTACAATTCATTGTTGCGTCATATTGCAAAAATTTCCTAGTATCCATTGTTATTGTATTTCTGGCATATTTTTCGCAGCAGTCGGTTAATTTTCTAGGTTCGATGTGAAAGTTATAGCGATGTAACTTAATGTGTCTAAGTGAAAAAGTTTCTTTCTATTTTTTGTAATTCAAAGAGTGTAATTTCCATAGGTTTGCGAAGAACAAATCCGTGTTGTCGTGCCGCCCTATCAGACAAATTGAAGAAAGCAATTTCTGAACAATAACCTGGGAAAATTCTCTTTCAACATGACAACGCACCATCTCACGCCAGTCAAGTTGCTTCCGAAAAATTAGATCAATTGAGATTTTAGATTGTATTTCATTCACTCTGTTGGCCAGCTCTAGCCCTCAGTGACTTCTATTAATTCTCCACAAGCAAACTTTTCATTGTTGGAAAGCAGTTTCTAGTGGATGAAGTACTTTGGTGTCAATGGAGCAATATTTTGGGAATTATCAGCACGTGCTCGTTGCCCAAAGTAAGTTGAGATTCAAAGGTAGTATGTTGGAAAATAATATAAAACTATACTAACCCTACCTCACTTGCCTTGCGTCGAGTTTCACTTCCCGTAAAATTATTCTTGTAATTGCAATTAATTTATACCGTTTTCTATTAACATTTGCGAAGAACTGCTGTATTAGTGGAGTAACAGAGCGGAATTTCTTTCTTAAAAAAATTTTTAATTTTCAATAAAATTATTGTGTTTCGAACATCGAAGACACTAATCATATAAATTAAGAAGTAACGTAATATTTCATTCCTCTTAAAAATCAATATTAAAGTTGTTTTTCTTTTCCTCCTTATTTCAGAATTGTTTTCCTTGTAATATGCAGTGTCTACAAATCTTTTCGAATTCGATTAGAATCCGTACTTGACGTTGGAGGCGGAAGCAATTAAATCACTAGATGATACCGCTTGTGGTTCTTCCCTATTTTATGCTCTTGAATCTAAGGAAGCCAAATATATACTTATATTAAATTAAATCGACGCATTTTAGTTACGAAGATTAATGTTTAAATGTAATTTCCAATTCTCGCTAGTGTTTTCTTACGACTAAGGAGGAATTTAGGTCGTCGCGGTGTCATGATTCAAAGTCTGTACAAGCAATAATTTATATTGATGAAGAGGCTCATGTATATACATAAACCTAAACATATACACAATAAACAAGTAAGAGAAAGTGAGCTGTAATTTCTTTATTTCTTGTATGTACTTGCTAATAGACAGGAGGATTTATTCGATGCTAGGAGGGTCGATTAGTAATTAGTGAGCCTCGCCAAAAAGGGAGCACTAATAAAATTGTTTTTTCAAGTTAATCCTTTAAAACATATCTGCCATAATATTTGTTCATTTCGATCGAAAGGCCGCTTTTTATTTGAATAGAAAGAGAACTGTTTTTAGTCTATTTGGAAACGTGGATAAGCTGCAGTAGCGATGAGTGTTTAACTTTTTATTTTTAAAGAATAAAATAAACAAAGAATGAAAGTTCGGCTGCAGAGTATTACACTTGATTACAACCATAAAACGATGGACATATCTTAGTCAGTGTAATTGATGAAGAACGTAGTAGTGTATGTGTGATGTATGTGTGCTCTTCAGAAATTATTATAATTTTATTACCTGATATGATGACCTGAATAAAATGACGCTAACTAGCACAGGCTTTATCCATTTCATATTGATCAGTGGTTTTGATTTCGCATAATGAATTTGAATATGAAACAATTATCTTTAAAATGGGTGTCGCTTTTGTCGACTGTAGACCACAGACGCGAACAAAAACATATTTCATTTTCCTAAGTTAAGACATGGTTCTAAAGTGTTCTGGTGCTGAATAATAACACAGGCCAACACACATTTTGGTGCCTGCGATTTTTTAACTGTTCCTGGGTAATTTTTGGATGCAGAATGTAAAAAAGTTCTCAGATTTGGTCTATCAGATCTAGTTTTTGAGATTTTTTAAAAAAATTGTGTATATATTTTACGTTATAACTGTTATAATATATAATATTACTATTGACAGTTAAAAAAACAAAGACACATGGATTTAAGTATTTATTGCAAAAACTTAATTTACATAATTACATTAGTCACTAATCACATAAAAATTTTCTTTTATACGACTTTCTAGAATGGAGTTTACTAGGGCAGTCTCGCTGAAGGCTCCAGCAGTAGTCCGCCATCATGTGGCTATCCCATCGTCCTTGATAACGATCTTTCATAGTTTTAATATCCTGATGGAATCTTTCCCCCTGTTCTTCACTACAATCACCTAAGTTTTCTGGAAAACGATCTAGGTGGCTATGGAGGTAATGAACTTTTATACTCATGTTACAGCCGAGAATATTAAAATTTGAAAGCATAGTTTCCACTAATTCTACGTAATTCTCTGCTTTATGATTGCCAAGAAAATTTTGTACTACTTGAACAAATGAACATCAAGCGTTAGATTCAGTCTCGTTCATTGATGTGGTGAATTGTGGATCTTTAACAAGTTGCCTTATTTGAGGACCATCAAATATACCAGCTTTTAGTTTTTCCGTGCTAATGCCAGGAAATTTACGTGATAAATAGCCAAAACAATTTCCATCTCGATTTAAAGCCTTCGCAAATTGCTTCATTAAGCCTAGCTTGATATGCAAGGGTGGAAGTAAGATTTTTTCTCTTGCAACCAAAGGTTCGTTAATCACGTTTTGTTTTCCTTGAATCATGACATCTCTTGAAGGCCATTTTTTTAACCCAATGCTCATTCTTATCTCTGCTGTCCCAAAGGCTAATTACATTCTGGGAAATTTCTATTTTGACGATTAAGTACATATTTATCTCTTTATTTGTTGCCCTTTATCAGAAGAAAAAAATATCAATTAACCTGTAACCTGTATCTTAAAAACTAGAGCTGATAGAAAAAGTCTGGGGGCATTTTTGGAATCAGCACATTAAAAACATCTAAAATCAGATGTTAGATTTCCGGCACCAAATTTTTTTTTCCATTTTGTTACCCTGTGTAATCGTTGATGAGGCTTAGAGATAGTCGTTTTTACTATGTCAGTTATAATGGCTTTTATTCCTCTACTTATACTGCCTTCTCGGGCGTTCCACAGGGATTGAAGCCCTGTCCGCTACTATTTAATGTTTACATACACGATCTTCTACATTGCTTGACTATCGCGTCTTAGCCTATGTTAGCGACTTAAAAATTTACGGGAAGATAACATAAACCTCTAATTGTGAGGCTCTGCAGAAGTATTTAAATACTGTCTACCATTGGTGTAATAATAACGAAATAAAACTCAGCATTAACGAATGTGCAGTTACCTCGTACACAACAAAGGTGAATTCATTGGTATATTCTTATTTACTCTATCTTTTTAATATTCCAATACGATCACAAGTCAAGGATCTGGGTGTTCTATTCAATCAGCGCTTGCAGTTTACTCACCACATTTTATCCATTTGTAACTTCTATACGCACAGTCTTAGCTTTACAATATGATCTTGCCAAAAATTTGTAAATCCAGATACGCCGAAGACACTGTATTTTACTCTGGTACGTCTAAAAGAGGAATATGCGTCAATCATTTGGTACCATCTTCATCTCTGTCAGGTATAGAGAAAGTTTTCGAAATATCTAACTTATAAATCATCTGGCAACTATTCTGCCAGGAGTATTGACTATCAGAAATTGTTACAAAAACATAATTTCATCTCTATTTCTGATCGCAAAGAGATCGCAAGTGCTAATTTTGTATTTAAGATGGTTAACAGTGGCATCAATGCCTCGAATTTAACATCTGCAGCTGCTATTAAGGTTCCAAAATATGGCACAAGATTCAATGAAATATTCGCCGAAGCCACAGCTAGACCAAGCGTTTTTATCATAGCGCCCATCACGTATACGGTTGAAAATTCCAACAAAATCGATTCCGATTTCTTTTATATTTAAACTGTAATTAATCACCATTGAAAATACTTATTAATTATTACCAAAATTATTAAGAATTTAATATGTATATGTGTAATTAAAAACTTTAACAATTATTGCACTCTAATGTAGAATACGATTTTGTTATGCAAGTGCAAGACTTGTGTCATGCAGCGTCTTATTTTTAAAACATTTACATTCGAAGTGATACACGTTTGTGATTGTGGAATTTAAATACGAGGGAGCGTTTTTATATTCGCGGAATGAGCGGGTTGTAGAGGGGTGAGTAGGCGCATTGGGGGCGTGGCCTGTGCAGCGACTCATGATTAGTATAAATACGAAGTTTCATTGTTATTAGACAGTTAGTCTTTGAGCTATCGTCAACCAAGTAACATAATCAGGAGTGAAAAGTGAAATATGGAAAAAATCGAATATCGTGCCGTTATAAAGTTCCTTACCAGGCAAGGAAAATCAGTCGCGACCATAATGAATGAGATGTCATTGGTTTACGGCGACTCTTGTCCAGGAAAAACCATGGTGTACAAGTGGCATAGTTTATTTAAACAAGGAAGGGAATCCCTTAAAGACGACCCGAGGCCGGGCAGGAGCATTGAGGTGACCACGCCAGCACTTATCCAAAAAGTTGAACAAATTGTACTCGAAGATGCTCGACTAAAGAAGAAACAACTCGCAGAAATGGTTGGAGTATCCGATACAACAATTTTTAAAATCCTACACGATCATCTCGGCATGACTAAGGTCAGCGCAAGATGGGTGCCGAGAATGCTCACGCCGCCGCAAAAACAACAGTGCGTAGAGTGTTCGCGTGCATTTTTGAACCTCTGTAATGAAGACAAGGATGGTGTATTGAGTGGAATTGTTACTGGAGACGAAACTTGGTTTCATCATTATGAACCTGAGTCCAAACAAGACTCCATGCAGTGGCAAGAAATTTAAAGTGTCACAATCAGCTGGGAAACTCATGGCAACGGTATTTTGGGACTCGGAAGGAATATTGTTGATTGATTATAAAGATAAAGGTGTTTCTATAACTGGAGAATATTACGCTTCAATATTAGAGCGACTAAAAGAAGCCATTAAAGAGAAAATACGGGGAAAATTGACAAAAGGTGTTCTGCTTTTGCACGACAACGCGCCCGTCCACAAGAACCGCGTTGCGTTAGCTGCCCTGCATAAGGTGGGCTTCGTAATTGTGAATCACCCACCCTACATTCCAGACCTGGCCCCGAGTGATTATTACCTGTTTCCGAAAATGAAAAAAGAGCTGCGGGATAAATAATTTACTGCCGATGATGAAGTCAAGGAGGCAGTTTCGGCGTATTTTGCAGATAAAGAGAAATCATTTTTTTATGAGGGTATAAATAAATTAATTGAAAGATGTGAAAAATGTATCCGTCTTGCAGGTGAATATATTGAAAAAGAAAAATAATTTGGTTTTTTATTTCCACCCCTTGTCCCCCATTCCTCGAATATAAAAACGCTCCCTCGTACAAGTGAAATTATGAAGCTTAAAAACTATTGTATACGTAACTGTACATAATTAAGATTGATATACTTATTTATTTGAATATTTAATTTTCATAGTTCTCCTTAAACTAATGCATTATTTAATTTATTTAACAATAAAAACGATGTCATATTTTACTATGAAAAACCAATACATATCATTTATTTATTTCTGTATTTTTACTTTGTATTTATCACATTATAGTAGCTAGGTATGTAGAATCGTTATAAATGAAATAGAATCTAAATCGGTTGATAGCATAACATAATTAATTTTCTCGAATACACCTACTCATCGACATTATACTTTCATCGAAACTATCTATTAGTAAATTGACTTGTAATACTATTAATAATAAGTCAAAACAATCAATCATAACGGCGTACCATGGTAAAACAATATTTACCAATGAAAGGTCGCTTTTTCTGTACGTAAAAATTAATCTTTTAGAGTATTAGGTGTAGTTTACTTTGGTTAATTTCATTGTTTTTATAACTGAAAGTAAAGATCAAAGTTTCTCTACGAAACATTACTTTTAATAACAACAATAATATTTCCAACTGATAAATATTCATTTATGAATCTAGGGTGAATCAGTAACTGGTGTACAGCGCTAATAAAAAATCTTTTTTGTTTTTCAACTTGACAATCTTTCAAAACATAACTGTCAAAATTTGATCATAAGGACGCTTATTATTTGAATAGAAAGCGAAATGTTTTTAGATTCATGGAAACAATGTAGTACTGCTAAGTGATTAAGCTTTTATTTAAAAAAAAATAAAACAAACTATGGAATTAAATCATTTCTAACTCAGATAAATATTATTGGAGGCTGGGGTTAATTAAATTAATAAAAAAAGGCAAAAAAACCCTGACTATTTCGATGTTCGCACTCTCTATTCCGACAACTAAGTTGCCATTATTAGTAGATTATTAATGTTCCTGTGATAGACGTTAATTCCTTCTACGATTCGTTAATGTTGTCTACAGCATATCTGATGTTATATTTTTTCCAAAATTGTTTTATTGAAGATTTGCCATCGGTTTCGTGAATAAGTTTTCGGAAAGTTCTGCGTAAATAATAAGCTTTAAAAGTGGCTATTGCACCTTGATCCACTGGCTGGATCAGAGCTGTTGTATGTTTGGAAAAATATAATCTCCACATCGTTAGATAATTCGGATAAACTAACCGGGCACCCTGGAGCATTATTCAAAATAAGTAATGCCTTGTTGCTTAAGTTATTGTCTTTCAAATATTTTATTGCTTCTGGGTAAAAAGTAATTTTTAAATCAGTCTTCAAAGAGAATTTTAATCATCCAACCTTCCTTGTTGTGTCTCCAAATGACGGGCAATTGTTTCTTGTTCAGCTATTTAAAATACCTTTGATTTTCGAAATAATATATTAAACGTGGTTTTGCTTAAAATCCCCTGCAGCATTAACACCAAGGAGCAAAGTTAATCGTTCTTTTGACACCTTATATCCAGATGCAGGCTTTTCACATTTTGAAATGTAAGTTCTTTCAGGTATTCTCTTCCAACAGAGTCGTGTCTCGTCTGCATTGGAAACCTGTTCAGGTCGGCATCCAGCTCTTTCAATAATTCTTTTCAAAATTTTGGAATATTCTTTAGCTGCGTCATTGGCGCTAGCTTTTTCACCTTTCATTTCTAAATTGTGCAAATCGTGGCGATTTTGAATTTTTCAAATCAACCTCGACATCCTTGGAATGTTACATTTTTCAAAAATTCATCAGTATTCTCCCTCTTTAAATTTCAAAAATACTTTTAGCCTTTTCTTCAATGGTTATTTGGCTCATTGGTGTCTTTCGTTAATTATTGTCTTCAATCTACGTATCTAATAATTTTTTAAACGTTTTTCATTTTTGATGCTTCTTCGGCGAGTTAATTTTGAAACACTTGAATGGATAGCAGATAGAGACTGTATTTTTATTTCTTCTTTTCTACTCCGAATACTTTGAACAGTGGACTTCGCCAGTTCCATTGCGTATTAACTACTTTTTCACCAGTTTCAATGCGACGTAGAACTTCTAGTTTGATTTCTAGCGTGACAGACTTTCGGCTTCTGCCTTTATCAGTATCAATACCCAACTTCGACGAATGTTTCGGTGTCATATTGAAATACAGTCTTTCTGATTCATACGTACCAAATATGGTTACAATTCACTAAATACAAACAAACAAAACCCAACCAGAAAGAAAAATAGGAACTAAAACGACAAATTTCTCAATCACTGCGTCATAGCAGAGTCAATAATGTGATGACAAAGGCAAAATATAGCAGAGACGCTTGAAGAGAAAAGCTGAAACTAAAAACAGGATCATTATTGGCCGTATAACGAAACATTCAGGATCGTAAACCGAAAAAGTGCCATAATTTAAAAAGGCTGTTATAGCGAAACGCCGTAGAGAACGCGGCCGTATAGCGAGGTATAGGTGTTTTTAAATAAGTGACATTGTGGATTTATGTAACTTAAACAGCATACATACAATTCAGTCGCTTCTTTTACCTGGCACGTTGCTATTGCCTTAAACGAAACGTGTAATAGCATTGATTTTCCTTGATCAATAAGGTTGATATATAACCCCTTTCTACATTAACTTTTGTAAATTCTGTATACGCATTTCAACAACCAAGTTGTCATCATCAGCAGATAATTTCAAAGTGTCGCACCTGGTAAAACACGGCGAAAAACAATTGTACGAAAATCAAACTCCGTACGCGATCCACACCGCTCAAAACCAAGATGTACACTCGATGAATTTGATGGAGCCTGTGGTTGATTGACTTGATCAATAAGGTTGATATATAACCCCTTTCCACATTAACTTTTGTAAATTCTGTATACGCATTTCGACAACCAAGTTGTCATCATCAGCAGATAATTTCAAAGTGTACATCTTGGTTTTGAGCGGTGTGGATCGCGTACGGAGTTTGATTTTCGTACAATTGTTTTTCGCCGTGTTTTACCAGGTGCGACACTTTGAAATTATCTGCTGATGATGACAACTTGGTTGTCGAAATGCGTATACAGAATTTACGAAAGTTAATGTGGAAAGGGGTTATATATCAACCTTATTGATCAAGTCAATCAACCACAGGCTCCATCAAATTCAACTTGATTTTCCTATTAAATATTGTACATGTATAAAACAAGTTATAATAATTTAAATAATTACTTGAAGTTGATAGGCATGTAAAATTATATTTTTAATAAAATAAGGTTTTTGTTAAAAATCAGGCGAAAATAAAAACAAGTCACTTTTTATCACAAAGATGTTAGTTCATGAAGAAAATTTAATGGGAAATTTTTAATAAAAGACAAGCCCGTTTTTTTCTTGTCGCCTTATTTCTCCGACCATCTACCTACTTAGTTGTCGCTCCAATTCTCTTTGTAAATATAATGCCAGAATAATGACATTAAGGAATCTCTAATAATAAGCCGACATCAAAGCAGACCGAGCGGTCTCCCGGAGATTTTGTTCGTTGAAAATAACAATAAGAATATTCAATTTCATACGTTTTTGCTAATGAAGACAAAATTTAGAGAAGGTTTCGATAGGAAATTGGTTTGATCTTTTAGAAATTGGGTTATTAAATATGGGATTGGGAATGTTTTGAAGAAGGGCTATAAATGTTTATATGTTGTCGTAATACATATTTTAGAGAAGGATGATTAATTCTTTACATATTCGTGATTATGTAAGAATAAAAAAGAAAATATATGTCTATACCACAAATTGATTAGTAATGAGTGTTTTTTTAAGCTACATGAGAACTATCGACATTGATAACTATGGTTTGACAGCTGATAATGTCAAACCATGTTGACATTTCTGTTCAGTAAGGTTTGGTAAGTCATCATGAATCATTTAATGCAAGAATAACAATTCTAAATTGTGGAAATTTACTTTGAAAAAAATAAATCTGTTCGCGAAGTTCATAGAGCACTTCGTTCATTTTACGGTTAACATAATCGGCCTAGTGAGCAAGCAATTCGTGCAGTTATTGATCGTTTTCGCACTAATTTTACTCTTCTCGATTCAAAACCATCAACGAGACAAAGAAATGTGCGTACCGACGAGAATATTGCTGTTGTAGCACGAATTATTGAAGAAGACGCCGAAATGTCGATTCGTCGTCGTTCTCAAGTTGTTGGCCTTTGTCCTTCGACTACGATGAAAATTTTACATAAGGATCTTGTCTTACGTGCCTATAAAATATAGCTCGCGCAAGAATTGAAGCCAAATGACCATCGTTTGTGTCGCATTTTTCCTGATTGGGCTCATTTGAAATTGGCCGAAGATGAGCATTTTTATCAAAGAATTGTGTTTAGTGATGAAGCTCATTTCTGGTTAAATGGCTACGTGAATAAGCAAAATTGCCATATTTGGAGAGAAGACAATCCTCAAGTCGTTAACGAATCACCATTACATCCATCAGTTACACCCTAACGAGAGCAATACTTTTGAAGCTAGAAGGGGTTGTTTTCGAAGATCTACTGATGAAGCTACTCTGGAATCATTTCAAAACGAGCTATGACAACGATTTAACACTATGAGTCTAAGGAGCGAACAAGTTTGAAATGCAGACGAATCAGCGTTGTATTGGAACTGCCTCAGAAAAAACTTCGGTGCATGTTGGAGAAAATGGAGTCCTAGGATGTACAATAAATAAAGAACCTTGTACATTCATGCTTTAAAGCAATATAAGTAAAACTCATAAATTAAAAATTGTTGTTTAGTGACAAATCTGGAAATCCAAGGGTTTTCAAAAACATCCAACTGCTTTATTACCCAGGTCAAAAAGTGCGTGGGTTACTAGAAAAATCTTTAAAGAATTTGTTCCAAGCGTCAGATGAGAGTTAAAAAAGAAGAATCTAGAAGAGAAAGCCATCCTCAACGTAGACAACGCTTCCGTTCATTAAATAGTTGAACAATTTTCAAATGACAATAATCAAATTGTCGGTGTATTTTTTTCTTACAACAGGAAAATAATGATATCAGTCAATGTTTAAAAAATTCTTCGCTGAAAGATGTAATTTTTGCATTGGTTGAATCTTGGTTGAAGTTTTAGCAAATCTAAATAATAAGTTGTGGCGAAAGTTAAATAGTATGGAAAATAACGACTGGGACGAAGAGGATGGGGTGCTTACCCAACAGCTGATAAAAACGAAAAAGAACTGACAACAATGATCAATAAAGTGAGTTACACCAGTGAATCTATTGAAGTAACAGAAGTTCAAAGGTGAGCAAGGAGAGAAGATGAAATACATTCAGAAGTTGAAACTTTAATTGATGAAATTTTAACACAGCACAATGAAAATTCTCCCATCTCATATGTCGACGATTAAACATTGATCAACTGTGTCACAAATAAGGAAAGTAATTCAGGCGCTTAACATATCCATCTTATGGACAGAAGAGAATAGTAAGTGATAGAACAAAGTTTGAAACACCAGATACAATTAACGCCCGACACATTTCTACGGAAAGATCGACAAGTTAAAGCTTTTGTATGTGCCTAAATTTATGTAGTTTTATTACATTTTATACACATGTATAAACTTACTTGTTTTTCTCTATGCATTTTAGAAGTTGGTCAATAAAATATCGTTTACCTATAAAATGTCTAAATTTTAATTTTCAAATTTTGTAATCTGAAAGAGTATCAAGTACAGGTACCATTCTGTGTTCTGAATATTTCGATTTGACTTCGAATGGGGTCTGCAAACTTTCTGTTCGAATTATCCATACATTATTGTATTATATTAGGTGCGCAACTAAGTTCTCATTGTTTTTTTGATGAAAATTCAACTTTATCGTGAAAAAATGTTTACAAATGAATCATTCAAAATATTGCCCATCGCTAGCGACAACTTTTTCCCATCTTTCTGGCAGACCTCGAATACCGTCACGGTAGAAGTGTTCGTCTTTTGAGGCTATTCACGAATCAAGCCATTTTGAGATGTCTTCATATGAGCGGTACTGCTGATTAGCCAGACCATGTGCCATCGAACGGTACAAGTAATAATCGGACGGCGCAATATCTGGGAATATGGCGGGTGGGGTAGGACCTCCCATTTGAGCGTTTCTAAGTGGGTTTCAACGGATTTGGCAACGTGAGGCCGAGTGTTGTCATGCTGTAGAATCACTTTTTCGTGCCTCTGCTCGTATTGTGGCCGCTTTTCGCGCAGTGCTCGGCTCAATCGCATCAATTGAGTTCGATACCGTTCCCTAGTGATGGTTTCGTTCGGTTTCAGCAGCTCATAATAAATAACACCGGCCCGGCCCCACCAAATACACAACAAAACCTTTGTAGTGTGAATATTCGGCCGAACCGACGACGTAGAAGCATGATTTTGTTCTCTTTGAGTTGCTGTAATGAATCCATTTCTCATCACCCGTAACGATGCGATGAAGAAAACCCTTCTTTTTTGCCGCTGGAGCGGTTGTTCACAGGCGAAAAAACGACGCTCAACCTCTCTTGGCTTCAAATCATAAGGAACCCAAGTTCCTTGTTTTTGAATCATTCCCAACACATGCAATCGCTGGGAAATGGCTTGGCGGGTAACTCCTAATACTGAAGCAAGCTCTTTTTGCATTTGGCACGGATCCTCATCGAGCAATGCCTCCAATTCAGCGTCTTCGAAGGTTTTTGGTCTTCTTTCGCGCGAACGGTCGTCAACATCGAAATCACCGTCTTTGAAGCAACGGAAGCAATCACGGCACGTTGTTTCACTTAGAGCAGCATCTCCGTAAATTTTTTGGAGTTCTCGATGTGCTTCAATCGCCGTTTTCTTCGAATGAAAGAAGAAAAGCAACACTTCCCGCAAATGACGATTATTTGGCACAAAATCAGATATTTTTACACAACCAAAAGTATATGTATAACGCAAAAACAAAATCACTAATGTGTCAAAGCGGTTTGTTTACCATATGTCTAAGCTTGGTTCATGACGTTTTGGTTATGTCGCAATCGACCAGCACTTACTACTGGAGCCATCTCTTGAAAAACAGCGAGAACTTAGTTGCGCACCTAATACAATACTTTCTCTTAATTTTATTCTGTTTTATTATGGTAAATATATTTATTAAATGAATTTATTAAAACAAATATTTTATTTTTTTAATTTTTACTAATTAGAAATTTAAATTCATATTTACAATATTTATAAAATTTATAAAATTTAAAAATAAATCAGCGATTAATTAAATACATATGTATGTGCTTTGCCTCTTAAAAAATATTTACTGTCGAACAAAACGAAATAACTCAGATAATAATTTTAGAAGTGAATTAAGTAGGAAAGATATGTTTAAATGCAGTATACGCAGATATTCTTTCTTGGAAAAGAGAGTTGTCAGTTCTAACCGGAAGGATAATAAAGTGAGATACTGAGAAGGGGTTAGTGGAGACGAATGCGACCCAAAGAAGTGGTGGTATAAGATCAAAACGTTAGAAACTTACTAACGCCATTTTCATAAGGAAGAAAAGTTGAAATTGCATTTGAAGGTCATCAAAAGTTTACATTTTGGATTCCTTTTATGTCGGGGAGCCGCGGGAAATAAAATATTGATGACTGTGCCACGGTGAAGAAGGAGAAATAGCACAGTCATGGGAAATGATAAGGAAAGAAATATTGAAAGCCTCAGTGAAATGAAGTTGTTGAATTCGCAACAGATATCTCGTTTGATATAGTTCAACTTTTTTTTTAAGTCTCCCTTTTACACGATCCTGGTGGGAATGTTAATAAATAAAGTAAATCAAAGAGAAACGTAACTTAGAAATTTAATTTGAATTTTTTAAGTTACCAGAGGGCTTTTGATATAATTTATTAAAAGTGAAACTTTAGTAATTACGTTGTTTTTTTTAATATAAAAGTACCTTGCGATTCAATATTTATTCTAAAGAAAATGTCAGCCATTTTTCGAAATCGTCTTGTTAAATATGGGTAATATGTATGTAATATCTGCTTTCTTTATGTTGAGGTTAGTAATTATTTATAATTTGCCAAAGCGTTTCTCTCTACATTGTACTTTTGAATTTATTTATAGGTAAGAATTCTCTTGCGATCTAATTGCATGCATGAATACCAGCACATCTACTGAGTTTAAGCCCGGTATTTACGAGGGTGGTCCCATAAGTACCCAGCGTGTCCTGGAGATGGCGCTGTATCAAAAAATACACAATCTATAAAGCATATATTTCAAGTTCGAAGACGCCCCGTTGTTTAATATTTGTCTGGCAGCTATCAATAGAGAACGTTTTCAGTGAATTCGTAAAAATGGAGAAAATTGGTCATCGTTACGTGATACAATACTTTTATTCGAAAGGCCTCAGCCCAACCGATATAAAGCTGAACTGGATTCTATTCTGGGTGAGTCTGCTCCTTCGTTTACAACACTTAAATATTGGGTAGCAGAGTTTAAACGAGGTACAAGCTGCAAGACGAGCATCGCAGTGGTCGACCAAATGGTGAAGAAAATCCACAAAGCGGTACTGGATGATCGTCGACAGATAGTGCGTCAGCTAGTAGCCATAGTAGGCATTTAAAAAAGTGTGGTACATCGCATATTATCTAAAAATTTGGACATGGGAAAATTGTATGCAAAATGAGTGCCGCATTTGCTCACACTCGAGCAAAAACAGTGTCGTGAAGATGTTTCAATTGAATGTTTAGCGAAGTTTCACACAGCAACAAAGCAGAATTTTTGCGCCATTTCATAACCGTGGATAATACATGGGTCCATCACTTCACACCCGAGACAAAAGAACAATCAAAACAATGGACTCAAAAGGGAGAACCGGCTCCAAAGAAGGCGAAGACCGTTTCATCTGCAGGCAAGGTCATGGCATCGGTTTTTTTGTTTGAGCGAAGAAATCAAGTAAAAACGGCCGCATTTGGCTAAGAAGAAAGTGTTGTTTCATCAAGATAATGCACCAGCTCAGAAATCATAAATTGCAATTGCAATGACCAAAATTAATGAATTAAAGTTTGAATTGCTACCTCATTCGCGAGATTTAGCCTCCTCGGATTATTTTCCGAGCACGCAAGCTTCTGTCTATTACACACTGGAAACCTAGTTTACCGATCTTGTGAGATAGAAGCGTTCTCGCTTTGTCGGTCAATACATTTTTGTATTGGACGAAAGAGGGAGGCAATGATTATTCATTATTTTTTCTGTATCGAAATGATATGATAAACGTTATGAAGGAATCGTTCATTAATAACACAAATCAACCTGACGATCCGTGTATTCGGTGAAACATATGTAGTTGGTAGGGTGTTATTAATAATAGAATGATTCCTTTTAACAAATATATTTGTTTCCAAAATTTTTGTGTTTTCTTTGTTGGTTCGGGTACTTCTGGGACCACCCTCGTTTGCCTGCGATATAGAATCTCATTGTTAAATTCTATTACAAATAATAGTGCACTATAATATTAAACAGAAAATATCAGACAGTAGATAAAATATAAAAAAGTTAGATATAAAATTAACAAAGTAGAATACACAAGTACTGATTTATATTCCATTACACTACCATATAATACCATATAACATTTAATACACAGTAATTTCAAACAAAATCGTCTATAAACATATTAGGGAAAACTCAAACTTCTAGCAAGCATCTTTTTCGTAACATTTGGCGTGTCAACGTGAGGCTTATTTAAAACAAAAAGTCGTTATAAAAATTTTTCAAAACAATCAAAGAATTTTAAAAACATATTTCACTATCCTTCTACATGTAATTATATTAAATAATACTTTTGATTTCTCATTAAAATTAACTAACAGACACCAATCCTCAATAGTAGATTACGCATATGGTCATTGAATTTCTAACAAACAAAATAAATCAAAACCTTCATTAACTCTACTGTGTACGGTGTGAGCGAATTGTTCCAGGTCAACTACCACTGTTGTGGCGTGTTCGATTCACTCAATCCATTTGTTAAACAATATTCGTGTGTTAGTATTCCATTATTTATTAATTAATTAACTGTCGACGACACACCAGGTAATGTGTGTTAAAGGACAGCAATAATAACAATATTAAATGGTAATATTTAACAGAGGTGATGGACAGAATTGTGATTGTATAAAGGAACTTAAATGTAGTCATATTATTACTCATTAAAAGAGCTTCGCTTATACTTTGCTCGAAAACTTTGAAAGATATTACAGAAGAATATGATAATATTTATACATTAAGAAAATATTATATGCTTTCTTATTTATTTTTGTTTTAAAATGGGTGTCCACTTTCAAAAATTCTTTTTTCTATAATTTTGAATGAGTGAATTTCCCATTTTGAATTATTTTCCGGAATGAGCTGGGAGGAGATGGGAGTTGACTTCTACTACCTTATGAAAAAAATGCAAACATTTTTAAATAAGGAATTTTTCTCTGTAGTATCGATTAAAGTTTTATTACTTTTATTATTACTGCTAATTTCAAATTAAAAGAAACAGTTAAGGTTGGTCGAATGTCTTTATGAAAAAAATACATAGAATTAGCTAACGGACAATAAGGTTTACTAAAGTTTGATAACACGTGATAGAGTATGAACATCTTATTCTGTGATATTTCTTATTGTTCCCAGCTTCTCAGCTTTCCAGCTTCGTGAAAAGTCTCCAAAATCAAAGCTACATTATTAAGAGATACATCGTGACAGCTCTCTACACGAAAGGCATAAAGACTAGTCTGCTGCGACTTTTTCCGATCTATTGTTACATTCATGTCCCTCTGGAGTCGGCTTCTTTGTATATACGAGGGAGCGTTTTTATATTCGCGGAATGAGCGGGTTGTAGAGAGGTGAGTAGGCGCATTGGGGGCGTGGCCTGTGCAGCGACTCATGATTAGTATAAATACGAAGTTTCATTGTTATTAGACAGTTAGTCTTTGAGCTATCGTCAACCAAGTAACATAATCAGGAGTGAAAAGTGAAATATGGAAAAAATCGAATATCGTGCCGTTATAAAGTTCCTTACCAGGCAAGGAAAATCAGTCGCGACCATAATGAATGAGATGTCATTGGTTTACGGCGACTCTTGTCCAGGAAAAACCATGGTGTACAAGTGGCATAGTTTATTTAAACAAGGAAGGGAATCCCTTGAAGACGACCCGAGGCCGGGCAGGAGCATTGAGGTGACCACGCCAGCACTTATCCAAAAAGTTGAACAAATTGTACTCGAAGATGCTCGACTAAAGAAGAAACAACTCGCAGAAATGGTTGGAGTATCCGATACAACAATTTTTAAAATCCTACCCGATCATCTCGGCATGTCTAAGGTCAGCGCAAGATGGGTGCCGAGAATGCTCAAGCCGCCGCAAAAACAACAGCGCGTAGAGTGTTCGCGTGCATTTTTGGACCTCTGTAATGAAGACAAGGATGGTGTATTGAGTGGAATTGTTACTGGAGACGAAACTTGGGTTCACCATTATGAACCTGAGTCCAAACAAGACTCCATGCAGTGGCATAAAAAGGGCACAGCACCTCCCAAGAAATTTAAAGTGTTACAATCAGCTGGGAAACTCATGGCAACGGTATTTTGGGACTCTAAAGGAATATTGTTGATTGATTATAAAGATAAAGGTGTTTCTATAACCGGAGAATATTACGCTTCAATATTAGAGCGACTAAAAGAAGCCATTAAAGAGAAAAGACGGGGAAAATTGACAAAAGGTGTTCTGCTTTTGCACGACAACGCGCCCGTCGACAAGAGCCGCGTTGCGTTAGCTGCCCTGCATAAGGTGGGCTTCGAAATTGTGAATCACCCACCCTACAGCCCAGACCTGGCCCCGAGTGATTATTACCTGTTTCCGAAAATGAAAAAAGAGCTGCGGGGTAAAAAATTTACTGCCGATGATGAAGTCAAGGAGGCAGTTTCGGCGTGTTTTGCAGATAAAGAGATATCATTTTTTTATGAGGGTATAAATAAATGAACTGAAAGATGTGAAAAATGTATCCGTCTTGCAGGTGAATATATTGAAAAAGAAAAATAATTTGGTTTATTATTTCCACCCCTTGTCCCCCATTCCGCAAATAAAAAACGCTCCCTCGTATGTACCTGTTGAAACCAGTTTTGATTACGACGTTTTTATCCTTTGTGCAATCTTGTTCCTGTTGTGTCAGCTTTTGCGCTTTAGTCTTTTAACCACTTAGATACAGTTTGATGGTGCCTCCTCGTCGGATATCATCTACACATCAGCATTACTGGCTCTCGCAGCTGCGGTATTATTATTGATGTCTGATAAATCCGGTGTAGAAGGAAATAAGACCCAAAACCAAGATTTTAAAAATTTATTGAAGACAAAGCTCACAAATTAATTCAATATTTAAATATACGTAAATCATACCTCTAAATTAGAGAGTCACACCAAGATTCTTTGTACGATTCAAAAATAATGAGGTTGGTTAAATGCAATACCCAAAATGGTGATTAATTCCACCCGTATGTGAAAATATGAGTGTTTCCAAATATATCTCATTCAGTCGGATAATTCTTGCAATATTAACATTAAATAATTCATTTCATTGTCGAAAGAAGAACTATTTCTTTATACATTGCTAATTTATATCACTTATTAATGTTTGAAACCTTAACGATGCTAATATTCCTTCGATTAAATTACCACAAGGACAAACGTTATAAAATTTTCTAATATAAGCCAGTCGTACTTGTTAGCCGAAGGGAAAAATAAATAAGAGAAAGGAAGACAATCATACCTAAGTTACAGGCACATTGTAAAGGATAAGCAGTTATACATAGTTTGTCGCAGAGAAAACCGAACATTTTTAAAATAGTAATTCTTAGTGGCCCTATCTATTAAAAAAATATGCCTCGGTAAGGTAGATATTTCACCAATATTGTGTCAAAATATCATGATATTTGCATCGTTATAAACAGAGAAATTGTCCACAAACAGTGTGTATTTGGCTTTGGTCGAAAAATGAATTTTGAACAAAGAGCAAATATCAAGTCCTGTTTTAAAGTCGGTAAATCCATTATTGAAACGTTTTATTTGATGAAAGAAGTGTATGAGTGCATGTTTACCACGTACGAGTGTGTATGAATGGTATAAACGATTTAAAGACGGTCATACGGACATGAATGACGACGAACATCCTGGTGCAAAAAGTCTGTGGCTAAGGAAAATAACACCGAACTTGTGCGTGAATTTATCAGAAATGAGCCGAAATCCTCATTGCAATACGCATAAAGTAACAGTGTGTATTTGGCATTGGTCGAAAAATGAATTTTGAACAAACAGCAAGTATCAAGTTCTATTTTAAACTCTGTAAATCGTTTACGGAAACGTTTAATTTGATTCAATTTATCACATTTTGACATAGCCTTTGAGATCGATAAAGATTTGTGCAAGATTTGTACCACACGAGCTAACTAAATTCAACATTGTACAGACTTGATTAAAGAGTCGAAAAAGGACGAAAACTTCAGATATTCTATTGTAAGTGGCGGTGATGCGTGATGTTTTCAATATGATCTAGAGACCAAGCGTCAAAGGTCTGAATGAAAGCATCCAAGAGAAGAAAGACCGAAAAAAAGCTGTTGGGAGAAGTCAAAGACAATGTTGATTTGTTTTCATGATTCGAAAGGCATAGTGCACAAAGAGTTTGTGCGGCGGTGAAACTTAACTTCTTTATTAAATCATTTCTCGACGGTAATGCATGCGTAATATTTCACCGAAATGTTCGTTAAGAATGCCAAGACATTAAAAAATAGATGATTTATTTCGATTGTTTACATATCGCTGTTGTGTTTATATGTACGTGTATATCCGTGTATCTACTTTCAGCCATATTTCTTTCTAGGCGTCACCGTCGTGCCGTATAATTAACCAGACTCTAAATTGCACGTTGTTCAGTTAGTTTCTGTTATTCACTGTCATTATTTCGCTACCCATTCCCAACAAAAGATATTTTACGACCTCTTGTTATGAAAACCCTTCATCTTGGCGATGATAGCGCGGCGGTGCTTCTGGAAAATGTACAGCAGACGTAACGGCGTTGTTTCATAAAAGACACACGAAGTCATGAATAATAATTTCTAACCCTATCCACCTACTCTCATCACGGTAGTCATCTCCATTTCCATCCTTTCATTTGTCTCTACTCATTGTTGAAATTTCGGTAATCTTAACGGCGTGGCGGCAAAGGTGCGGATTGGATGATGGAAGTGATAAAATTGGTGCAAAAGGGGCCAAATATTATAACAGTGGCATATGTTATTTTAAAGGAGTTATTGGGTAATTTAAATAAATGCAAATTTCAAGCAAATATAAATTAGAAACATTATTGAGTGTTTGTTTTCGTATATCGTATCAAAATAGTCTATGATAAAATTTGAAAGAAACTAGATCTTCCTTTTTGTTTATTTAATACACAAATATAATTATTTACTTTATATTGTCGGTCTCTTTATGCGTACGAGCACTTATCTCGTTTTAATACAGGAGGTCTCTGCTTCGACCTTCTTTCACAAAATGCTTTGTTTTATGCACTCATTAATTACTCGCTCTTGAATAATACAAAAGTTAACTAAGCGTTGCCTATCGAACTCCGGTTGCAAGGGTTAATGTAAAGGTGTTTCAATTTTCGCGGTTTTGTTAAAGAATAAATAAAACACATAGTTTGCATTCACTTTAAAAAACTTTCTATTGGTAATTGTAGTACCAGTTATGACATTTATATGCGAAAAATAATATCTGCCAAATGGCCTCCTCTTGCAGCTCCACAGACGTCCACTCTTTTGTTAAAATTTTCAATGACATTTTGACGTTATTGAGGCTCTATCTCACCAATGACACGAATAATTTCATCTTTCAAAGCAGGACTTGATTGTGGATTGTTTTTATAAAATTGACTTTTCACATAACCCCAAAGAAAATAGTCTAACCGTGTCAAATCACATGATCTTAGTGGGAAATTAACATCACCGTTTCTTGAGATTATACGTCCAGGAAATTTTTCTCTCAATAAATCAATTGATTCGTGTGCAAAGTGAGGTGTAGGGTCATCCAGTTGAAACCACATATCCTCAATATTCATTAATTCAGGCCACAAAAATTCGGTTATCATCCGACAATATCGATCACTATTGACAGTTACAGCTTCACCAGCAGCATTTTCGAAGAAGTAACGTCCAATTACACCACCCGACTATAATGCACACCAAACAGTAACTCGGTTTCTCATGAACAATTTGTTGATTTTGCCCACCCCAGATACGGCAATTTTATTTATTAACATAGCCACCAAGTTCAAAATGTGCCTCATCGGAAAACATTATTTTATGAGAAAAATCAGCTGGTTGTTCATTGATGAAATTGACAAATGAACGACGTTTTAAATGATCTAATGGCTTCAGTTTCTGTGTTATTTGAACCTTATATGCGTTCAGAGCTAAATCCTTGTGTAAAATACGCCATATTGTTGATCCATTAAGTCCAAGTTGCTGCGAACGTCGTGTAATGGACATTTCAGGATCTTCACTAACATTTTCACGAACCAAACTAATATTTTCTTGTGAACGACCAGTACGACTGTATTTTTCACTTTTTTGATCTGTCACGGAACCGATCTCTTGAAATTTTTTAATAATTTGATCAATAGTGCTTTCAGATGGACCATTATTTAAACCATAAAATTCACGTAATTTTCTAAAAACTCTATTCACAGAACGCTGATTTTCATAAAATAATTCAACAATTTGAACGCGTTGTTGTACCGTGTACGAAGCCATTTTTATAAATGTCATACATCACACTTTTTAAATGAACACACACCCAAATAAATTCAGTGCACACAATTTGGTACGTAGACTTCCGCGGTCGTGGTCCATGCTATCTGCTTCTGGGTTTCCGGGCTGGAACCGCGTCACTAGTATATCTGCCGACGTTTCGTACCCATTTGTATGGGACATCTTCAGGGCTGAACTACTGCACTGAAACTGGTGTAAGTCGATGGGGGACGTGTTTATATATGGATAATGGGTCATGGGTCAATGGAGCGTTACGGTTACGGTTGGGTCGATTAGAGATGCAGGATTGCCAAGCGTTATGTAGGGGGTAGCCATCATCGCGGTTAAGATTATTGGGGTGCTTAAAGATCTCTATAGTTTCACGGATTTTGCGACCATAGAAGTGGTTAGTGCGGGATAGGATCTTGGTTGAATTAAACTGAATATGGTGCCCGGTTTCCAGTCTATGCTCGGCAAGTGCAGAACCGGCTATGCGCAGCAACCTAGTACAACGCTCATGTTCAGAAACACGAGTGCCGACAGACCGCTTTGTTTCACCAATATATGCCCTGCCGCATGAACAAGGAATCCTGTACACACCAGCTGATTCTAAGGAAACATGGTCTTTTACGGAAAAAGGGTCAGATAATTTGGAATGGGGTTTGAAGATGGTTTTGATGTTGTTTTTGAGAAGAACCCTACTGATGCGGTCAGTAACACCTTGTATATAGGGTAGGTGGGCTTTAGAGAGGGGGGGAGATGATGTAAGCTGTGTATTAAGTTGTGAGATTTTGGGATTAAGATGTCGATCTATGGTTCGCTGAATATTATGGTTGGAGAAATTATTATTTATAAGAGCTTTGGTAACATGACTTAATTCCTGGGATATAGAATGCTGGTCAGATATGTTGACAGCTCTTTGGACTAAGGAATTGATAACGCCCTGTTTCTGGGCAGGATGATGATGGGAGAGGGCATGAAGATACCGATCAGTGTGTGTGGGTTTGCGGTACACTGAATGTCCTAGTGAACCATCCAGATGACGAGTTACCAAGACGTCGAGGAAGGGAAGGGAACCTTCAGATTCAATCTCCATGGTGAAATTTATGGAATCGTGTTGTGAATTTAAGAAAACGAGGAAGTTGTTCAAGGAATCCCGACCATGGGGCCAAATAACGAAGGTGTCATCCACATATCTGAACCAACATTTTGGTTTTTGGTCACAAGAGTGAAGAATTTGTTGTTCGAATGCCTCCATAAAAATGTCAGCGACAACAGGAGAGAGAGGAGACCCCATAGCTGCACCCGATACTTGTTCATAATAATTACCACGGAACTGAAAATAGGTGGAGGTTAAACAAGTATTCACCAGGTTGGCCAAATCATCAGGTTGGTTGTCAGTGGAAAGGATTTGACGGATTATCTGGATAGTGTCGGGTATAGGAACTCTGGTGAATAAAGATTCGACATCAAAACTAACTAGTAGATCATGAGGATCTACCGTTAGGCCATTTAGTCTTTGGACAAAATGTTTGGAATTTTTAATAAAAGAATCAGCCGGGTGTTACAGTCTGTTACACATTTTTGTTATTCTTCTAAGTCATCCAGAGTCTCTTTTACGATATTGATCATCTGCTTGTGGCCAATCCCTTCAATAACGAATAACTGTAGTTATGTTTTCTTATATCCACGTAGCGATTTCACGAAAGGTAGTATTCACTTTCTTTAGTGCAATGATGTTGTAGATGATTTGTCTCTGCAAAAGGAAATCATCGAAATTTTGTTTGCTTTTTTCGAAACGCTGTCCACAGCCCAAAAAATTATATACAAAATCATTATTCATAAACCTAAGGTACCCTCATTTACAATGGAAAAGTTGAACGTATAAATTGAAAGAGGATTGTTGAGAACGCTGGCACGCAAAATAGAAAGATGAAAATGTAAGACGTACTTCCTTTGTATTGAATATTTTAAACAGCAATGTTGTTTGCCAGAATATTATGTTTCACTTTCAAATATTTGCAAAAATTCAATTAAACCAAATGGATATTATAAACTTCTTTGAGAAAGTTCGTATCGTGTCAAACGCTTTTGCAAATTAAATTAATTAATATAAACATAATAAGGGGGAAGGAATTTTTCCCGGCACCGGAGTTCGTTATTCCCGACGTGTGCCCCATCAAGGGCGGTACGATCCATTGTTTTTAAAATAATATCGCTGTGCGGACCAGAGAACCGAGGCTCCTGCTCGAATATTGAAAAGCTAATTATACCTCCACTTGTGATTAAAATTCGTCCGTGTATTTTGTTTTAATTAAATTTTCCTTTGTTACGCCCTCTCTCGGTGTCTATTGGAATCTTGATTTTATTACGTGCCGCGCCACTTTCCGGAACACAAGGCCGTACTGCAACGGGTTTAATATGGACTTGTACAAGGCCTGATCGTAACTTTAAATTAGCTTTATTTTAAGCTAATGATAGCCCAACTACCAATGTTTAAACTACTTGTGTAAACAACAGAGCTTTGATGATAGTCTTATTTTCTGGCTAATTTTTATTCAGGTCTAAAATTTATCTTTAATGAATTCCAAAATGAAATCTGTAATATAATTTCTTTTAGTTTGGAAATTCCGCTGGAATCTTGAAACGTAATAGAATCAGCAAACAAGATAATATATTTATATGGCGGTGCTTCGTCGAAATCATCAGGTCTTCAAACATAAATTTTTCTCACTTTCTACTGTTGGAATAATACCCTAGCCTAATTATTGCGGTAGTTGAAACATATTTCAAGTTATCACATTATTAATTGTAGTTCTTTTTGAATGAGTCATGGCTTTTTATATATAAATTGTTTAGTAGATAAGGTGTCTTTAATCGTCGAGGTAAATAAAACCTCTTTTTACATTAATGTTCGTATTCTGTATACGTACTTCGACAACAAAGTTATCATTATCAGTACTTAATTAATCACAATAGGACAAGTCCATACCAACTTTAACCATCGAAAGCCAAACACGCACATTTGTTTCACATAATAATGTATTCTAGTCTTAAAAGTAATCGCTGATCTTAAAAGTACACCCCGCTTACACTTGTGAACCTTTTTTTAATGGTCCTATTTTTCTTTCCTAGGAACTCGAAGAGGCAAAAATATGTTGTTGGATGCTTATAGGTGCTTAAACACATGGTTTATGTTCTTCGTAATATGTATGTACGCTATCATAGTATGTAAGTCGCGGTAATTATTTATATTTTTGATTAAATGTAGACAATCTGCTGTTACGCTATGGTTATTTTCTAGCACATGTTTCCCTAAACTTAATTTATCAGGTCGATTAAACTTGTTGTGCACAATATGTTCTTTATAGCGGCTCCCTATCGAAAGTGTAGTTTGATTGTTTATTACAATCTAAGCATTTTATTTAGTGAATTTCCAATTTCTGATTTAACTCGACTTTATCTTTTGCAATTGCTAAGAGAGATTTAATAGAATTCCTAGACCGAAATGTAACTTGAAAAAGATAGAAAAAGAAAACACAAATTCACAAAAAGCACCGTACCTTTCCCTACATGATGATCCTTATGTCATAAGTAATATGTTCGCTACTTTTTTCAGTTAACCTATCGTTTTTCGATGTATTACATTAATTCTATGTAACTCTCTTTCAAGCCAAAGTATTAGTACTGATATTGTTTTTGAAAAAAACTTTAAAAAGTCCCATCCTGTTTTTTAAAATTATGTAGTTCATTTCTGTCAATACCTTTATCTATTCTATTTAATGTTTCCTAATACTAGTGCATTCCCTGACCAATGGAAAACCGCTTTTGTAGCACCTCTTTTTAAAACAGGCGACCGTTCAAATGTTTCTAATTACCCTCCTATTAGCGCTTTCCCAACTTTGGGTGAAATACTAAATTCCATTGTTGCGGAGGAGATTTTGTCAATATATTCCAGTATAATTATTCCATAACAGCATAGGTTTATTAAAGGCCGAAGTACCGAAGCGAATTTATTTACCATAAACGCAATTTGTGTTTGATGTACTGTTCAAGACCATCAACTTTCTATTATTGCGAAAATTTTCAAGAAATAAAATATGTGGTTCTACGATTCAAACACTGGGTTGTCATTAGTGGAGTTATAGCAAATTGTGAACGATGTACACTCACTACTATGTACTACAAGTGGCAAAACATACGAGGGTGATCCCATAAGTACCCGGCCTGACCTAGAGTTGGCGGTAATTGTTTGAAAAATATCATTGTATTAGAAAGTGCACATTATATAAAGCATATGTTTCAAGTTTGAAGACGCCAAGTTCTTCAGTATTTGTTTGGCATCCATCAATAGTGAAAGTTTTCAGTGATTTTGTAAAAATGGAGAAAATTGATCATCGTTACGTGTTACAGTACTTTTATTTGAAAGTCCTCAGACCAACCGATATAAAAGCTGGACTGGATTCTATTCTGGGTGAGTCTGCCACTTCGTTTACTACAGTGAAATATTGGGTAGCAGAGTTTAAATGAGATGTCAAGACGAACATCGCAGTGGTCGACCAAATGAGGTGACGACTCCAGAAATGGTGACGAAAATGATTGTCAACTAAAAATGCGCGAGCTAGCAGATAGTAGGCATTTCAAAGAGTGCGGTACATCGCATATTATCTGAAAATTTGGACATGAGAAAGCTGTGGGCAAGATGCCACGTATGCTCTCACTCGAGCAAAACAGTGCCGCGAAGATGTTTCAGTTGAGTGTTTAGCGAAGTTTCATAGTAACGAAGTAGAATTTTTGCGCCGTTTCATAACCATGGATGAAACATGGGTCCATCACTTCGCGCCCGAGACAAAAGAACAATCAAAACAATGGGCTCAAAAGGGAGAACCGGCTTCAAAGCAGGTGAAGACCGTTTCATCTGCAGGCAAGATCATGGCATCGGTTTTTTTTGTTTGAGCGAAGAAATCAAGCAAAAACGGCCGCATTTGGCTAAGAAAAAAGTGTTGTTTCATCAAGATAATGCACCAGCTCAGAAATCATAAATTGCAATTGCAATGACCAAAATTAATGAATTAAAGTTTGAATTGCTACCTTATTCGCCAGATTTAGCCTCCTCGGATTATTTTCTGTTCCCAAACTTGACAAAATAGCTCAGTGGTCAAAGATTTTCCAACGATGAAGAAGTGATGTCAGCAGTTAAAGGCTATTTTGAGGAGCAAGACAGTTTTTATTATGAAAAGGGTGTCGAACTTATTGAATATCACTGGGAAAAGTGTATAGAGCTGAAAGAAGATTATGTTGAAAAATAAATATATTTCTTTCCAAAATTTTTGTGTTTTCTTTGTTGGGTGGGGTGCTTCTGGGACCACCCTCATGTGTGTGTTGTAGAAAAGTTCGAGAATCTTGCAAACAAGGATTTCGATTTTACCAGATTAAGACAAGTTTGTGACAATCCGTTATTTATTTCGGAAGATTATTTTTATTATGCGTGTATTACATCCGTGGATTTCGAGCGGCCATTTTTTAAATATAAGAATATCTTTTCAGTACGGCATACGTTGCTTTTCGAGGCAAACGTAGAAACTTACGTCATGCTGCCGTCATTTTGTAAATCCCATCTATTTTACGCTAGGCAACAACGGCTATGAGTAATGTAAGTTTATTATTTATAAAACAAAACATATGCGATATAAATAACGCGTGCATAGCAAGCAATCGCCTGCACTTGCCTTCTTCCAATTCTGGTCTGTGGGAAAAATATCCCAACTCTCTTTATAATGCAGGAAAGGATTTAAGTTCAACATTCTTTATTCCAATATTAGAAACGTATCCATCACTTCGTTGTTGGAAGCCATTCTTCAAGAAACTTTACATACACATGCTATACTGGCGCTTACTCTACTCACACGCGAGTGACAAGTTTGTTATTAAACTCAGATAAAAAATAATTCTGTGTCGACATTAGGGCGCTTAATATGAGTTATCATCAATAACTCGCGGCACAAGCACCATATCGTACCTGTCTAATATAAACGACGTCGCGGATGATGTATCGACAGATTATGATCGACCTTTTTGGATGCTTTTTATTCGTGTGTATAAAAAGAAGAGAGTATGGGCTTGCCGTATTCAAAGAAAGATCATTTTCTTTTCTCAGAAGGTGAGGTTATAAATTCGAAAAATAAGTAAGTTTAATGCAATCTTATCAAACTAGGGTTGCGGGGGAAATATCGGCATCGATTTTGACGAGTTCTTGTTTGTAGGTGGAGAAACTTAAAATATTTCCTGAAGTTTACCTTTTAGAAACTTAAATATCGAAATATCGACTTCGAATGTTCATCTTTAATTTATATTCAATAAACTTACCAATTAATTTCAACGACTAGATTTAAACTTTTATTTACTGTATGTGCTAAATATATTTCAAAATTCCCGGGTTTCTTTAATGAGCATATACATATTTTTTGGTCTGAATTGTACACTTAAGTCTTTCAAGTTCTGTATCATATAAATACTCTTTAAACGAAAAATTTTTTTAATCACAAAAAATATTGCATAGATTTTGTTTGATATGAAACAATTACAAACATAAAGTGATGTATTCTAATTTTAACAGGATTATATTATACAGAGCGGTCCAGAATGGTTGTATGTGCCGCTTCATTGAATTTTGTCTTGCGCTGCTTAACTTGTACCTTGATTTTGTATTACAATCATAAGCGTGTTAGCGAAAATACGAGGGTGGTTTAAAAGTTTCCGACCTCAACGCAAAGATGGCAGCACTCATCCATAAATGCTAGGGAATGTAGTTGTGTAGCTATTGTCAGGTATTCACCAAAGTTTCAACCATTTTTGACGCGCAGTTGTTATTTGACAGTCGTTTGAGTGTTTTTGTGAAAATGGAAAGAATCGAGTATCCAGCTGTTATTAAATATTTGTTTTTGAAATGTGTTGGACCTATGTACGGGGACTCTGCACCATCATTTACCATAGTGAAATTTTGGGCAGCAGAATTTAAACGTGGCCGTAAAAGCTTAGGAGAAGATGAACATTCAGGACGTCCAAAAACTGTAACTACTGACGATTTCATCGCTAAAGTTCACTAATTGGTGCTAGACGACCGTCGAATTAAAGTGTGAGAGATAGCAAAGGCTATGAATATGTCCAAAGAACGTGTTTGTCACATGTTAAATCAAGATTTAGACATGAGAAAGCGTTAGACGAAAAACGGAGACGTTAATTCGAGTCCTTCTAATGTGCTATAAGATAGGTACATAATTAATAACCTACCGTGGGTGCTCATTTAATAACCGTTTCCATAATGCAATTTATGGCGGATTAGAAGGACTGGAATTAACGTCTTCGTGGTCTAATGGTGACGTCGCATTCCCGGAAACAATTTCAGCATTACATATATGATGTTTAAAGCGGTTAAAATTAGAATTTATCAGTTTGGCATCACAAAAGCGCATAATTATATAGAAATTAAACGACATAGTTTCACACAATGCATATTTCGAAATATTTTATCGTTTGCATCTATAATTCGTTGGATATAATATTTTGTTAGAATCATAAAAGCAAAGTTCCGAAACTCATAATTAATCCTATGCTGTTGATAATAGGAACATGTATTAGTTGTTTTGTGTGTTGTTTTCAGTTTGAGCCCGAAGGGGTAATCCTCAAATCTCTTCTCTGCTCAGGTTCGCCAACAGTAAAGTTTTATTAATTGTATTTAAATTGAATTAAATTTTCGGAAAACATGTGTTTGGCGAAAGTATGTACATTACACTTATCAGTATGGTCGAACGTGCAGAGTTCTATACGTACATATGAACAGTATGTATATGTATACATACATATACGAAATATGAACAACGGTTTCAATATAGTATTTCGCCCATGAATAAAATATTTGCTGCGAAAATATGTTCGGAATTTTGTAATGAGTTCAAATTAAAATTAATTTTATTCAACGTGCGAAGAAATTCTAAATAAAGTGTATCAGTTTAAATTAAACTCTGTTTTCATGTAAAATGTATTTTCACGATTATACATATATGGTATATCCATATAATGTAATAATGGGTGTTTTTCAAGCTGCATGAGAACTATCGATATCGATAACTGTGGTTTGACAGCTGATAATGTGAAACTGTGTTGACATATCTGTGCAGTAAGGTTTGGCAAGTCATCATGAATAGTTTAACGCCAGAACAACGTTTCCAAATTGGGGAAATTTACTTTGAAAAAAATAAATCTGTTCGCGAAGTTCATAGAGTACTTCGTCTATTTTACGATCAACTTAATCGGCCTAGTGAGCAAGCAATTTTTGCAGTTATTGATCGTTTTCGCACTAATTTTACTCTTCTCGATTCAAAACCATCAACTAGGCAAAGAAATGTGCATAACGATGAGAATATTACTGCTGTAGCTAGAAGTTTTGAAGAAGACGCCGAAAAGTCAATTCGTCGTCGTTCTCAACTCGTTGGCCTTTGTGCTTCGACTATTTATTTATTGCAAAATCAATTTTGAGACAACTTCATTTGCAGAAGTGGTCCTGTTCACTGGCCCTCTCGTTCGTGCGATTTAAAGCCTCTGGATTACTTTTTGTGTGGTTATGTTAAGTCATTGGTTTATGCCGACAAAGCAGCAACTCTTGAAGCATTGGAAGCCAATATTCAAGCTACCATTGACGTCATACGACCAGATTTATTGGAAAAAGTAGTCAAGAACTGGACTCATCGAATGAACCATGTAACTTGCCGCAGCGGACATATGCCGGAAATCATATTTAAAAAATAAATGCCATGAAATTATCTACCAGATTATAATAAAAAACACTTATTCCAACAATATTTCTGTCTTCTATTATCATTTTAAGTTCTCAAGCTCTTAAAAAAGACCAATATATTATGTTCTAAACATTAGAATGGAAAGAATCAATTGCTAATATTTAACTTAGAAAAACACTTAGTTATTATACGATATATATTGTCTTAATAAGCATTATTTATTCATGAACGATTACGTTTCATAACTAATTTTGTCGTATTCAAACTACTTATAAATCTAAATAATCACCTTGAGTTCTGATATGTTTCCTTACTACGTGGGAAGTATTTATAAAAAAATTCATTAACACTGTGTTAATTATTCAAAAGTCATATCGATCACTTTATGTAAAGGCTATTACGTGAGATGTCACTTAATTTTGCATAGTGGGACATAGAGGGCGCCCCTAATCAATTGTCACTACTAAAAATTAACCTCCATCTTTAGTTAACCTAAATCCAAAGTTTTAGTGCGATACGTGTAGTGCTGTAGCTACAACGAACTGTCAAAGTTGACAAGTTAGTTGAAAAATGGAATTAAATCGAGAATATTTTAGGGAATATTTTTTTATAATTTTCGAAGACAATTATCTCAACATTAATGCCTCGTCGAGTTGAGTTCTGTTTTCGGTAATGGGTAGTACTACGTGAGTCAACAATTTCTCGGGCTGGAACTGCGTCACTTGTATATCTGCTGGCGTTTCGTACCCATTTGTATGGGACATCTTCAGGGCTGAACTGCTGCACTGAAACTGAATGGACCGAAGCATGGACCACGACCGCGGAAGTCTACGTACCAAATTAATAATGTATATATTTCTATAGTTTCTATTGCATATAAGATTGTTTTTTAATAGACTTTTAAGATTTTAAATTTTGTCAATAGCTTTATTAATCTATTGAATAAGGTTAAGCAATTTCATTCATTTTATTACTTTGATTTATTTCGAGCCAACGAAGTCATGTTTTAAGATTATTTTATAAGTTTAAATTCAAATTTAATTAAGCTTCCATTTCCTAAAAACTCGTCTGAGATAGGTGCTCAAACATATAATTTTATTATTTCCATTTAATAGCATTATCTATAATCGACGGTCAATCAACCATAAGTGCATAGACTGTGACACTTTTCTTATTTTGCAGACAACGATGAAAGCGCACTTTCTTCAAAACTGGTCGGAATATTGTAGAAGAGAAGCCGAACTGCCTTGTGTGCAGACATGCTAATTGCCCACATTACCCTAGAAACTATTATCAGAAATCTAATTACTGCAATACGCCAGGAATTCTGAGATGACAATTATACTAATTTACACCTATTATATTCAGTCTTAACTATAGTTTGCCGCGCGATTCGACGTCAAGATAGACTTAATTGGAACGGGCATTCTCTAGTCCTAGTCGTGTGTACTCCTTACATTTTGCAATAATACTACGAAATAGGTTCCTCTGCTTTCTGTTATTAGATTGTGAAGAGACGGTGCCCTTATTTTCCACATTTTATTCATTGTATTAGTGAATTATATTAAAAGAATATAATTACATATTTTCAATACTAACGTTCGTTCCACTGAATTTAAATTAATTCAAAAATAAGCACAATTTTTAGAAAAATAAGGTTTACACAATACAATTAAAGAATATTTTTAGCTTAGCATGAGATTCCTTGAATATATCCATAAAACGTAAAGAATGTCTAATAAAAAAATCAAATTGTATTTAAATTATATATATTTATTGGGTTGGCAACTAAGTACTTTCGGTTTTGTAGTATAAAATAAAACACTTTTTTTTTTAAACAAAGAATAGTTTTTAATCAATTATATATTTTCCATTTTGCTCGATGACCTTTTGCCGTCTTTCTTTCAGCTGCATGATTCCGCGCTCATAAAATTTCTGGTCCTTATCAGCAAAAAACTGAACCAGGTGCGACTGAAGGTCATCGTCATTTGTGAAAGTTTTATCATTCAAAGAATTCTGCAAACTTCGAAATAAATGGTAATCAGATGGTGCTAGATCAGGGCTGTATGGGGGATGTGGCATCACTTCCCAGCCAAGCTCCAATAGTTTCCCACGAGTTGCCAAAGATGTGTGAGGCCTTGCATTATCTTGGTGGAAAACTACACCTTTCCGATTTGACAATTCTGGCCGTTTTTCTTTGATTGCTTCATCCAGTTTTATTAATTGTTGACAGTAAAAATCAGAATTGATCGTTTGTAATCCCACCAAACAGACAGCATGATCTTTTTTGGATGCAATTCAGCTTTCGATGTGGTTTGAGCTGGTTGACCGTGTTTGCTCCATGATCGTTTTCGAACTATGTTACTGTACAGGACCCATTTTTCATCACCAGTGATGATTCTTTTTAAGAAAGGGTCGGTTTCATTTCGTCTAAGGTGCATATCGCAAAAGTTGATTCTTTGTGTTAAATGAATTTCTTTCAATTCGTGAGATACCCAAATATCAAGCTTCTTAACTAGCCCAAGACATTTTAAATGTTTTTCAATTGTTGTGTGCGAAACATGTAGCCTCTCCGCAACCTCTCGAACAGTTATATGACGATCCTCTTCAATTATGACTTTGATTTGGTCATCATCAACTTCAGTAGGCCGACCAGAACGTTGCTCATCTTTGAGGGAAAAATCTCCAGAACGGAATTTTTTATACCAATTCTGACACATGCGCTCTGTTAAGCAATTAGCACCATAAACTTCACATATCTTTTTGTGAGCCGCAGCAGCTTTCTTTCCTTTACGGAAATAAAATAGTAAAATATGTCGAAAATGTTCGTTTCTGCACTCCATTTAAAATTAACCCACAACTAATAGCTTTAATAAAAATCACTCACTACTTGCTTCTGAAGTTACGTCAATGTGACTAGTATCACGCGACAAACGGTAAAGTACGGCGCTAACATACGTTATACAAAAAATAAAGTAACGCTCTCTATCAGTAAAAACTGAAAGTACTTAGTTGCAATACATATGTGTATATAGCGATCTTTTTACGACTTTGGTCGTTTATAGCAATTCGAATCCCACTGTTTCTTGTGATCCCACGACTCTTCGTCAATGTTCTTTCTGTCCATAGCTTTGTTGATTCCTTGGTCCCACTGCTTCTTTGGCCTACCTCGTGCCCTTCTTCTTTTTGGGATTCATTGCCAGGCTTGAGTCGGTAATCTATCTTGAATCATTTATCTTATATGGCATACCGGGAGAACTGCTTTTTCTCTATAGTTTCTGTAAGTGTTTCTTATACATTCAACCTTTGTTTAATTATGTCCGTTCTTATGCGATCTTGTAACGCGAACCAATAGCTTCTCCGCCAATACTTGTTTTCTATTGCATTTATTAGGTTTTGGGTGTTCGTTTTTGCAGTCCATACTTCTCAGCCGTATATAACTGTGCTCTGCACTATTGCTTTGAATATGTGTTCTTTTGTGGTCTTCTAAATATTTTCGTTCCATAATACTAAGTTTAACTGGTTGATAGTCAGTCTTCCTCTTTCCACTTTTTCAAATACGTCCCTTTTATCTTTTCTATCGTCTATCAGGATAACTGCAAGATATTTATATTTCTTAGTGTTTTTAGTTATTTGACCATTTATGTCATCAAGTCTTCTTCATATATGTCACATCTTTATCATCTTCACCCAGAACTATTTGGTCGTCAAAAAATAATAAGACATTAAAGTTTCCTTCCCCAATTTTGACTCTCATTTTTTTACATTTTTTGAATCAATGTTTTAGAAACGGGTTTATATAAACCTTGGAAAGCGTAAGAGACAGACAACACCCTTGACCAGACCATTGTTTGTTTGAAGGTATTCTGAATATTCCCCTCGTGTATTAATACAGCTAATGTTTCTCTTGTAGAAGGTTTTCACCACGTTAATATATAGGGATGTATGTTGTTTCCTTTTAAAGAATCCTAAAGTTTCTTTACTGGGGCAGTGTCGTATGCTTTTCTTAAATCAACGAAAACCAGATGCAAATGGCTACCATTTGTTCTTGTTTTCTCTAATAGTTGTTTTATACAAAACAAGTTGTCGATCTTCATGATCCGAATCCACTCTGTCCCTCCCAGTCTTCATACTAACTTTCCAGCATATCTCGTAAGATCTTGCCGTACAATCTACCTGTGGGATTGTATTTAAATTAAATAATTTAATTTAAAGGCATGATAAAAAGCTAGTAAACACATATGCGAAGTCTGACATGTTATCATTTTTGAACAATGGTTGATTAACGTGGTTGAGACTAAACCAGGTAGATCTACGTAAAACCACGCGGCCGGGGAGAAGTATCATGGTATCAGTTTTCTGAAATTGTAGATAAATGCTGATTGATCTACAGGAAAGGAACACTACAATACATAGTCAATATTGTGTTTTTTTTTGCATAAACTGAACGATACTATTAAAGGAAAGCGGTTGGGAAAATTGATTAAAAATTACACTGCGTCGTGTAGCTAGAGTTGTGGCATTTTAGAAACGTTGGCTCAGTTAAAGTAGCATTAATAATTATTACCAGGACCTGTTGGAATTTACCAACTCCTATAAGTTTATCAATTAATCGGTGGTCACACTATGATTAATAAATCTCATTTGGTTTTCAATAAATACTTTAATATCTACTTTTATCAAATTTATATTAATATTAAGAAATGTGTTACCTTATGGAGAATAGTATTGACTAAATTTTGAATAATATCTTCACAGACATATATAAAACTAATCGCATCCATTTGTCAGCGATCTCACTTAGTTTCATAAGAACGTCTTTTAAACTTGTCATATGAAGTGGCTCGTTGGTTCCTTCATGAAATGTGACTTCAACGTAAAAATGCTCCAAATGCAGAAGTAACATTTCTGATTCTGACAGTTCGCTACCGGCAAAATTAAGTATCCGTTCACGTCGTCGACTGCATTTTCTAACATTGCTGGAAGTAATTGCGACGTCTTTAAGTACACCTCGATCTCTCAAGTGAACCGTGTTTACCACTTTCAGTGTTTTTAATCTCAAGAGATAGGAACGACAGAAAGGAGACAGAAATGAAGAGACGTTTTCTGGAAAGGGATCACTACGATGATATCCATTTTAACTATTCGTCTGAGACGAATGTAAATGGATAGTTTCGGAAATTAAATACGATTGAATTTTAATTTTTTAGCGAAATATAGTTAAAAATATTTTAGTGGAAAGTAAAGTTTTAGATTTTCAGGAATTTAAGTAAAAGATTGTAATTAATCTTATGAAGTAGTTAAAATATTTTATATATTAACGACTTGTCATTGTGTGAGACCGTAATGTTCGTAGATGATACATCATCTTAGCGCTAGAGATTAAGGTTCTATTGGTCGACGTTAATTAGTATAAATAATTACTTTAAAGAAAGTGGCTTATTTAGATAGTAAAAAAACAGTTGTTATAGAGTTTAAAGCAACACATATTGAAAGAAATTATTCACGTTATATAAAAGTCTTTGGTAATAGTAAAAAACAAGAACACTCTCCCAGATTTTTGGGCTGATAATTGACTCTAGATGTGTTTGGAAAGATCATGTAGATGCTATTAGTACCAAGTTAGCTAGGAGTTGCCTTGTGTTGTGACGCCTTAGAGAAGACTTGAATTTCGATCTAATAAAAATATATTACTTTGCGTATTTTCATTTTCTTATGTTTTACGGCCTAATAGCATAAGGAGTTTCGTCAGAAGTAGAAGGCGTGTTTAAATTGAAAAAAAGGCAGTAATTATCCTTATGGTTGTTGACAGACGATCGAGTTGTAGAACATTATTTCCCGAATTATATATCATGGCACTGGCAGGTTTGTTCATTTTTCAATTACTAATATGTCTCGGAATTCGCATGTTTTGGAAATACCACGACATAAACTTGCATTGAGTGAAAAGCCCTCATAACTAAGTTATCAATGTACATAATAAGCTTCCTGTGAATTTTAAACAAACGCCAAAAAATATTAAATAATAAAGTTAAGCGCTTACTGATCTCCAAGGCTACCATTCATTTAAAAAGTACTAGTTTATTTAGCCTTAGCGTCCCTTTATGAACATTTATCTTCGACTATCTATCTTGTGCAGTATGACCCGGCAGCTAGCTAGCCGCTATTCTGTTGTTGCTCAGATAAACAAAAGCTCCCCGAGTCAGTCTTTCGCGATTTGCAACATCCTTGCATATACAAGCGTGTAGCAATCAAAAATAGATATCCAACTCAGGATTTTGAAGTTGTAAGGATCTTTATTGCCTTTGTAACGTCCTGTCCAGCTCTTAGGACAATAAATAATCGGTCATATTCTCACCTTAAACGATCCCTTTGCTTGACTTCCAGGGTGCTAAAATTAGCTCAAAGAAGAACTCGGGAGTGGGGGGAGAGGGGTTTCCCTGTGAATAAGGTCTAATAAGATGACCACAGTATTATTATCCTGTAAGCCTATAGTTAATACCATAGGATCCATAAAATACGTTCTGTATTTTTTTAACATAAAATAGATGAAAAAAGAAAAATTAAACAATATTACAAGTTTATTGTGCTTGTTACAAATATCTGTCTATACACTGTATTTGGAAAATAAATAGACTAAATAGGTATTAAAGAAAAGAGAAACGGCTAAGTTACAGTTTGGAATCTAGTAAACCATCCCCACCTATACGTATTACTGGTTTACATACAATATATGTAATAATAAGATCGCGAACAACAAATAAAACAAAATAAGCGTAATGGCAAAGCTGTAATAAAAGTAAATTTGGAGATATAAAGCTGTTTAATAAAATATATAAAGGGTTAGATTAAAATCTGTATCGGACGATACGTAAAGTACTTGCGGTTTGTGTGTGTTTATCTTGGGCCAGGATGTTGTGTATATTTTGCGGTCGCAAAGTAAACACGTGGACACTAGTTGCGGCTGAAAACTTAATTTCACGAACACGTCGAAGGGATGCGTGTAGCCTTGGTGAGTGCCATGGTGGAAGTCTCTGTGTCTTACACGCCGGGGCTTTTAGGAAACGACCCCGCAGCTGAAGGGATATGTTTGAATCAACCAATAGGAACAGAGAATAGGCACGCTAGAAATTGGCGCGCTAAAGATATTGTTATAAATTAAAATTGCGTACCTAGCAAACAGATATCTAGACAGAATAATAGACATGTATTCTGTGCGAAAAATAGAAGGATTCGTATTTTAATCTCTAATTGCATTTAGAAATCAATACAATAGAATTAATATTAAATGTGATTCAATGGAAAGTTATCAGTCACAAAAAAGGTTTGTAAAGTTTCTAGGTATTCGGCTTCCTAGAAAAGGACGCGATAGGTGTTGGGTTATTACAGCTTGACTGCACGCGATGAACAAAAGATCTCGCATCCGAATGTCTGTATAAAGGACAAATAATGTCAAGATAATAAGTAATAAATAATAATTTAATAAATCAAAATCGAATTATTTTAAATTAAAATAAATTAATTTAAAAAACATGACATAAAAAATTATTATATATGCGGAGCGTAACACTGAAGTGTGTGAAGTGAAAATATTTTTATATTTAATACATTTTATTCTAAAATACTCAAAGCGAGTATCTTTTTATGAGCAAACAAGATTATGAAAGATAAAGTTTCTTTTATAGCACAAATAAATAGAACACGCGTAGAGTCTTTGCGCATTTGTTGACTGTGAGCATACTACTTCTTTTATAAATTCGTCAATTTGTATGTAGGAATTTTTTGACGGCAATTAGAGTTACTGTTAAGCACCCTCCGTAGTCAGCATCACCTAAGGCTACAATGCACACATTTTTACCGACTCCTTCCATCAAGGGGCGCAAACATGGAATAATAGAACTGCAATGCTCCTCTCTTTTCGCCCTCATTATGTTGAATAACTCGAGTATGACACTCGCAGTTGTACAGTGCTCATTATATCGCGAAGCAACGGAGCTCGCTATTTTCTTTGGAGCGCTAGAAAGTGGAACTAGTTCGCATGACACCTACAACGACATACACAACCGTCTTTATTGGTTGCAAGCAACGACGAAGTAATGTGGAATGATGCTCGAAGGGAAAAAGGGGTAATGCAAGAAGCGAAAACTGGGTTAAGTTTTGCCGTTCCTATTGTAAATCCGGGCCACTTGTAACTTGCATCGGAGCGTGCAATCCATCTGAACCCAGTACTAATTAAAAGTTCACTGGAAGCTGTAGATCTTGGCGCGGTTCTTCGTTTTTCTGGTGAATGGCTCCCTGTTTTGCTTGGCGACAATCTCACTTAAAGAACGTGTGAGTGATGGAAGGAATCCAGCTAAAGCACAGACATTTTGAAATGTAAAAAGAACAAAACTGGAAGTTGATAAAAGATTAGTTTCTTCGGATTGGCTTGTACAGGAAGGAGAATTGTAAAACAAATGTTTATTCTAAAGTTTAACTAACACAGGTTTAATCGTTATACAATATTTACTTCTAAAGTTTATATTACACAGAATAAAATGTATTATTGACATTGATTTAAACAACGAAGTATTTGGAGGCTCGGATGAGCAGAATTAGTTCAGTCGATACATTGAAGTTTATTGTTAGCACCTGTTTTAAACAAATATTTGCCAATCCAATTATTTCATTTAAAAATGTATCTACACTATACAATCATAAATAGGAATATTAGGTTACAAAGTAAGTAAAATTTAATGGTATATTTGGTGCGATAAATTACACCAAAACTTTCTGTTCTATGTTTAAATAATATTTAATTGAAAAATAATTCGAAATTCTTATGGGAATGGCTAAAAATCTCTGTATGATACTATTATACGCTGCTATTTTTTGATTAATTATGTACAGTAGAATCTTTGTGGATAGATTTGTGATAAGTAGTTTGGTTAGAATATATTCAATTTAGAATTTAGATATACATTTGAGCCTGAAAAAGTCATAGTGCTGACGGAACAGTTGTTGCACTTTTTCAATAGAGATATTTTGTGAAAAATCACACAACTGAATTTTCGTGTTTAATTTTGTTATTGATTTTCATCAAGCAAAGACCGCATCAGTTAATTATTAATACTTGGATCTTTATCGTGTGGTTACCATCTGCATATTGAATTTCTTTTTGTCCTGTCCTGTGTATGTCGTCCCTTCTTTTGCCTTAATGACTTCTTCACATCTTCGGCGATTTTAATGTAAATTATTTAATATTGTATAGCCGCCTTTTTTTATTAGTAATCAACGGTAAACCTTCAATAATTTTAATGATGTCGAGATCCATATGCGTATGGTATGTGTATGAATGCCAGATTAGATTGATGATAGCGAATCGGCGGCGTTCTTTGTTATGTTCGATGAATGCTAATAGATTTCTTATCTGATTTTCGACATTAGAATACACTGTCACTATTATATGTATTGTTTGCAATATCAACATTTTACCGTACAGTATTTTGGTGTGTAAAAGACATGTTAATAGCAAACAACACCAGTTAAATGCGCAGCGTACCATATTATAAATTTCTATGTGACTCTATTTTTATGTTAAGTGTGTGCAATATTACACAAAATATTGTAGACAATGAAGAATTTCGAAACTTTTTGGAGAAATACGTTCCGGAATGGAGATTACCAACAGTATAACAGTGAAAAACACGATTACGGATTAAATAAAGGCAGAGTTAAATGATTAAAAAATATGGCTGACAGTAGATGAAATAAAGCATGCAAGAAAGAATAGTATTTTAAATATGTTAGTGCGTAATTTAAAAAGCGGTGAGATTTCCTGGGCTCTTATTTTACATAGTAGAATATTACAGAAGACAAACGCGGAAGGATAGTAGAAACTATAAAATATACCTTAGGGAAGTTGAATACATCGGCAACCCAATTTGTAATGTTGGTTACCGATGGGGGTTTGAATATTGTTAAAGCTGGAAAGATACTTAAACAATCTTATCCTTAATTGCTTCATGTAACCTTTTTGCTTCATGCTTGTCATTTTGTAGCTGAATTTATTAGAAACAGTTATCCAAAAGTAGAACCATTTACAGTTTCTACCAAAGAAGTTTTTATCAAATCTCCAAAATGCATTCGTGAGTTTAAACAGGCTGGTCCGGACATTCCTCAGCCACTACAGGAGATATTGACGAAATGGGGAACGTAGCTTGAAGCTGTTTTATAATATGAGAAATTTTTATACATTGTTAAACCTTGGATCTTAAAATTGAAATCCGCAAGATGCTCAAGCAATTTCAATAAGTCAGCGGCTGGTTTCAGATGCCGAAATCCATATTCAAATAGAGCAAATTTCCGAAAATTATTCAATTCTTTTAGATACTATTTCCAAATTAGAGAACACCAAGCTGTCATTAAATAAAGCGCTAGATATAGTATATTACCTCAGAGACTCGTTAGGAAATCTAACACATAGTATGAGAAGATTAACAAGCGATAAATTGTGTGGGATTATAAATAAGAATCTCAATTTTCAAACTATAGTGTGTATAGGCAAGAGTTTAACTGAAAACCTAGAGTGCGAATATGATGCGAACGTTCTTTTTAAATTCGCGAACATCATATCATTAGACGCAGGACGCTCCTTTTCCAAAAGCACCAACATATTTTCACCTCGCCGTAGGAGTATGAGTCAGCACTGGAAGGGATACTAATAGCATAATACCAGCATCAATAACGTAAGAAAAAAACTAAAATAGTAAATAATTAGATTTATCACTTTTAATATTGGTATAAACTGAACCCTACGCTATTGCGAAAGCACTCATTTCTGCAGCCTTAGTAATATAACATAGTTTTCTTTGTTTCAACATTAGTGATTCCATCGTAATCAGAATCAAGGACAACTTATTTTTGCGTCGTACAAGTTCTTAGGTTATAAAAGGTTCCCTATACATTGGGTAGTTGTTTGTATAACATTGTTCTGAACACTGTAAAGAATGTTAATAATTACCAATTTAAAAAAAAAGGTTTTACTTAATTTCAAAAGCTTATTACACGGTGGAAAAATTCTTTTCGGGCCATTAATGACTGTTTTTTTATTGCTTTTTTTTCTTATATAATTTTTCATTTAACAATTTTTGCCCTTTCGAATATTTTTATTTACAGACTAGGCTTTTTTATACGACGTTTTACATCCATGTAAACAGCGAGCGCAGTTAAAAAATATTATTATTGTTATGATTTGGATAATGAAAATTTTGCCAATAAAAATTAAGTTCTTGCGGGATTTTGTATAACTAAAAATACTGATTCATTTAGTACGTCTACGTTGAATAAACTATAATGCCTTTAATGTTACTGACGTAGAAAATTTTTGTTTAAATACCTCTAAAATCTCTGCTATTTATATGTAAAGGCGATGGAGTTAAATTTGTGTTGCTATCAAATAAACACGCATGCAAACGTTTCACCATCTCGCTGCTTCACTGGACAGTAAAAGGTAAAGCAATATGGCGGCGGAGACTTTTAATTAGGTATGCTGTGCATGAACTCAATCATTAAAGGTAAAGTAGATGCGACCATTGCAACTCGTTACGTAAATGACGAACCAGGAAAAACAAAACGTACGAATAATTTCTCAACGTGATTCGGTATTTTAATGGTTTGTATTTTTCGATCGTCCAACGAGATGTAACTACACTCTGTAAACTATGCATGAAAGGAAAATAAAAATAATGTAGTTCAATGGTCGTTGTTTTTTTGTTTATTTAGATATTGCTTTGGCATGTTTTTGCATAAACGTATTTAGCTGTATTTCCCTGAAACGGGAATAAACAAAATTCCATTTAGATATGGACATCGTTTTGTTGTGTAGGTTGTAGCAGTTTTGTGCCCACTAAAGTGAAAAAAAGAGATAAAATTAGTGTTTTATATTTGTCCATAGTAATGAAATATTGATTATTTTCATAATATACACTATATATACAGATAAAGGTTGAAATATAATGCTGTTTTGGAATAATAATATACACTACCGCTCACGTAAGTTTGGAAACTAAAATTTTGAAAACCTAAATAAAACGGAAAGAAAGTAACACAAAAAAAATGTATTGATTTCACTTCTATTGACAAACATATAACAAAGAAAAGTAGCAAAATATTCACCGAAATAATTCTGATTTCTTTTCGAAATTATTACACCTTTTTCTCATCGAAATATCTTCCTTTTACGTTTGACACAGCCTGTAGTACCCGCGGTATTCTGTGAATTAATTTTTTAAGTGTGTTTATATCAATATTGTTTCATTTGAATTGAAGAAGCCACCAAAGATGATGCTTTGAAGTTGGACAGCGATTTCTCACCTTCCAATCGACTTCGTCTCAAAGCAACTCCATCTGGATTCAGAGGAGGTTACGGCATGTTTCGTGTCGGCTGTGGTTGATTAACTTAACTTAAGGTTGATATATAACCCCTTTCCACAATAATTTCTACATTTTGTATACGTATTTGGACAACTAAGTTGTTATCATCAGCAGATAATTAAACAGTGTCGCACCTGGAAACCACGGCAAATTCCGCACGAATAAAATTCTATACACGAAATGCACCAGTTGTTTTCTAACACCAAGTCATCCTAGCTGCTTTCTGTTCTTCGGTCAACACACGCAGAATCCAACGGGAAACTAATTTTTTTACACACAATTCTTTATGCAAAATTTTTTAAAACGAAGTCTTTGAAATCCCCAATAATGCTTCAATCAGGCAATCTCTTTTGGTGAACCGGCTGTTGAATCGTCGCTAAGACTAATCTATCCACGTTTGAATTCTCCATACCAACGAGAAATTGTTGATCGATGTGGTGCTTTATTGCCGGACACAGAAACCAACTCGGCGAGGCATTCTTGCTGACATAATTGTTTTCGAAAATTATAAAAAATTATTCCGGGAAAATGTTCGAGGCTTAATTCCATTTTTCAACGAACTTGTCAACTTTGACAGTTCGTTGTAGCTACAACACTACACGTATAGCGCTGAAACCTTGGATTTAAGTTAGCTGAAAATGGAGATTAATTTTTAGTACTGACATTTGATTGGTGTCGCCCTCTATGTCCCACTAAGCAAATCTTAAAAGACATCCCACGTAAATAGCCTTTACCTAAAGTGATCAATATGACTTTTGAATAATTAACACAGTGTTCATGGATTTTTTTATAAACGCTTTATTATTTACTTCATGTATTAAAAATGTAACATTTAAAATTAGAAAAGAGTAAGAAAAAGTTACGGAGTTATTAATACGTTTTGAGAAACTGGCAAATATTTCTTCGCCTTTTTTAAAATGTCCAATTTCTGGTCGAAGCTGAATAATTCGAATGTTATCGTTGTTCCATTTTTGACTGCGCTCTTAATATTCTGTCTATAGTTTAATTTTTCATATAATAGAAATTCCACCGTTTGTTTCGGATTGTTTGCTTCAATATAAGGCCCACTTAAATGCAGATACAGTGGCTGAGTCAATGCTATTTGCTCCATTGCTTCTAAGTCAATCTTAGCATTTGCTAATTTTGTCTGGGCATCAAATAATAACTGTAAAGCTGTATTTAAGCTTGACGTACAACTATCACGTGCTGTAGTAGTTGATGGTGGAGTGGTGGACGAAGTGGGTAGTGTTGTTGTAGGAGACGCTTCAGGAGTTATTGCGTCATCACAGTCATTGGTTGTGTGGTATGGTTTTGGTGCTTCGTGGGTAGGTCGTTTATATCTTTCTGAAAAACGAAAAGAACTACAGTAATATAATGCAAAAAAGTGTTTGCTAAAATAACAAATAGAATGGATTAGCTTCTTTTGTACAGAGTCCATTACGGCGATATGTGTCAACATTTTATCTATGATGAGATGCGTTTACAATTTTCTATTTTAGTCTATTTTAAATAATATTTATTATTTTCTTCATCTTGGTTTCCGGGCTTGTATGGAACAGACAGATGTCCCATACAAGTGGTGGCTAAACGTCGGTATCAAAATTGTCAAAGACGCGATTCCAGGCGGGAAACTAAGTTGAAGAAAGTATAGAAAACGACCGCAGAGATCTACGAGTTACAATAATTATTATTATTCAAATTAGTAAGGCAAGATAATGTTTTGTTTGTAGCACACTATTTGGGTATTTCAACTTCTCCTGAATAAAGAAAATTCAAAAACTGTATTAAGCCCAACAACGAAGAATTACAAATATATAAGACACGCGATGTACTCATTGTGTAAATGAAAGATTAATTTTATACCTTCTTTAAAGTAGTTTAAAGCTTTCACTATGATTTCAAGAGTTCCGGTATATCTAGGTATTTAAGATTAAAAATTATGTTTAAGGACTTTCTAGTGTACTTATTTGCTCCTACAACATTATTATAACATTAGCTCATCTTCGAAACTTATTGGCCAGTTAGAATTCCTTACCATACTAGTATATACATTGTCTGTCTCAGAGAAAACGGAACTTTTTAAAATAAAAACAAAAGCTTACTATTTTGGCAAAATTCTTATCTTATTCAATAGAGTCTCCCTTGGCTTTAATACAACGTTTTGCACGGTCAATTAATATGTCGAATTAATTTTTAAGTTTATCTTTAGGGATGTCTTTAAAGATCGCCGTCGACGCCTTTTTAATGGTTTCAACGTCGGCATAGCGCTGTCCTTTCATCGGAAAATGCAGTTTGGAGAACAAATAGAAATCACAGATAGCCAAATCCGGTTAATACTGTGAATGGTTGATGGTTAAAATTCCATGTGTGGCTAGAAAATCAGTGATAAGCGTCGAGCGATGAGAGTGCATTATTACGTAACAAACGCCATCCACCATTTTGACGATATTGAGGGCGTACACGATGAATACGCGCCAAAATGTGCTTCATAACACCAAGATAATATACAATACTGTCTGTTTGACTAGTTGGTACAAACTCTTTGTGCACTATACCTTTCGAAACATAAAAAGAAACATTATCTTCACTTTTGACTTCTCCAAACGCTTTTCTTTCGGCCTTTCTTCGCTTGGATACTCCCATTCAGAGCTATGACGCATGGTCTCTGGATCATATTGAAAATACAACGTCTCACACAATGTTGAATTCGGAGCAATCAGGTTAGCTTGTGTGGTACAAACCTTGCACAAATCATTCTCAGTCCCAAATGCTGTTGCAAAATGCAATGAATTGAATCTTTGGAAATATTTAATTCAATTTCCAGGTACCGCAGTAAGGATTTCGGCTCATTTCTGATAAATTCACGCACAAGTTCGACGTAACCACAGATCCGCAGATTTTTTTGCACCAGGATGTTCGTCGTCATTTATGTCCGTACGACCGTCTTTAAATCGTTTATCCTACTTATACACACTCGAACGTGATAGACACGCATCGTCATACATTTGTTTCATCAAATTAAACGTATCAGTAAACGATTTACCGAGTTTAAAACAGAAGTTGATATTTGCTCTTTGTTCAAAATTCATTTTTTGACGAATGCCAAATACACGCTGTTACTTTATGAGCAATTTCTCTGTTCCTAAAGATGCAGATATTATGATATTTTGACATAATATTGGTGAAAGATCTAACTTATCGACGTCTTGTTTTTAGTAGATGGCGCCACGAAGAATTACTATTTTAAAAAAGTTCCGTTTTCTCTGCGACAAACTGTGTACGTATCTTTCTTAAACGTTTCGAGGATGGCTTGGAAAGCAACATTTCGCTTTGAGGTTGTAATTTAAAAAATAAAGCTGGAGTTGGAATTTATGTACATGTACTTACGATGGAAGAAATGACGAAGTGTTTTAACACTATGTATCCTAGGACAACTATGCATATTTGTGGATACAATTACAAAATTTGCTGCAAATTGCTTTGCAAAATCGAAAACTAGTCAAGAAACGGACTAGATTAAATAAATTAATGAGATTTTAGAAACTTTTCTTAAGATTTCACGCTTTGTAACTATAATTGCATTAATAATATTCAAACATTTCTGCTATACATTTAACTAATATTAGATATGTATTATATTAGGTATTTGCGTCAAGAAATTATGTTGAATAGGGCTAAATCGCTTCTCAAATTTAGCGTATTCAACATGTCCGGCATTTTCCCTCCACTAACATATTCTTTTCTTTGAAGCGGCACCCATACTCGGAGTTAAATCGAACGCGAAAAGGGAATTATTATTTGAAAATCTCTTAACAGAAATTCCCCCATACTCGACGAACGCGAACACAAAGAACGAAATTATATTTAAGCGGTTTTTTGCTGCGTTCCCTTTTTGCTAACAAAAACGAGAAATTCTCGATTTCAGGTCGATGTTACATAATCCGATTGGGTAGAACAAAGAGTATGATACTACCGAATCTGGGAAAAACGGAAAGAAAATCGGTTTAGTGAATACGAAGAAGAAGAGAATCGAAGAGTATTAGGCGGTCTTCAACGGCGACGAAATTCAAAAGGATAAACGTTTGACCGTAAAGGCGAAACAAACAACAAACGAATTACGACTTCGTCGTCTCTATTTTTAATTCCAATATACATAAGATGTTCAAGATTTCAGTATTTCTGAATGTTATAAAAAATACGAATATATCGTCTTATAGAATATGTTGGGTTATTGGAAAAGTCATTACGTGTTTTTTTTCTATGTAATTGATGTCATTTTTTAATATAAAAAAGATCTGAAGTTGGAAGCTAATTTTCAGGTTGAGACCAGGACCGTTTCGCACCACAATAATTCACTTCTCACAACCAATTACACTGGTGAACAATTTTTAACACAATTTCAGCAGACAATTGCAAAGTGTCGCACCTGGTAAACCACGGCGAAAAATACCTGTACGAAAACAAACTCCGTACGCGATATATGCCGCTGAGAACCAAGATGTACACTGGTTTCGTACAGGTATTTTTCGCCATGGTTTACCAGGTGCGACACTTTGCAATTGTCTGCTGATGATGACAACTTAGTTGTCGAAATGCGTATACAGTATTACAAAAGTTAATGTCGAAAGGGGTTATATATCAACCTTAGTGAACAAGATTCACTTGATCAATAAAAAAATTGACTTTAAAAATTATTTATAAACACGCTCAATATTACGAGGGAGCGTTTTTATATTCGCGGAATGTGCGGGTTGTAGGGGGGGGGAGTAGGCGCATTGGGGGCGTGGCCTGTGCAGCGACTCATGATTAGTATAAATACGAAGTTTCATTGTTATTAGACAGTTAGTCTTTGAGCTATCGTCAACCAAGTAACATAATCAGGAGTGAAAAGTGAAATATGGAAAAAATCGAATATCGTGCCGTTATAAAGTTCCTTACCAGGCAAGGAAAATCAGTCGCGATCATAATGAATGAGATGTCATTGGTTTACGGCGACTCTTGTCCAGGAAAAACCATGATGTACAAGTGGCATAGTTTATTTAAACAAGGAATTGAATCCCTTGAAGACGACCCGAGGCCGGGCAGGAGCATTGAGGTGACCACGCCAGCACTTATCCAAAAAGTTGAACAAATTGTACTCGAAGATGCTCGACTAAAGAAGAAACAACTCGCAGAAATGGTTGGAGTATCCGATACAACAATTTTTAAAATCCTACACGATCATCTCGGCATGTCTAAGGTCAGCGCAAGATGGGTGCCGAGAATGCTCACGCCGCCGCAAAAACAACAGCGCGTAGAGTGTTCGCGTGCATTTTTGGACCTCTGTAATGAAGACAAGGATGGTGTATTGAGTGGAATTGTTACTGGAGACGAAACTTGGGTTCATCATTATGAACCTAAGTCCAAACAAGACTCCATGCAGTGGCATAAAAAGGGCACAGCACCTCCCAAGAAATTTAAAGTGTCGCAATCAGCTGGGAAACTCATGGCAACGGTATTTTGGGACTCGGAAGGAATATTGTTGATTGATTATAAAGATAAAGGTGTTTCTATAATCGGAGAATGTTACGCTTCAATATTAGAGCGACTAAAAGAAGCCATTAAAGAGAAAAGACGGGGAAAATTGACAAAAGGTGTTCTGCTTTTGCACGACAACGCGCCCGTCCACAAGAGCCGCGTTGCGTTAGCTGCCCTGCATAAGGTGGGCTTCGAAATTGTGAATCACCCACCCTACAGCCCAGACCTGGCCCCGAGTGATTATTACCTGTTTCCGAAAATGAAAAAAGAGCTGCGGGGTAAAAAATTGACTGCCGGTGATGAAGTCAAGGAGGCAGTTTCGGCGTATTTTGCAGATAAAGAGAAATCATTTTTTTATGAGGGTATAAATAAATTAATTGAAAGATGTGAAAAATGTATCCGTCTTGCAGGTGAATATATTGAAAAAGAAAAATAATTTGGTTTCTTTATTTCCACCCCTTGTCCCCCATTCCGCGAATATAAAAACGCTCCCTCATACGTTCAGGTCCTACGGCTGTGAAAAGTGCGAAATAAAGTTGATATTGAACATGATTGTATAAAGAACGAGGGAAATATGGTCACATACGCTAACTAATCGTTTAGTTTCCAAAAATATTTTCTATTCACGCCCAAAATACCTTTAGGATTAACACAATCTAACATTCTCTGCGCCCAATTTATCAGTCGGATTATTTTTTTTTAAATTAACTTATTTTCTTTTATGTTATAATATGAAATTACAATGTAATTAAACAACTAATCAGTTTTTCTCTTGATTCAATATTTGTATTTTCAAAATAATGTAAGTACTTAATATATGTGTTTATGTGGGACGTCACCAATTTGATGTTAATGAACTCTAACCTTTCTTTAACATTAGCATTTTTTTACGATAACATTGAACGATATATGTTATTGGATATAATATTCTGTGACTGTAGAAAACCTGTTTTATATGATCGCTTAACTGTATGTTTCATATAAAATTACATTTTGAAGAATCTATAGCAAATGTAAAATACAAAATCTACAAACTAAAAATACAAAGAGTCTTGTCAAGGTCAAGGTTAGAACTAATAGTGATTAAATACAAATTTTAAACAATGAATTAACGTTTCCATTGTTATATTTTTATACTAACCTGACACTAAGTATGGAGTGCCTCTATATGAATAGCCTTTGTTATGTTTCTGCACGAAAATTTTGTAATATATTACGTCGTGATTCTTCACTTTTATATTTAAATTATCAGATGTCCATTTTCCGTTGATTTCTTCCACGACATATTGTGTGTAGTCCGCTTCTTCATTGGTCGCATCTCTATTGACACTTACGTAAAATATTACCAAATTAATACCGACTTCGTTTGGAATACTTATAGTGAGTCCACGTGGTTTGTATGCAGCAATTGATGGGGTTGGAATATGATAACCATCATAACAAACAGCCCTCGCGTAACAAAACACAAACGTTAGACAAAAAACGGTCTTGAAGAACATCGTGATGATGCCGTTAAATAATATTCTATTCGGCCGTGAATATCTGTAATTATATCAGCGTCCGAATTCGCTAATGTCGTCTTACGGATGTATAACTCGTTATATACGTACAAGTTAGTACCTTCTGCGGCTTATCGACCGGACTAACACATCGGGGTAACGGTATATACCGATTTATAGAGGTCTTATCTAAGGGATTTCCAACAGATTTCTGCCTATTTAGTTCTGATAACCAGCGGGTATTCCGGAGAAAATTCTATTATTTAATCTATAGAACATTATTCTCTAGACGTATGCTCGGTATTAGGTAATGAATACGCATATTAGAAAATTACGTAGTATAACTGAGGATAATTTAATGTTTTCTTCTTCGCAATTGCATTTATCAAACGATAATTGTTTAATCTTACGATAAATTTATAAATAGAATGTGGTTTTTATGTGGTAACGATTGATGATGCGATACTAAGGAATTGTGCATGTTATACTTCCGTAGTTGGTGGTGATGGAACCTAGCATCTTACACTTTAAGAAACTAACTCAATGTCCACTACCCCAATTGCGGTCGTTCATTAAGTTACCATCGGAGGGATATTGTTAAATTGATTAGTGATAGTTAATAATATGCAATATGAGAAAACACAAACACTAAAATATAACTATTTATTTAACACACACACACAAACACACACAAATATATATATATACGAGGAGGAGTCAAAAAGTTTCCGGAATTTTGTTTTAACTCTTTATTACCACAACATAGGTACACAGTCACTTAATCGCCTTCAAAGTAGGCGCCGTCTGAACACACACACTTGCTCCACCGCTCCTGCCATTGTTGGAAACAACGATGAAAGTCCTGTTGTGGTATCTTCCGAAGTTCAGCCATCGCGTTGGTTCTGATGTCTTCTACGGTGTCAAAACGGTTACCTTTGAGGCCCTTTTTGAGCTTAGGGAAGAGCCAGAAATCCAATGGCGCTAAATCCGGTGAGTAGGGAGGCTGCTGGAGAACTGGAATGTTTTTTTCTGCAAGCCATGTTTGCACAACAATCGACGTGTGGGAGGGAGCATTGTCGTAATGGAGTGACCATCCTTCTTGCCATTTGCCTGGACGTTTTCTTCGAACTGCTTCCCTCACTCTTTTCAAAACTTGCACGTAAAAAGGACCGTCAACCGTTTGTCCAGCTGGTACAAATTCATGGTGCACCACACCTTCGTTGTCGAAAAACGCAATGAGCATCACTTTTGTTTTCGATTTGACATGACGTGATTTCTTTGGTCGAGGAGAGGACGATGTGTGCCATTCTGATGACTGCATCTTGGTTTCCGGGCCGTACGCGTACACCCAAGTCTCGTCAACAGTAACGATTGTCTGCAAGAACATCGGGTCCTCTGTGCTTTTTTGAAAACATTCGGCCGCCGTCAACTTCCGAGTTTCCATCTGATCCGGATTCAGCAAGCGCGGGACAAACTTTGCATTGACACGTTTCATCTTCAAATCATCTGACAGGATTGTGTGTATGGATCCACGAGAGATCCCCGCTTCTTGTGCCAACTCGTCGATGGTCATTCTGCGGTCTGCTCTGATTAATTGTTTCACTCGCTCGACCATTCCTTCGTTCCTGGAGGTTGAAGGTCTCCCACTGCGGCTCTCGTCTTCCAGCGATTCCTGTCCACCCTTAAATCTTGAAAACCACTCGTAAACGGCTGTTTTCTTTAAAGAATCGTCACCGTAAACTGTTTGTAAGGCTAACAAAGTCTCTGAAGCATATTTTCCCAATCTACACATGAACTTGATGTTCGCCCGTTGCTCGAACTGCGACATCGCGCCAACTGATCACCACACACTCCTACCTTCCGCTAAACTGCAGTCACACTGCGTGTTCAGACTTGTTCAGACCTGTCAGCGTCATAACTATGCACCATAAGGAATGTACTGTACAAAATTTATTGTGATTGCATCACAACTGACACAATTCCGGGAACATTTTGACTTCTCGTCGTATATATACATATTTACATATATATATATACACTAATATATAGTGGATGATTCTTTATGACGTACTTTTTTCAATAGCGATTTTTTGAAAAGTAAAGCGTGAGGCTTTCATCGACAAATGTAGTTTGGAGAATAGATAAAAATCACAGGGGGCGAAATCCGGTGAATATGGTGAATCGTTGATGGTTAAAATGCCATTTGTAGTTTGAAAATCGGCGACAAACGTCGGGCGATGAGATAGTGCATTACCATAAAACAAACGCCGCTACCATTTACACGATGAACAAGCACCACAAGGCGCTTTATAACACCAAAATAATATACAGCATTGATTGTTTGACCAGTTGGTATAAATTCTTTGTGCACTATGCCTTTCGAATCATAAAAGCAAATCAACAATGTTTTCACTTTTGAAATCTCCAAACCGCTTTCTTTTCGGTTCTTCTTCGCTTGGATGCTCCCATTCAGAGCTTTGACGCTTGGTCTCTGGATTATATTGAAAACACCACATCTCATCGCCAGTTACAAAAGAATACCTGAAGTTTTCGTCCTTTTTTGAGTCTTTAATCAAGTCTGCACAATGTTGACGACGATCCAAGAGCAGATTCATTAAAAAACGGCAGCCACTCAGAAAAACGTCGATGCTGTGCGTAAGATCAACAAAGATCAACAACGAAGATCAACATGTGACATATTGCCAGAGTGGAGAAGTATTGGTGATTTCAAAAACACCATGTCTCGTCGCCAGTTACAATAGTATACCTGAAGTTTTGTCCCTTTTCGAGTCTTTAATCAAGTCTGTACAATGCTGAATTCAATTAGTTTGTGTGGTACAAATCTTGCACAAATCTTTCTCAGTCCCAAATGTTGCGTCAAAATGCGATGAATTGAATCTTTGGAAATATTTAATTCCATTCCCACGTATCACAATGAGGATTTCGGCTCGTTTCTGAAAATTCACGGAGAAGTTCGATGTTACTTTCCGTAACCACAGATGTTTTTGCACCAGGATGTTCGTCGTCATTTATGTTCGTACGATCGTCTTTAAAAAAAACTGCGAAATTTGAAACACATTTACGAGGGAGCGTTTTTATATTCGCGGAATGAGCGGGTTGTAGAGGGGTGAGTAGGCGCATTGGGGGCGTGGCCTGTGCAGCGACTCATGGTTAGTATAAATACGAAGTTTCATTGTTATTAGACAGTTAGTCTTTGAGCTATCGTCAACCAAGTAACATAATCAGGAGTGAAAAGTGAAATATGGAAAAAATCGAATATCGTGCCGTTATAAAGTTCCTTACCAGGCAAGGAAAATCAGTCGCGACCATAATGAATGAGATGTCATTGGTTTACGGCGACTCTTGTTCAGGAAAAGCCATGGTGTACAAGTGGCATAGTTTATTTAAACAAGGAAGGGAATCCCTTGAAGACGACCCGAGGCCGGGCAGGAGCATTGAGGTGACCACGTCAGCACTTATCCAAAAAGTTGAACAAATTGTACTCGAAGATGCTCGACTAAAGAAGAAACAACTCGCAGAAATGGTTGGAGTATCCGATACAACAATTTTTAAAATCCTACACGATTATCTCGGCATGTCTAAGGTCAGCGCAAGATGGGTGCCGAGAATGCTCACGCCGCCGCAAAAACAACAGCGCGTAGAATGTTCGCGTGCATTTTTGGACCTCTGTAATGAAGACAAGGATGGTGTATTGAGTGGAATTGTTACTGGAGACGAAACTCGGGTTCATCATTATGAACCTGAGTCCAAACAAGACTCCATGCAGTGGCATAAAAAGGGCACAGCACCTCCCAAGAAATTTAAAGTGTCGCAATCAGCTGGGAAACTCATAGCAACGGTATTTTGGGACTCGGAAGGAATATTGTTGATTGATTATAAAGATAAAGGTGTTTCTATAACCGGAGAATATTACGCTTCAATATAAGAGCGACTAAAAGAAGCCATTAAAGAGAAAAGACGGGGAAAATTGACAAAAGGTGTTCTGCTTTTGCACGACAACGCGGCCGTCCACAAGAGCCGCGTTGCGTTAGCTGCCCTGCATAAGGTGGCCTTCGAAATTGTGAATTACTCACCCTACAGCCCAGACCTGGCCCCGAGTGATTATTACCTGTTTCCGAAAATGAAAAAAGGGCTGCGGGGTAAAAAATTTACTGCCGATGATGAAGTCAAGGAGGCAGTTTCGGCGTATTTTGCAGATAAAGAGAAACCATTTTTTTATGAGGGTATAAATAAATTAATTGAAAGATGTGAAAAATGTATCCGTCTTGCAGGTGAATATATTGAAAAAGAAAAATAATTTGGTTTTTTTATTTCCACCCCTTGTCCCCCATTCCGCGAATATAAAAACGCTCCCTCGTAGATACAGTAATTTTAAGTTTTCTCGCTTCACTGACGAACCCTGTATTATTTGGTAGAACATGTGTAGAATAGGCTGGAATATTTTCATTTATAGCTGACCACACAGCTTTAGTTTTGTTTTAGTACAGTAATAATAAAGGAATTGCAAAAATAAAATGTGTTTCTGGGAAAAATTATAAAAGTTTTGATTAAATTTTACTGCGAATTAACAGGAACTTTTTTAGAAATGTATAGTAAGTTTCTATTGAACTCTGTAAGTTATATCGGTTGTGAAATGTATTCACTCTTGCAAAATTAATTTAAAAATGAAATTATACACAAACAACTCCTACTAAAGCAAACAATATCTCATCGAATTTTCTGGAGCGACATCAATTTATGCTTAACATACGTCTTTAAAATTCTCCTTTTATTTCGCTTTTCTCTAGCAACGTCTATTCATCGCGCCTCTTCCATTCAATTACAAATTTTGCCCTGATATTTTTCCGTCTCAGCATAATGGCGGCCTTTCGGTTTATGCATAAATTACGCATCTATTATACTGACGATCGGAAAGGCTGCTCTTCGACGCTTTTACGTTTCGCTCCAATTCAAAAGCGACGGGAGAAGAGCAAGCCCTTTTTTCTCTTTCGATGCTTTTCTTCGCACGTAGAAGCTTCCTGTTGCGAACGTTCTTTACCACTTTGCCGTCACTAATCGCACAAAGAATTGTTATCTTCGGAAGAAATAATGGGTCGAGGTGTACAATGGAGAATGGAGGGAACGCGAAAACATGGAAAAGAAAGTGAAAACCAAATTGCAATTCCGCTAATGAAAAACAAGTCGATAAAGTTTTACGTTGTGTCAATTCTTAACATAAAAGTGACATTACATGCAATTTCTTAAAAAGTAATTTTTATTATTAAATTTTATCTTAAATTCGACCGTAATCTAAACATCTTCTTTTTTAACCACTGAAGGTTGCTATATAATCTCTTTCCACGATAATTTTCTTATTCTGTAACCGAATTTCGACAACTAAGTTGCCACTTAGATTATCTGCTGACGATGACAACTTAGTTGTCGAAATACGTGTTGGGTATACGAAAATTAATGTGGAAAGGGGTTACATATAAACCTTCAATGATTAAGTTAATCAACCACAGGCTCCATCAAAATTTCCGTAATTAAAATATATCATAAATGTACACATACATATATTACTAAAGTAAAACAGTAGTAATCTGGTACGTAGACTTCCGCGGTCGTGGTTCATGCTATCTGTTTCTGGGCTTTCGGGATGGAACCGCGTCACTTGTATATCTGCCGACGTTTCGTAACCATTTGTATGGGACATTTTCGAGGTTCAACTACTGCACTGAAACTGGTGTAAGTCGATAGTCGACGGGTTTATATATGGGTAACAGGTCATGGGTCAATGGAGCGTTACAGTTGCGGTTGGGTAGTTTGGAGATGCAGGATTGCCAGGCGTTGTGTAGCGGGTACCCATCATCGCGGTTAAGGTTATTGGGTTGCTTAGAGATCTCTATAGTTTCACGGATTTTGCGACCATAGTAATGGTTAGTGCGGGATAGGATCTTTGTAGAATTAAATTGGATATGGTGCCCGGTTTCCAGCCTATGCTCGGCAAGTGTAAAACCGGCTATGCGCAGCAACCTAGTACAACGCTCATGTTCAGAAATACGAGTGTCGACAAACCGCTTTGTTTCACCAATGTATACATTGCCGCATGAGCAAGCAACCCTGTACACACCAGGTGATTCTAAAGAAACATGGTCTTTTACGGAAAAAGGGTCAGATAATTTGGAATGGGGTTTGAAGATGGTTTTGATGTTGTTTTTGAGGAGCAAAAGTAGTACTTTTTTTTTAATAATATTTATGACTCCAAATCAGCGATGAGCGGATCTTTGTAGGAGATGTGTAACTTTAAACAGTATAATTTCGTTTCTAATTTGGACAATCGTATATTGGATCTTTATTATATCTGATTTTACATGTGATGTTCTCAGTGACAATTCACTATTTGTCAATGAAGATGCTCATCAACCTGCATTATTAACAAACTTTTCTAGTGACAGAAAAACTGGATTTAAATTTACATACAATCACGTTAAGACTTATAATTTCTGTAAAGTGAATTCCCCTAATTTTTACTCTTCGTTTTCAATAAGATAAAACGTCTTGAATGCTTATTTTGAAGTTAATATTGTGTATGCTAGTTTGTATGCAATCATTCGAAATGATTACATGACATTTTATACGCCAATTTATTCAAGGATAATTTCCTAAAAGATAATTTTTCTTATTACACTTTTACTTTAAATATGATTAGCAAATTTTTTTTTAATCACTGAAGGTTTCCACATTAATTTTCGTATTTTGTACACGTATTTCGACAACTAAGTTATCACCATCAGCAGATAATTATCTGTTGATGATGACAACTTTCTAAAAGAAAACGTTTTTAAATAAATAAGTGGCAGTTACCGCGATGAACTGAAATTAGTCAATTACGATAAGGAAAAGCAAACATTAGAATTAATTAGGAGGCGCGATATAATTAAAGGAATTGTAACAATATTAGAAATTATATCATTAAAAGCTTAATTGCGAAAAGTACTTTAAAATGATACGTTCCACGACTTGCTTAATGTAATTGTTATAATAATAATAATATTAGAAAATAATAAAGGTAACAGCAAGCTTTACCCAGCATGTATTTATATATGATAGGTAGTAAATATTATTCTACCATCACAAATGTTGTTTTGGTAATATTTAAAATTTTAAAACTCGATTATTTAATAAAGAAAAACCATTTCAAAGCATAACAAACTTCTTGGCAGCGAACTATTTTATCTTTGATAGCATTGCAATTCATTACACTTAATTAACGATATTCGACTATTTTCATTCCTTTAAAAAAGTAATCATTATCAAGCTGTTCGAAATATGCATTAGTTTCAGTGACTACTTCCTTATTTGACCTAAATCGCTTGCCACTAAGCAGTTTTCCAGTAATGAGAATGCCTGAGGGAAGCATTTAGAAACGCAGCGTATGAATGTTTGCTATTGAAACAGTTGAAGCGTTAACATATGCATAATGCTGAAGAAAAAGCACTCATTTCTTCTTTAAGTGGATCCTGTTGCATGATGCAATTAATGTATAAGGTTTTAGCGATATTCACTTGTTATCGTTTCATCTTTTTGATGATAATCGGTAAAAATAATCTCACTGCAGTCCCACAAGATAGCAGGCATAATCTTACTGATCGACCGCCAGGTCTTTGCCTTCTTCTTCGGAACACTTCTGCCAGCTTTGGATTATTGTTTGGATTGTGGATTCATTTCGGATATGCAATGTTATATGCAGATTTAGGATTAGCAGCGTCGCTTGGCACCTTTATTAGAATTATTACACGTTGTAACTTCGCGAATGATGTGTTCGAGGTGAGGAAAAGTTATGGTTCAGTAAATTGGTCCATACTTTTTTAAAAATGGGATGTACATATTGCCATCGCCTTCGCAAGAGGTCATAAATAATGATGGAAATTATATAATTCAACAAAGTTTATTTAAGGTATGAAAAATTTATTATTTTGTTTTATTGTAAAAACGGATTGAACTGTGCGCTAGACCTAATATAATACTAATAATATTTATTACGTTCCATAATGTCAAAAAACATAGAATATGTCATAAGTATAAAATATATAACAATGAAAAAACAATCACAAGTTAAAATAGATAGTAAGTATATGTATATACATGTATATGCGTGCAGTTGACCTATGCTATATGCCAATGTCTACAATTGTTTTAAAGAAATCTTCCACACAGTAGAATTCTTGCTCTATTAACCAAAACTTAAAAATACTTTTAAACCGGGCTAACGGCAAGCTCTTAATCCGAAGCGGTATGTGGTTGTATATTCTTACGCAATGGCGAACAACATTTTTTTGTATTTTTGTAAAATACGTTCGTGGGGGCACATGGTCAATGGAATTGCCCCAGAAAACCACACTATACTGGAGCCTTGAATGTACATAGGCGACGTAAGACAGCAGTCCCGCCTCCACACCAACGTTACGAGAAATAACACGTAAGCAGTAGCAGAACTGAGACAGCCCCCCATACAGTTCGTTGATGTAAGGTCTCCAGGACAGCTCAGAGTCAACCCTAAGGCCAAGAAATGGCGCGTCATACTTAGAGGCAAGCACTTCATCACCCACCACCACATCTGTGGGTAAACTGTTACCAAAGGTCAGCAGATGGGTTTTGGGTAGATTTAAGTGTAGGTTATTCGCAGCAAACCACTTTCCTAACACTTGTATATTTGCTGATATGGCCATACTCAAGTCTTCATTACCAGAGTCTATGACTGTGGATGTGTCATCTGCGAAGAGAACCGTTAAACATTCCGTAGCGTCCGGGAGATCGTTTATGTATAGTAAAAAAAGTAAAGGTCCCAAAATAGAACCCTGCGGAACACCCAGGGTAACTGGTTCCGGACGTGACCTTACCATGCATCCCCCCGCATCAACCGCCTGCACACACTGCATTCTGCCACACAAATATGAACGGATCCAATCCGATGGCACGCCTCTGAATCCCATCAGCTCCAACTAAAGTACTTATATTCTGAGTTCTGTATATGTTTAATTAGTAAGGAAAATTCACTATGAAAGCTTTCGTTAACTCCAGATATTTTATTAAGTAAAAGTAACTGTGACAGCTCGAGTAATATGTTGTTAAAAAGACTAACTTTTTTCATCTTCCTTGATTGTTTCGTGGCAATATTCTTTCTTTGTTAATAAACAAGATTATTTCTTACCCTTTCATGGACATGTTTGGTTACTCATCGTTTCCGTAATACCATGAGACGTAATTTTCGCCGATTGTGTACGTTGTTTGATACAAATCCGGAAAGATAAAGGTGTTAATAACAAAGAAAAAGGAAATTCCCAGGGAACGTTTTTATTTGATTGCGGTTAATATCTTAATATAAAGAATTAAATTACACACTAGCAACGTCACATTAAGACGGAAACCTTAAACAGACTGGCGCAATAGATTTCAATTAGTCGCGGACGGAAGAAGAGTCAGAAGAGACAGGGAGGTAACAGTGAAACAGGATATCCCGGCCAAGATTAAGTAAAAATTAGCTCCAAATGTGGAGAGATGCGTTTAAGGAACAGCACCGTGGGTCGAATTAAGGGAAAAACGATCCCGGCTCCGTAAGTAATTGTTTTTTCCTGTGTCGGAGTAAAACACAAGGAGAAAATAGACGAAGTCTGAGGCAAGGGCGAAACTCGACATGTATAAAACAGGATAGATGCAGTAGCGCCGAGAGAGACGTTTATACATTTACCGGCGGAAAAAAAGGAGGAAACCTTCCACCGTGTTCTGGTTTTACGATGTTTCGTCCCACTTAGCGGGTTTTTCTGGCCTTTCTCCCTAATTCCTTGGAGTGTTGGCCGATCGTAAAAGCTCACGTACGAATAAGGTTGTTAAAAAATTCTTACTTTTGGATTAGAAGCGTTGCTCGATGCCATTATTAGATTTATTACACGCTGTAACTTCGCGAATGATGTGTTCGAGGCGAGGAAAAGTTATGGCTTAGTAAATTGCTTCATACTTTAAAACACATCATAAATCAAATTTTTAGTAAGTTTCAATAAATCGTTCGAAAAAAAGCGATAGAAGTTAAATAGATTACCAAAAAGACTGAAGACATTTAGTTTTACCTACATCGTCAGCTTAATAAACAGATACTGATCCACATTTTTTAAGGATAAAATGTTGGGTTACAATGAATATACGAGGTGTGGTAATTAAATAACGAGACTGGTGTGAGAAATATTGTTGTCAATATATTCTTCACCCCTATTTATATACCGCCCTGTCTTTCATTGTTCAAAACAATGCTGTAGTAGAAGTCACCTAATGCAAGATTTGGTGAATACAGAAGATTATCAAGCACAGTAATGCGCCTGTCCACTAAAAACTGCTTCACAGCTAGAACATTGTGAGCTGATGCATTGTCCTGGTGCAGAATCTACAAGTAATTCTTCCACAAATCCGATATTTTCTTCCTTACTATTTCCCTCAGCTTGATTGAGACTTCTTTGTAGTATTTCAGATTAACGGTTTGGTCCTCAGGTACCCAGTCAATCATGATAGCACCCTTGATATCGAAGAAAACGATATCAGCATTGCCTTCAATTTAGAATTGTTCGTTCGTGTTTTTCTGTCTTGTCGATCCCGCGGTTTATCAGTGCATCGATTGACATTGTTTTCGGGTCATACTGGAAAATCCAAGTTTCAACAAATGTGATGATTTTTGTGAGCAAGTGCGGTTCTTCTGTGAGTCGTTCCATGATGTCAAAGCAAATGTTCATCCGATTGTCTGTTTGTTTCTGAGTGAGGTTTGTCGGCAATACTTTTAGTGCTTCTTTGTTTATCGGTCTTTCCGCAAAATTTCATTCATTTTCTGAACGTTCCCTTCAGTTCTTTCAGTCACAAGTCGACCAAGACGTTCATCATCTTTGATCTCTTCCCGACCTTCAGAAAACCGTTTGTGACATTCAAAAACTTGCGCATGTTACATAACATTATCACTAAACGCCTCCTTTAACATTCTGTTGGCAATTTTTTTAATTTGACTTGGAATTTCAGGTTAATTCGCTGCTTGATTTATATGTTTACCATAATCGCGGCTGTACAAAGTAACACTGTCCTCTACAATTAAAGCTCGAACGTATCAAATCAAGGCTAATCACATTCTAATTACAGTCTTACTCATTGTGGCAGCGCATAAGAAATATGTACTGAATTGTTTTGGCTTTCACTTGATGAACATTCATGACTAAATTAGTTAAAATGCAGAGTGTTACAATTTTCATTCATTTTATTTTTAACTAATATACATAATAATTTGAGAACTGTTCACCACATAGTGAGGTCTGAATGTTTAAAGTTGACATTCTACTCTAGAGTGCAAAAACTCTAAAGAATTGATATTTCATTCCACAATGATGTTCGTATTCTGTATACTTATTTCGACAACTAGTTGTCATTGTTACTAGACAATAAATCACAGTGTCGCACCTGATTCCGCGGTAAAACTCGCACAGGTCTTTTATCGTTCAAAGCCAAACACACACTGTAGATTCGTTAAACAGAATTTAAAATGTATTCTAGCTATAAAATTTACCAATTATAGTAAATAACTTCAAATCACCAGTTTTTTTACATTTTTTAATAGTATAGTCCACAGTTCTGTGTCTTTAAGTTGCGTAATTTCGCGATTTTTCTATTACTTTTGCCAATATCATGATGAAACACTACAAGAGGTCGTGTTTGAATCGATACTTCTTTCCTAAGTGGAATTATTCAAAATATTGATATTATTTTTTATAAAGTAATACACAAACATTACGACACGAAGTCTTTACACTTTCAAAGTTGAATGAAAACTAAAATTTTTGTACAAATACGATATCGTTACTTGGTTTATGTGCCAATGTAATCATATTTAAAATTTCCCAGAAAAATGTAAAAATATGTAATACCTTTATTTGGACTGTAAAGCGGTTATTATGGATAACTTAGTTTTAAAGTAGTTAAATACATAAATACCGTAGAACGGGTATGTTTATATTTTAACTAAAATTTAATGGTTGGTTTTCGTTAGGCTGAAATATTATTTATTTGAATAATATGAAAATATACACGTGGACAAACACTTATGACTGGTAGTATTACATCAGTTTGATACCTTGGGTGACAGAAGAAGTATGGCTAGTGGAAAATTTTCGCTCGTCTGTAACGGAATGGACTCTTCTGCCCTCCCCTTCTATTATAATTTTTAAGTTATGAGAAGTGATATTTATTCAGCAGATATGGTTTTGAAACCTAAAGCAAGGACGAATATACGAGGGTAGTTTGACAAGTAGTGAGAATGGAAAAGAAATCGAATTTTTTAAATACTTTCATACCCTTAATTACGAAGTATTTAATCACCGCACTCTGCTTTTTCCATTTTAACAAAACGACGTGTTGCTTCTTTTTCAATCAGCTGTCAAAAATAAACTAATCAAACGATTTATCTAAATATCGGAATGTAAACATATAAATAGGCAACCTAAATTACAGTGCATTTGTTTTACCAATTAGAGCGCCACCTGTGTGTCATTCTCACTACATGTCAAACTATCCTCGTATTTCGATTGCGCATATGTGCCACAACACCAATATTTTATTCTTATTTATTTACTTTTTATTTACACAATGCTTGCTATTGAAATTACGTTTTGTAGTTAATTTTAAGTACTGTTACAGATATAGTTATTCCAGCTACAGAACAATGTATTAAGTCTTGTAACTAGTACATCTATTGAAAAATAAAGCTTGTTACGATTCCTGTAAATTTTATGTTTCAGAGTACAGTATTTATGTTGAAAGAAAGACTGAAACAAACCAATGGTGAATCCAAGACACAGCTTTTTTGCCTATGGATTTATACACAATAATTGAGAAGATTGGATTTCAATCTCTGTTTGGAATGTTGAAGCATAATAAAGACGAAATGGTCGTCGTAGTCATGTTTTCGGTCAACTGATATTTACTTGGTTACAGACAATATTGAAAAACTCAGAGTTCTTTCGTTTTAGTAGTGGGGTACTGAATTATATCGTCTCATTTTATTTGTAGTAAACCAAAAAAATTATTAACAATAAATTACAGAGCATTATATGTACTATGTTTGGTATTTTAATCTAAGAGATTAAGATTATGGGATTTAGTCTTGCGATTGGAAAACCATAATTCATTCTTGATATTTTCATAACGTTCTCATCTTATGAAATATATATATGCATACGTAAACTTATATATTATAAAAATATATACGAACACGAGGATCTTTTCCGGCGCTCTTCGGATTTCGAATACAAATCGTCCAATATATTTGATTCAGATTTCACTCAATACAGGCGAATCCACCGCAGTTTACGAGATCATTGAACCGCCAAGATAATAAATTGACGATAGTGCAATTCAGGGACAGTAAATTGTATTATCGAAATTGATTTAGGATCGATATTAGAGGGTTGGTATATGTATTTGTCTGTAACTCTAGTTTATGGGAAGAAATTTTTGCCCCAAACGACGTAGCCCACATTTGCTTTTACATTTCGTAAATATAAAACGGAAACAGTGTAGGACTGGTTCCAATTTTATTGTCTCTCTGTGTTGCATTTCTGTTTATGTGTAGGTACATGTATAAAAACTTTAACTGCTGCAGAAATGTAAAATAAATATTTTATTTGATATATCGTACTACTAGAAAACACTAGAAAATAAAGAATGGATGTCGAGACGAGTGGGGTTAATAGTCAGAAAGGCTTATATTGAAACAAATCAAAAAGAAAGCTTTGTAAATGAAAGACTAATGTCAGCACAAGTAAAATAGGTGGGAAGTCAAACCGATACCATAGTCATAGTATTCGGAACAAAAAAGAAGAAAAGAATGATCTTTACAAAGCCAACCAAAGCGAAATAGTTGGAGGAAAGGGAAAAATTGTAGTGATGAGAGATATGAACGGAAGAGTGGGAAGCATCAACAAGGGTTTAGAAAGATACAGAAATAGAAATGGTGAGCAATCAAGAAATGATAAAGGAATAAAGTTTATCGCGATATGCATAAATTCACATATAAAGTTATTTATAAATTCACTATAGAAGTTCAGTCCAGGACAGAAAAATCGATAATAAACTACTTTATAGTCTGTAGAAAATGCTGGAAACAAATTGAAGACACAAAGATAATCAAACAAGTGGAAATTGGGAGGGATTATGTCTTAGTAAGAAAGGAAGTCCGAAAGATAGCAGAGGAAACAAAACAAGGCATAAGGAGAAAAACTATAAAGGAAAATGTCAAAGGTACATAATAAGGCAATTGCAAACAAGGAGCAAGTTCTAAGAAAAGTTATAAACGAGAATAAATAAGATAGATGAAATAATAAAATGGGAATAGAAAATAAATGGAGATACTTCAGAAATGAAAAGAAAATGTCATGCTAGCAGCTAGGGAGAGTTGCGAAAGAAGAAAAATAAACTACATAAACAGGAAGACAAGTAAGTGGTGAACGGAAGAATTACAAAATTAGGTTAAAGAAAAGAAAAACAAAATGGATGAAAAACTTAAAGGCAAGACAGGAAAAAACATAACCAATATAAAACGACTAATAATACCTGGTAAAAGAAACAAAAGAAGACTAATAATGCCTCATAAAAGAAACGAAGAAACGCATGTGGATAGAATTTGGAACAAAATTAACCCTTTCGACCCCGCTCCTGAACTAACTATCCAAAAAATTTTTTTTTATATTTTATTGTTTAATAGGTCGAAATTAAGGATATTTGAAAATTTCAAGTTTTGAAAGTTATTGGTTTTCGAGATATTGAAAGTTGCTTTAAAGCAACATTGGGCCATTGAGGTAGTATTTCATGCCATTTAAAAATAAGAAAAAAATTCTTTTTGTATCATATATATGTATTTATTCAAGGAAGTAGGGTTAAATAAAGTTTTAGGTATGATAAGATAAAAAACAGTTTTTGCTTGTGTTGCAACACAAATGCACTTCACATTTACTGCACTTTGATAATGGTGTTCCAGTTTTGCAGAGGCGACATCTGCCTTTTGCTCCCCAAATCACCCAATGGCCGTATTCATCATATCTCTTCGAGTTCGGCGGACCATAGCTAATTTTTCGCCGCTTGGAACTGGAGCTCGATGCAAATGAACATGGAGATGAAGGTGCTGAGCTTACTTGTTCCTGTTCCAAGGGTCGTCCTCTTTTTCTCTGCGCTGAGCTTGAGGACGATGGCGTAGCATTCAGTAGCTCATTCGCAATGTCCATTTGAAATTTTATCAAAGGCATATGCTTTGAATTCGGGTCGACCATTTTGAGGTGCTTTCGGTACAAAAGCCACGAATTGTTCACAGTTGTACCTAGTGCCCAGTACAGTATACGCATGTACCATTTGGCCGAGCGATGGTTAACTTTATACAGCTCCATTAGCATGTCAGAAAGATCAACTCCTCCCATGTGCTTATTGTATTCTGCAACAATTGCTGGTCTAGCAATTTCAATATCCCGTTTTTCTTTTGCGCTCCAACGGCTGCATGTCCCAACTGGCTCATCTCCAATGTATGTGGAAAGAAACTGCACCGCTTTGTTATCAAACCAACGAACTGTAGCAAGTCCATGGTTGACTTCATGCTTCATGTCGTAACACCCTCTGCCAAGTTTTTTCAACTCTGATTCGGACTGTAATTCGCAGTTGCCCATTCGGTTTTTCCTTACAGTACCGATACAAAATATACCCATTTCTTTCAAGGCTATCAGAAGACAGACAGAAGTAAACCAGTTGTCAAAGTATAGCTTGTATTTTTTAAATTTCAGAACGGAAGAAGCCAAATACAAAACTATGTCAGATGATATACCAAGCCCATATGAAGGACAAGTTCCATCACCAACAGAGAGCGAAGTCGTATATAACTCCAGATGAGCTTGCTCGCGTGAACATTTTCATTCCCCATTTGTGGGGCTAAGCGGGGTTATATTGTTTGAAAGCTGATCTTCCTGAAAATTTTAAGTATAAGGAGTAAAACAGTATTTTTATTTTTTGATAACCTAAAAATTTTAAGTTACCTTTATAAGCTATTACTTGCTCATCAATACTTTGGTGTTCGTCTTGTGGAATATTATTAAATTTATCCTTTAGCAGGGATAAAATTGGACGTATTTTATGCAGTTTGTCATAAGCGATATCGCCTTTCTTCGGTTGCTTCGATTTGTCAGCGAAATGAAGAAATTTTTTTATTTTTTCGAATCTATTGCGTGGCATTGCATCGGTTACTGCCGTTAACTTCAGCTTTTGGGACCAAGCCATCTTGAAGTTCGGAAGCTTGATCACTCCCAAATACAACAAAATACCAAAATACCGTTTAATGTCTTCCCTGGAGCATTTAAGTTCAATTCCTAACTCTTGGAGAGCATACAAGTTGGTCTCTTTTACAACCAATTCAATTAGCGCGTTGTCAAAAAACGAGCTGAAGTACTGTATTGGGCTATTTACCATATCAACCTCTTCCGAAGGCAAAATTTCCCACTCTACATCCTTTCCATCAAATGGTTTTTTCTCCGCAACATGACTATCCGAACACTCCGTGCCCTCTTCAGCATTTTCTTCAACAGCGATACTTTCTAATAAGCTTATCTCTATTTTCTCACCTTTCTCCAAAATTTCTTTTAAGCCCTGGTCCAAAAACTCTGCCTCATCATCTTCGCACTCCTCATCAGAAGACTCGTCCCAATCAAACTCCAAAACGGCTTCTATGTCTTGTTCACAAAGTCCCTTGCGTCGTTTACTCATTTTCACACACTTTTTGAACCACCGTTGCCCAAAGTTGCTTATAAGCAACTTCAATAAACAAAAAATATTATTCTTTAATAGTAACACTTTTCCTATTTCTTTCTTTTTTAGAAATATATTTAATGGTTTCTTGTTCAAACTGCGTTTAAATTTTTTAAAATTATGCTTTCTAAGAATTTTTAATAATTTTTTACTTTTTGCACCAAAATTTCAACACCTGCTTCCCTTTAGACTACACACTGACTAATGAATCACAATTATGTTAATCGCGGCGTTGATGCTGTTTTTTTGCTGTTTTTCAATTCTAAGAACTACAACCAACCAAGTCTATGCGTGCTTTGACAAATTCGTAACGAACTTTTTGAATAAAACGGCGATGAAGTTCAAAGTTGCTTATAAGTAACGTTGGGGTCGAAAGGGTTAAAGAAAACTTGAAAGAAAATAAGAAATTATTTTATAGTACGTTAAGGCAGTTAAAAAAACAGAAAAACACCAACACTATCAAATATACAAGATAAAGAGGGAAGCATCACAATCGACGAAACAAAAATAATAGAAAGATGGAGAAAATACTTTGAAGAATTGATGGAGGAGGATCGGAAAGATGAACATGAAGGGATGCACGAGCATATAGTACGAAATATTACACAACTGGTACGAGAAGAATTAAAGATGGCGCTCAACAGAGTGAAGCTAGGAAAAGCATCAGAGATTGACGAAATTACGTCCAAAATGATGAAATATATGGATGACGAACCAAGGGAAATATTTAAAAATACTTTAAACCATTGGAACATTTTAAATGATTGGAATACCGGCATAATATTATCAATATACAAAAAGGGAGATACCAAGGATTGTTTCAACTGCAGAGGAATTAGGTAAATTTTTTTGAAGACTGTGATAGATTCACTTAATCAAATAAAGTTAATGTAACTTCTTTTCAGAACAATTTTCGTATTTCGTATGCGCATTTCGACAACTAAGTTATCATCATCATTAATGACAGTGTCGCATCCGGATCCACAGCAAAATCCGCACAGAAACAAGTCCAAGTACCAAACTTTCACCGTCAAAAGACTAACACACTGTAGTTTCGTTTCACATAAATTAAATTTTATTCTAGTCTCGAAACTAAACACTTGTCTTAAAGTACACCCTCTGCTTATATTTGCGAACCTTTTTAACGTCGTCCCGTATATTTTTTTTCAATGAGCTGAATAATTAATAAGCAAGGCTAACATAAAGAAGACAATCCAGGATACCATACATCCGTCACCTCAATCAATTGAGACAAGCAGTTTATATGTTTGCCATTTCTCCCTTTGACTAAACATTTAAACCGTGTTTTTAAGGAACACGGTTTTCAAGACACATATCGATCCACTAACTCTATTAAGTTCTTCTTAGGAAATGCGAAAGACAAAGTCGAGATCATTAAGAAATCGGGGCTTTACGAAAGTAATTGTCAAGATTGCAATAAATAGTACATAGATCAGACAAAACATTCGATAGAAACCCAGTACAAAGAACGTATGGCGCATTTTTAATCGACCTGAGAAATATAGTTTAATAAAGCACATGTTAGGGAATAATCATAACCTAATTACTGATTGTCTACATCTGGTTAAGAATGTGCATAATTACCGTGAATTAGGTATCTGAGAAAGTATATATATTTCAAAAAAAACAAAAACCATGTGTTAAACGCCGATGGTGATTCGAATCCATATTCTAGTCTCTTTCAGTTCATTGAAAAGTAATATACGACCGTTAAAAAGGTTCGCATATGTAAGTAGGAGGTGTATTTTAAAATAAATGGTTAGTTTTTAACACTAGAGTACAATTTAAATGATGTGAAACTAACCTATAGTGTGTGTTTGACTTTCGACGATGAAAGTTTAGTATGCACTTGTTTCTGTGTGGGTTTTGCCGTTAAGCTCCAGGTGCGACACTGTAATTAATTATTTGCTGATGATGACGACTTTGTTGTTGAAGTACGTATACAGAATATGAAAATTATTACGGAAAGAGGTTTTATTAACTTATTTTGATACATATTGTGTACACGAAAGCTCTTAAAATTGTTGCTGATTATATTTTTCTGAAATAGCTTATATGATGACATAAGTAATTAAATTTTTAATGGCTAAGCTACCTTAAATGATTTGAACTATCGAAAATCCTAACTAAACTTGTCAGTAATTGCATACATTACATTATTTTTGGAAAATTAAGAATTTCTACACTTTTAAATTTGGAATCAACATCGTAAACATTTAAAGGAGTAAAGACACGTTTTATTTGAACGAAATTTTGAATTACACGAATAAACACTTTAAGGTTTAAGACAAGCAAAAACAGATATGCATTCAAGTCGGCTGGTCTTCAACGTTTAAGCTAACGTTTCGGTATTTTCATCACGTCATCTTAATTCAATTTCTCTAACTGCCGCCAGCCGCTCTTCAGGCTATTATTTTCAATTTCGCATGGCGTATTCTGCGAGCCTTTTGGTGTAACACATATATTTTTTTTTGCGTCCGCGGGAGAGTTTGCGGGCTTACTATGGGTGTTCCAACCGAAACGCGCCAGAAGTGGAGGCGAGAGAAGAAAAAATATCCCCCCTTCGTGCTTTTATCTTCCTTATCCGGGGTCTCGAACAAATGAAAACAAATCTGCGATTCGCGTCAACGCGCCTTGTGGAGGAGTCATCGTTTTCTTTAATACGGGACGTATTCCGCTTTGCCCCCTCGGGCGCTACGACCGCTTTTCCTATTTTCTTTTTGAATATTTGCGGGGACGACGTCGACGGCGGTATTTCGGTGATGCGAGCAAAGTGGAATAATAACACGTACGAATATGGTATAGGCGAGAAGGAAGACGAGATGTAGTGGTTAAAAAAAGACGGATATGCGGAGAAACTCGCTTTGTTTATTTTGCAGATGGAAGGGAAATATGAAATTGAACGATGTGATGTGGTTTTCATATGACTAGAAGGTCCAGTTCTAACGTGCTTTTATTTTCTTTCTCTCTTCGCACACGAAAAACGTTTAATAAAACGTTAACAACATCTGCTAGATTGCGCATTTTTCGTTTATTGATATAAGCATAATAATTGAATGAAATGCAATATAAAATATAATATGGAACGTTAATGTAGAATCGTACATTATTGCCCCCTTATACTCTTGATATATTTTTCTAATTATGCGTTTCTATTTACATAAATAAAATATACGAAATTATGTTGAAAAAATAAAATTGTTTGGGGACAATTCGTAAGCTACCCTAGTAGATTAGAGGGTATAAGCGGAACAGCAAACAGGGAATAGGAAATTGCAAAATAGAAAAAACTATATTAATGTAAGTAGATCATAAAATTGATCATACACTGCTCAAAACAATTAAGGGATATTTGAAAAATGATAATAGGGTAAATAAATAAAGAAAGTAGCACCTCGCTAATATTTTTATATTTAACTTCAAAGTTCTTACCACAGAATTGCCTCAATTGATGATGTTCGACTTTTGCATGAGGCTTTGACTTTTATCTCTGTCTGGTGTACCAACAATAATCTGTCCCTAAATATTGTAAAATGTTATTCAGTCTCTTATACACGAAAATTTGAATAGGATTAAGTACCGATATCATATTGATAACGTGTTAGTTTCGCATGTGGAATCTATGAGGGATTTGGGTGTTGTTTTCGATTGCAGGCTGTCCTTTTCTGACCATGTTTCGGCTATGCTCACGAATGCAGGTTCTTGGCCTTATCATGCGGAATTGCAGCAGCTTTACAGACACGGGATGCATATCCTCTTTATTTCGTGCATTAGTGCGTAGTAAGCTGGAGTATTCTGCAGTGGTGTGGTATCCTATTTAGATAATCAAATTGATGCTGTGGAACGAGTGCAGAGAAAGTTTTTGAAATACTTATCAATTAAAGAAAATGGTTTTTATCTGGGACATGACACTGACTATTCTACTTGGTCACGGCTTTGAGTCCTTGGCAGAACGGAGGTGGAATGTCAGTGCTATGTTTACATCTGGCTTGATTTCGGGGAAAATTGATGCGTCAGAGCTGTTGGCTGGCATAGGTTTTGCGGTTCCACGCCTGGAGTCGAGGTTCGGTGATCCTTTGGCAATAGGAACGCCAAGAGCCAACATTCTTGTTAGGGCTTCACTTACGCACGCGGCTAGGAATTTCAATCAACTGCATCGTCGCGGTGTTTGATTGGATTTAATTTGATTTATTTATTTAACTTACATTCAGTTATATTATTTTGTTATTAATTTTTCTTTGTGTTTTTATTTTTTTATATGTACTATCAATGTATGATAATTGTAATTTTTGGTTTGTATACCCTATAGGAGTACTCTGTTGGGTTGTTAATAAATATTATTATTCTTATTATTATTATGAGACTTTATAAGAGGTATATTGATAAAATGACGAAAAATCTCCACGAACAGCAATGAAGGTTTGACATCTCATCGGCATTGATTAAATCAGGACATCAAAAAATTCTCGTGAAATATTGTTCCATTCCTCTATCAAAGCAATTTAAAGTTCAAGCATAAGCAATAAGACCGACTGCAGATTCAATTAAAGGTCTGTTCCACAATGAAATTTATGGTGCATTCAAGGAATCGAATCTTACTGTCCTTGGTAGCTTAATGGTAGAGTATTTGCCTCGTAAGCAGTGGACAGGGGTTTACTTCCTCTCTGGGGGCATAATTTTTGCATTAATTTCTGTAGAAAATTTTGAGTTTTCATAAATTTACATCGTGGAATGCACGTAATTGTGTATATACACGTGTGTATATATGCAACTGCACATGGATTTAATAATAAATTTAAACACAAAAACTCGATTGTGTGATTTTCACAAATTATCTTTGTTAAAAATAGTACCAATGGCTTCGTCAACACTGTGGTTTCTTCAGACTAAGAGATTAATCATTTAATAATATGTAAGCATTATTATCGCGAGAAAATTTTCATTCAACCCACGTATTTATAGGTTTAAGCTCGGATTATACGCGGTTGATACGGCGGTACTTTTATACTTTACCAAACAGTATATTATACAAGCTAATATGGATGTATTGCATGTATTATTTTCATTTTCCAGGTTTTTATTTTATTGTTAGCCGTTATTATATGTCCTTTTAGAACGAAGTTTACTTTATTGAAGTTTAATGGTGTAATTTGATTGTTTGTGTTCAATTATTAGTTTTTTCTGAAGGTTGTCGTTTCTCATGGTCAGAAAATACTATCTAGCTGAGGTTGTTTATTTGTTTATAGAGTGCGTTTGTCATTGTCAATGACAGCTCCTCCTCCTTCTTCTCAGGACATCGTAAAGCGTTCTATCGTAGAATATTGATGATGAATAATCATTGCCACCCTCTCTCGTCCAACGCTAAAATGTATTGATTATTCATTATTTTTCTGTATCGAAATGATATGATAAACTCTACGAAGGAATCGTTCGTTAATAACACAAGTCTGCCTGAAGATGAGTGAATCTCTGAAACATATGTAGTAGACAGGGTGTTATTAACACTTGAATGATTCCTTTTAACAAATATTGATGATGGTACTTTGTGGTAATTGTTCTAATGAGTCTATTGAAAGAGTTCAGCTCTGCACCTAGCTATTAAATAAGTCAGAATAAATAAGTCAGAAAGGAGGTTGCATAACATATCGATCAAGTCCCGAGACTAAGTACTAAAAAGCAATTTTTTTGATAAAATTGTACTTTATTCATCAACATTGTGTCCTTCAAGTGCGACCCGTTCATTCTAACGTTCTTCTAGCTTTTATATGCAGGACGTGTAGAATGTTTTTTTCTTTGGTCTCCAAATGTACGTTAGTTTCAGCAATCACCTCTTCACCAAAGTCAGATTTTGTACGTATCTATGTATCGATAATCAGATGTGAGCGAAAGGAATTTTTACAATTGACGATAGATGACATAAAGAAAAAGAAATAATTTTTAAATTTTTGAAGCATTGACCTTGTTTATAACTGCTATTACGTAGCGTAAAATGGATAACTTTGGTGAAAAGTTTGAACAATTATGTACGTATATTTCCACATTCGTCTCTGTCAATAAAAGTTCTTATATCTCGAGAAAGACTATTCGACACTTACTGATATAAGACACGCATAATTAAAATAATCTTTACAAATAGATAACCGATCTGTAGAAGCACCATCACAATTTGTCTTAATGTAGTGAAATCAAAATCTTTGCGTTTCAACGGAAGTACATTGACTTTCCTTAATAGCTGCAGCTTCTTCAGGCTTGAATTGTAGAATCACAGATTCAATTTGTCGTAAATATTCAAAATAATAAAAAAATGCCCTTAACTATGTTCCCAACGTGTAAGGATTGGCTTTTTTGATTTGGAAAGACGGATACCGTCTATGAAATGCTCGAACTCGTTTGGGAGATTTGAGAAACAATTTTTTAGTATTTGCTATGAATGTTTCTATATTTGGAAAACATTCTCAAATTTTATAGTTTGTGCCACAATATGTAAAGTTGAACTTTACACGTCACATGTAAAAGTCTCTGACAGTCTTTAAGAGATTGGCCCACGGATCGCACTGTCGCTGCACCGTCATCTATAAACATCAACAGCTGATAAGTTGAAAGTTCAAATTTAGGCAGCGTATCCTCGTAGCAGCGTACCCTCGTAATCTAGGTGAAGCGATTACGAGGGTACGCTGCTACGAGGATACGCTGCCAAAATTTGAACTTTCAACTTACATTTTTCTAACCGTTTGCTAGCTAATAAAATTGAAAATGTCGGCTTAAAAAGTTTCAGTACATGTAGATTTTTTTACAATCTCGTCTCATCAACGTACAGCCACAGTTGTTTATCCTTTACTACAGCTTTGTTTCTATTCTCAATTTCTTCACGTAGACATGGCAAATAGTTATGCAACGCTATCCGAGATGGTGACTTGCTACCAGTTAGAATTATATTTATGTTAGAAAGATCGAAATTGTTTTTATTGAGTAATTTTAGCGGTAAGCACATGTTGTAATCATTAAAAGTAAACATAGTATGAATTTAGCCATTGGCGACACACCATTTTTTTATTTTTGTGCTTTCTGCACTTAACATGTTCTTTACAACCGTATTTGTCTTAGCGCATCAGCAGTTTATCGCAAACTTTACATATTATCGTAGAATCATTTTACTGATTTACTTCTTAACCGTGTCAACCAATGGTCGCTTTTTTCTTGTCGCGTACTTTCAACATACTTAATTATATATTTATATATAACATGAAACAAATAAGATCACCAAGCCAAATACCAATGCTAACTAATAGCACAATGATATGCATGAGCATTGCCCGGGACGATTGACAATTGATGGAAATATTCGTTTCAGTAGTTTGTCTATGTACGTAGACACATGGGAAAATGTGTATTTCATATAGCGGATCCTGACCTATCGTCCCGTAACAAATAACTAATATGAACTCATGAAATATTTATCATATTTACTTGTGTTACTTAAATACTTTAAAACAAAAAGAAATACATCTGACTAGATAGTGTAAACAAATACGAATACTTTTTTTGATTTCGAGATCCCTTTTCCGTAATCTTGGTTACCTTGTTTATCCCAACTATAATATATTTTGTTCAATATATCAGTGAAATATGCGCCAACATTGAGATTTATGTAGAAGACTGACATTGTTTAGCGGAAAGTTTGACGTTTTTCAGCGGTATGGGCTCCATCTTCGGGAGTAACGTGGCATCGTGTGGCAGCACCTGGCCCATTAGCGTGATTGCGTCGCCCCGTAGCGAGTCACCTGCACTTGATTGATGGACCCTTGCCCGTCGAGGCACTATACATGATTACACCCCGACGACAAAGTCGCTGAAAAGCTGAAGTTCGCGTTAGACGTTTGCGAAACGCTCTCTCTCTCTCTTCTTAGGTACGGAAGAACAAGAGTCAACGACAAACTGAAATTTCAATCACAGTTAATTCTTTAACGTCACAGACGATGGCAACAGTGTCTCATATCGATCCGAGAGTCCTGGCTTAACATACCATTATTGATAACAATTTTATAACGATTTCTGAATAAAATTATTGCTAAATAATATTTGTTATATTGTTCATGAAATTATAACTCATTATTAAATGACTTCTTCACTCCACCGAATCATTTTGTCCGTTTAATTCTCGTTTGCAGTTACAGAAAGTTGTTTTTTGTAAATATTATTTAATTTCATGGTTTGTCATACAAGAATTTAATTTGAATGGTCATAATTTTATATAAGGGCATAACAGCCTAACCTCGACTTGCTTATGATAGGCATGTATCTATTGTTGAAGAAAATTTAATAAACGATTCATCAAAATATTGGTAATACTTTAGGCAAAAGAGCGGTAAATCAATAGTTCCCGCATACTTCAGAAACCTCAATCTCCACTGAACCACGAGACATTGCTGAGGCTTTTGCGAGTATATTTTCTACCACCTTCTTACCTACTTTTGCAATACGTTATAGTTATCATCATATACCCATGCCCACTTATGAATTTCGCATTAGTTTCGATGGTGAAGAAGTTTTTTGTACGCTTCAAAAAAATAAAACACGACAATACTGCAGGTCATGATGGTCTTTCTAATTCTTTTGTTAGAGATAGTGCCCAAATACTATGTAGGCCATTATCAAAGGTTTTTAAATTAATAATCAGTTCATCCATTTTTCCTGGAAACTAAGTTGATTTGTGCCAATTTTCAAGCATGGGGATGGGAATGATTAATATAATAACAATTACCAGCCCATAAGCATACTGTCATTTTGTTCAAAGGCTTTCGAACAGGTACTGTACTCTAAGCTTTATGTATATACGTCACCATATACTTCAACATTTCAACACGGGTCTAAATGCGACCATCACGAGCTTAGGCTTATGATGGTTTCGTTTAAATTGCATCCACAAAAGTGACTGCTATAAATTTATATATATTACATCACTACGAGTGTCTAGTCCTCGGTAATCTTTAAAAATTTGACAAATCAATACTTACATTCGTTTGAGATATTATTTCACATATTTTCTTCACTTTCACTGATCTAAAAGCTTTTTATTTCATCGTTGAAAGAAAGTTTTTTAACAATCCTTGAACAGCTGTAACTTCATCATTTGAATGGAAAAAATTTCGACTGCAAATTCACTCATTGGTTCAAATATATGCTGAATGTTGAAGAAGAACTAATCGAATTTGCGTGAATGTTTTCAAGTGTTTCCCAGGTGATTGGAGAACAAACAGAATAGAATTTTGTCTCTGTTTTGCTACTTTTGAATTTGATTTAATTTTTTTTGGGGATTGGCAGAGGGTGTTGTATAAATGTTATGCATTACTAAGAATCTGTCTCAAAATAACACTAAACCGTACACTACTGTGGTAATTAAGCAACGAAATAAGGACACACATCTTAATCTATTAGTATCAGATTAGCTGTTTCGGTCACTTCAAAATTAATTGAACAACAGAAGCTTCCATTTAATGGATAACTTCGAGTACGAAAAAATTATTTAACGCAGAAAACTTGCGCTTATTTCAAAGGCATATATCTCGATAATAAATACCAGAGAGTCTTTTACAAAAAATATATTCAATTTACGTCTTTATGAAGAGCATTGCGGTAATACAGAAAGAGCAAGCTTTAATAATAGAAATAGGTACTTATATATTCACAGAGCTTACTTATATTTTCTAAATCCCAAAGTTATAATACTATTGTGAAGTAGTTTGGTAGGAACTTTGAATAAAGTTTCCCGTCGATTTTAAGCAAAAACAACAAACAGCAAACTGTTGGAACAACTACCCCGCAAAAACGTTTTACCGACATCTATACATATTTAAAGCAACTACGGACTTATCGTCAAGTGAGGTGGAGTTTGTCGGCACACCTGAAAACCAAAACTAGGAAAAGGAAGTTTTGTGGTGATTGTTTTATTCATGAGTTCTCAAGATTGTTTGTCTTTCGTAATAAAACCCGAATTTTAACGGCAAACAATAAAATATTAAATTGCTCATAACTTTGGGATTTTAAGGGCGGAAAACTTCTCCGGAAAGCTGATCTAAGGAAAAAAGCTCAGTTCTAAACTTTCATCACCAGATATTTGTGGAAAAATAAAGGAAATAAGAAATAAGTAATACGATATACATACTTATCTATATTTACAGGACGTTCCATAAATAAAACTGTGTCTTTGATTTAGTAAATATATGTATTTTAAAATAGCAATGAGACAAGTTCATTTTTAGCTGAACATTAAGCAGTACGCTTTATTTCACACCCGAATTTTATATTAACTTACGCTCTATATTTCCAGTTCTTGCCTTCTCTCATTCGAAGAACGATTTTTATTTCGTTTTTAGGAATGTTTACAGATATTACTTTTGCACAAGTTTTACTATAACTTGTTGTCATTTAATGTATACATATTGTAGTACGAGGGTACCGTTTATATTTCGGGAATAGCAAACAAAAAAAAATTTTTATTATCGAAAATAGTTTTATTGCTTTTCAAAATATTCTCCTTGAAAATCAATGCACTTTAAGAAGCTATGTTCACGTTGGGTACCATATAATTTGACAACCGCTCAAAAAATGACTCGCATCGATTGGTGCCAAGAAATGCACAAAAAATACAATGGCGGTGCTTCAAAGAACATTTACGTATTTACATAAACCAATGCTTACTTCGTTTCGCGTTAAATTATTTCAACGATTTAAAAAAATCGGATTTAGATTCTGCAAACGTAATACAGAGAAATAGATGTGAATGTTAAATTAAACCGTAGTGCTTCATATAACACCAGTGTTTGACGTGCTTCCGCGTTACTTAAGTAGTTGTAATTAATTGCATTTCGTAGCTCTCCAAAGTTTCCTTAAGCGTTTGCTTTTTAATTAAAAGGTACTATTTCTTCTTAGTAGGAGTTGTGTTTTTAATTCGTTCAATAACTTTAGAGGAAGAAATACTAAATTTCGACGTCTGTATGCAACGCAAGTTATTCGTATATATGTACCTTGTTACAATCCTTATTTATTGACCCTCATTTGAGTCATATATATTGTTACGGAACTTTTATTCTGCACTCAACTCTTATCTTTATATTTTGTTGAGCGCCTTTGTATATTTACACGTTTAATGATAATTAGAATTACCTTCAGAGGGTATTTTTTTCAATATAAAACATAAAAGTGACGATGATAAAAAAATAAATGTTCCAATACCGTTGAAAGCCAGAACGCACAGTATGTGTTTTGGCTTTCAACGGTACAGATCGTATGCAGAATGTGTTTTCGTACGGGTACTTTTGCCGTAGTTTTCCAGGTGCGACACTGTTTAATTATCTACTGATGATGACAATTTAGATGTCGAAATACGTATACAAAATACGAAAATTGATGTGGAAAGGGTTTATATATCAACCTTCAGTGATTACATTGCATTACTGAAATGCGAAGGGATTTTTTTTTGTGAACGTTAACGAGGATATGCCTGTTCTTGCATCGACAACGTATAATTTATATTTATTTTTTTAGGTTAAATCTGAATACAGGAAGGTATATGAAAAATCGGTGTTCCTAAATTTCCATAAAAAATAAAGTTTCGTTAGAATAAAAGCTTTTGTTGATATGAATTGCCGTCTTAAGTATCTATTATATATTAATATATGTCAGAATCGTTTACACCCCGTAGGAGTAGAAATAGTATGTGAGCAGATGCAAAACTTTTGTTAATACTGGTATAAAAATAATTATATAAATTATGTATTTATTAACACCCTATGCATAAATAGATGGGGTAGAGGGAGGCAATGTTATTTCATTATTTTTCTATAATTTACCTGACGATGGATATTATTCCTTGAAAAGTACGTAGTAATCATGGTCTTATTAATTCATATTTGACCGGATTAACTCAGATTTGATTTAACATTCATCCATTTGGAAAATCGGCAAGAATTAGCGTGTTTTTCTACATACGCCCTGGCAAACTCGTTGCCGACTTAACGAGATAAACGCCTCCTTGTTCTGTCGTTCAAGACATTCGCGTGTTATACGTTATAAATAGGAAATACTTTTTCATTCATTCATTTTTCTGTATTGAAAAGGTGCGATAGGGCCTACGAATGAGTTTTTATTAATAGCACAAGTTTACCTGATGGTAGGTATTATACCTTGAAACGTATGTAATAAACAGGGTGTTATTAATATTCGAATGATTCCTTTTGGCATTCATTCATTTGAAAAATTGGTGAGAATGTGTTTGTCTACATACGCTCTGTTAACCTCGTTGCCGACTTAACGAGATAAACGCGTCCTTGTTCTGTTCTTCAATACATTCGCGTGTTATACGTTACAAATGGGCAATACTTTTTCATTATTTTTCTGTATTGAAAAGGTGCGATAGGCCCTACGAATGAGTTTTTCTAATAGCACAAGTTTACCTGATGATATGTTATACCTTGAAACATATGTAATAAACAGGGTGTAATTAATATTTAAATGATTTCTTTTAGCGTTCATTCATTTGAAAAATCGGCGAGAATTAGTGTTTGTCTATATACGCTCTTGCAATCTCGTTGCCGACTTAACGAGATAAACGGGTCCTTGTTCTGTCATTCAATACATTCGTGTGTTCTACGATAGAGAGAGAAAATACTTCTTCATTATTTTTCTGTATCGAAAACGTGCGATAAGCCTTACAAAGGAGTTTCTAGTTAATAACACAAATTTACCTGACGATAGCTGTTATTCTATGAAACGTAGGTAGTAAACATGGTCTTATTAATATTTAAATGATTCCTTTTAACATTCATGTATGCATATTGTCGAAAAAATAAGTATTTTAATAGGAATCAATCTATCATAATAGAAAATTCATTGAAACACAAACTACTTTTATCGATACGTATTAGTTTTGGCCGAGAGCGTTATTTGTGTTTTCTATTTCCGCTTATATGTATGTAAATTAACCGGATGGTAGATAGCTTATAATGGCAGACAACAGCGAGAAAAGCGCCATAAGCGAGAACATGTGTAGGGTTGAGTAGGAAATGCTGCGTTTCACCTCAATCTCTTTGTTCGCCGCCCTCCCCACTAACACTCCCCTGGAATCTAGTTAAAGCCACAGCTCTCGAATGAGCTCCAGACAATTGAATTGTTTTTCAATTGATGTTCCACACATTTTACAGTTTCACGCAGATTCAAAGGGATGACTCGGTCGAAAACAATACACACAGGGATTTACCTGTCTTTATTTAAAAGATTGCACCATAAACACATTACGTGTCCCGGGGACTTTTGTTCTTACGCGCGCCCATTCGTGCTCGTTTCACTCGTTTATTTGCTATTGAAAAATTCAACAGTTTGATCTTCCAGGCACGTTTTCGGTTTATTTCTTCATCCTTTTCTTTCAAAGTACAATCATTTGTGTATATTTAGCAGTGAGCTAACATTAAAGTGGAATACGAAATAAAGTAAAACGGTCAACTTTGACGATAATAAATTAAGTTGTTTAATGCGCGGATGAATATTAAGGAATACTCTTACGTTTAATTTAATTACACGTTGTGATATGAAAACATTCAATTTCGTTATTAAAACCAGAAAACTCCTTTTCAAATTTACGTATTAAATTTGATGTGTACTTTTTATTAAAAGTCTTAATGGGCATTTGCTAAGATTTTTGAAACAGAAAAAACTGTTATAAAATATTTTTTTTTATTTAAAGCAATGTAATGTTCAAAGGGGTGGAGCGAAGAGGAAAGAGAGAGAGAGAGAGACTGTGCGAGAGCAAGACAGATAGAGAGGGAAAGCAGGTGAATAAGATAGAGACACGAGATAGAGGGGCGAGAGAAGAAGGAGGATGAATTGAGAGAGCAGCATAGAGGGAGAGAGAGAGAGAGAGAGGGAGAGAGCGAGAGAAGGGGTAGATATAGATATAAATACGTACGTTGCTTGAATGCACTTTATTAAATTGAATAACAGAAAAAATCTCTTAAAATATTTGTACGTTCAATGATAATCAGAATTACTTTAGGATGATACTTCTTGTAGTATAAAACATAAAATTAACAATGAATAAAGAAAATAAAAGTCCCAATGTAATCTGAGTAATATAGGAAACACAACAAAATTAACATTACAATTCGTAAAATACAATTTTTTGCCTTATACGTAGTGTGCTTTAAAAATTTTGCGGATGATACAGAATAAAAATCAATTATTTTAAGCAATCTTTTTTTATTGTTTTTCAAAATACTCGATTTTATGATTTATGCAATTCTGCATTCGATGGAATCAGTTACTAAAATATTGGGCCCACTATTCTTTAATCACCTCAGATACGAAGTTTTCGTAGACTTCCACAGCCGCTTCCAGGGTTCTAAATTTCAATATACGCATTTGGTCTTTTATGTATGGGAATAAAAAGAAGTCGCAAGGTGTCAGGTCGGGATTATAAGGCGGATGAGTCATCAATTCCGTTCGTGAAGTGGGTAAAAACTCTGATATTTGAGATGCGTTGTGTGATTGTGCATTGTCTTGATGTAGAATGATTCTCTTGGTCATTTCTTGGGCACTTTTTGATACACATTTGTCAAATAAATGGTCGTTCAGCATTGACTGGGCGTCGATCCTCTTGCAGAATGGTAGCAAAATGACCCGTGCGTCGGCAAAAAAAGCCACCGTTTGCTTGTCAGGGCTTCGTCCGCGTCTCACTTTCGTGGGTTTCTCCTCGTCTTTGAAGACACATTGAGCCAATTGTGGCTTACTTTCTGGCTCGTAATAATAAGTCTAATTTTCATCATGCGTAACGATATCGTAAAATGATTTTGCTTGACCTCGGTTAAATTTTTTAAGCATTTCTTTGCACCAATTAAATTGTGTGGTATCTATCGAGCTTAAAACTTTTTGACGGCAAGATAATGATGCAGAATAGTTCTGATGTGGGTCGTACCTCCGCCCAATGATGTCCGAATATCTCTGTATGTGCAGTGGTTGTTTGTCTTTATTATGTTGTATACAGCGTCTATGTGTTCTGGAATGTAGTGGCAGACCGTTCTTCATGATGCTCGTCTTTGACCAAAACACGTTCATTATATACCTCGTTGTACAGTAGTTCAGCAGTCACCAAGGATGGTTCTTCATCACTAAACAATCGCTTGATTTTTCTTTGAACACTTTTATCGAGTGAGACTGTCTCTAAAATCGTAGAAAATCATGGTTTGACGCGCGTTATTTCTTATTTTCACAAAACTCACTTTATTTAAAAAATTACTAAAAAGGCATCACAGCATATGCTAGCAGTATGTAGATGCTATTCGGACTAAAAAATCTCAGAGAATACGACAAAAATATTTACGATAGCGCGACCTCACGTTGAGCAGGTGAACCGCAAAACTTTTAAAACAACCTACGTAGAATCAACTCATCAACGTACCGGATATGTTACTACACGTCGGCAAAACTGATCACCTTTAATTATGATTCTAATATTGTTTCGTCGTATTTTCTTTACCGACTAGTCTAATAGCATAATTTTTCAATGACTTGCAAATCGTTTTTTACTTATAGGACTCTCGACAAGTTTCCTTTCAATTTTAGTGATATAAATTCAAAAAGAACTAAGAGACTACTATATTAGAGAACAAATAACATTGTCCTAATTCTGTATACCTGGAAAATTCAGGGAAATTCACCGTATTTTCAGATGAAACAATTTTCTAATACTCTCCGAGGCACTCGAGCTGCAGGTCAAACTGCATTGCTATATGCGAATATACTTATCCACTCGAAATGGTGGAATTGTTCGTAACTAGGTGAAACGAGTTTGGAAACTGCCTTGTTTGTATTTCGCAGTTACTGCGAGTTCTAATATAAATCGAAATGGTATGGAGGGAGAACAAAGGGAGGAGACGAAGTTCGTTTTGCTATCTCATAAATAAGGATTAAATTATCTTTTCATTTGCTCAAGAATTACATACCATATATGCATGTATGGTACATCTCTAACAATTGGTGCAAAGTTATTTGTTAAAAATAGCTTTTGGGAATTTTAGCTTTAGTATACGTGGGTGGTCTCAGAGGTACCGGCCTGACCTAGAGATGGCGGTAGTTATTTGAAAAATATCACTGTATTAGGAGGTACGTAATCTATAAAGCACATGTTTCAAGTTTGAAAACGCCACGTGGCTCAGTATTTGGTTGGCAGCCATCAATAATGAAAATTTTCTGTGAATGGAAATGGAGAAAATTGGTCATCGTTACATGATACAATACTTTTATTTGAAAGGCCTCAGACCAACCGATATAAAAGCTAAACTGGATTCTACTCTAGACGAGTCTGCTCCTTCGTACAACCGTGAAATATTAGGTGGCAGAGTTCAAACGAGGCCGTACGAGCTGCCAAGACGAGCATCGCAGTGGTCGACCAAATGAGGTGACGACTCTAGAAATGGTGAAGAAAATCCACAAAGAGGTACTGGACAATCGTCGAATGAAAATGCGCGAGCTAGCAGACATAGTAGGCATTTCAAAAAGTGCGGTACATCGCATATTAACTGAAAATTTGAACATCAGAAAGCTGTGTGCAAGATGAGTGCCGATTTTGCTCACACTCGAGCAATAACAGTATCGTGAAGATGTTTCAATTGAGTGTTTAGCGAAGTTTTTGTTTTAAAAGAGCGCAGTTTTGAAGTTACTCGTCGATGAAGTAACTCAGAGAGAAAGTCGAGTTAAATAAGAAATCGGGAATTCATAAAATAAAGTGTCTAAATTGCAATAAACAATTGGTCAGACTTCGATAGGAACCCAGTATAAAGAGCATATGACGCGTTTGTACCACATAAGCTAATCGATGATCAAAAATTGCTCCGAATTCCATATTGTATAGACTTGATTAAAGACTTAAAAAAGGACAAAACCTCAGGTATTCTATTGTAATTGGCGATGAGACGTGGTGTTTCCAATATGACCCAGAGACCAAGCGTCAAAGCTCTGAAACGAAGCATTCAAGCAAAGAAACATCGAAAGAAAAGCGTTTGGAGAAGTCAAAAGTGAAGACGGATTTGGCCCTCTGTGATTTCTATCTATTCTCCAAACTACATTTGCAATTTAAAACGACAGCGTTATACCGACGTCGCAGCCATTGAAAAGGCGTAGACAGTAATCTTGAAGGACATCTCTAATTCGACATGTTAACTGACCGTGCAAAATATTGTATTGAAGCCGAAGGCGACTACCTTTAATGAAATAAATGAATTTCACCAAAATAGTGAGCTTTTGTTTTTTTTAAAAAGTTCGGTTTTCTCTGCGACAGACTGTGTAGATAGCTGCGAATACATATGCATTTCGAATTCATGCCTCTTTGAATTTCTGGAAAAGAAAATACCACCGTTAAAAAGGTTAAAAGTGTAAGCGGAGGGGAGGGATACTTTAAGAGAAGTTGTTGCATTTTAAGTTATAGTGTATGTCTGGCTTTTGACGGTTAATGTTTGGTACGGACTCTGTGCGATTGTTACCGCGCATTCAGTTGCGACACTGTGATTAACTATCTGCTGATGATGACGATTTAGTTGTTAAAGTACCTATGGGAGTTTTTATTAATTATCTGTTGATAATGACAACTTAGTTATCGAAATTCATATACAGAATGCAAATATTGTTGCTGCGGAAAGAGGTTTTATTTACCTTTTCTGATTAACTTTTTGTCACGTTCAAAATCGCGAGGTTCAAAGAAACGAACGCGGCTTGAACACAAGCTTGTATAAAGTTCTTTTGAAAGTTGTTGCTTGGAGTAGAATCTTATTTTCCATCAAGTCACTCTTGTACATTCGCTATAGTCTCCTACTTTAATTATGTATTTCATTAAAAAACAATCAAATAAGTGTAAGAAACGTTTATTATTTCATCGCCTATCTCTACAGTATAATTTAGAGTATTTCGTATGGTTCCTAGTGGAGCATAGGTAGCATGTTTGCATGGAAAGGTAAAAGTCAAGTTTCGAACATTGCTCAAGAAGAGGTTTTTATGAGTTGGTGCTGGAAGTAGAAAAGTGAATTAGGTTGTAAAGTTTGTTACCATTATTTTCATCATATTTAGACTTCGACATCATAAATTCTAGCGAAAGGGAAGTCAATATAAAAGAGGTTGCCAGCGCCAACTTTAAAACACCACAGATATAAAGCGTTTCTTGTAACTTTATTTCTGAAAGGTATGAGAATAATTTGAGATTTTATTTAAATTTTGAGTAATAAACGTAAAAATTTTCCATCTGTAATCCGTACATGTCTCGTTTTTGTGTTACGAGCAGAGGGTGGATTACAAACCAGCGCACTGCACGAAATTTTATATCTCTGTAGAAGATTTGTTCCGGCGGCCGTCGTCTCGCGTTCAGCCATCGAACGCTACACCATCTGCGGCTCCTACAGCGTTGTAACACTTGCGGCATTCAATAAATCAAAATGTATGTAAGTGGATAGAGCGCATGGAGAGAGAGAGCTGAGTGTGTAAAAATGTAAATTTTACGACATGCCCCCTTTTACACACATACATATCCACACACAAAAGGCCCATACATACCGGCGTTTCTTTGATACCCTCCTGATTTCTACATACGAGACGAGCGCACAAGAGAAAAAAATCTTTCGAAGGAAAAGGGCGTCAGAGGGAAATTCTCTTTCGGTTCTTTTTCACCGGTTTCTTTTTGTTCCATTTTCGTCTCGCCTTGGAAAATATATGCCGTCTCGGAAAATCACGGAGAAAATTGCAAAGAAAATCCCACTGAATAGATTACGAGCCAATCGAATATGATAGAAAACGGTATTTTGCCTGTTGTCTCCGTTGAGAAGTATCACTGAATATATGTACTGGATAATTTCGCTGAACGGTCGTTTCGTTTAGCCGAGATTGATGCTTTTTATAACGAGGAAAAATTGTTTTATCTCAATTCTTAGGTTTAAGTAATTTAACGATGATCGCATTTAACAAGCAAAATTTTGAATTTATTATACCTAGTTAAAATAAAAGCAAAAACTTACTATTTTGGTAAAATTCATTTATTTTATTCAAAGTAGTCGCCTTCGGCTTCAATACAACGTTTTGCACGATCAATTAATATGTCAAATGAATTTTTAAGTTCATCTTTAGAGAGGTCCATCAAAATCGCTGTCGACGCCTTTTTAATGGCTTCGAGTCGGCATGACGCTGTCCTTTCATCGGCAAATGTAGTTTGGAGAAAAAATAGAAATCATAGGCGACCAAATGCCGTGAATACGGTGAATGGTTGATGGTTAAAATGTCATTTGTAGTTAGGAAATCAGTAATAAGCGTGGAGCGATGAGATTACATTATCATGTAATAAACGCCAGCTACCATTTTCACGATATTGAGGGCGCACATGACGAATACTAGCCAAAAGACGCTTCATAATCCCAAGATAATACACAGCATTGACTTGCTTGAGTAGTTGGTACAAACTCTTTGTACACTATGCCTTCCGAATCATAAAAACAAATCATTATTGTCTAAACTTTTGACTTCTTCAAACGGTTTTTTTTCGATCTTTTTTCAATTGGATGCTACCATTTAGAGCTTTGCCGCTTGGTCTCTGGATCATATTGAAAACACCACGTGTCATCGCCAGTTACAATAGAATACCTTCGCAAGCAAAGTTGTTCTTCCTATACACCCGGAGATAAATTTTCAAATTAAAAGAACACGTACTTAAATTTCTAAAGTAATATTCTGTATATTTATCACAGAAACAAATTTTAAAATAATACAAAGTAAATATAAATTAAATAAACTAATAATTTATACAGAAATTACTCGGAGGGCACACACTGCTACACACAACAATTTCTGTTTCAATAAGAACCTGAAACGTTTCACAGAGAAAAGTTTAAATTCACTAGGCACCGCATTATAAACTTTGGCAATTTGATGTGAAAATGTTCGTTCATAAAATGCCGTTCGATGCAAATGTGGTGTTAGAGTGCCTTTAAATCTTAAATTTACTCAATGCACATCTGTAGGGAAAGAAATTTTATTTTTAAGTATGCGACTTACTTATACACAGTGACTCTAGGAAATAGGTGGTTATTTGTAAAGTTCGCCTGTCTTTTATATTCAACCATCTCGCCTCAGCTAATTTGTGTGAGGGGCGTATTAGCAATGTTTTTGAAAAAAAGGAAAGATCAAAATTTAACTAAAAAATTATTAAGCGAGTCTTTCTACATATACCTACACTATTTTTTGTCATTCACTTCTTTCCTTCGCATACATTTTCGATATCGCATAACTAGAGTTGGGATGTATTCCCGCGTGCCAGGTTCGTACTGTGTATGCAGCGCCCCACCAGTGAATTATAATAAAACAGATGAAATGCTTGAATTATAAGCTAGTATCGAGCGGATCTTTATATAAGGCGAACATATAATTATTAAGTGTGATGGACTTGTGTAAAGGAAAAACGAGAGAATTGGCTACCGCAGGGCGAAAGGTTATTGACGAATTTCCCGATTTATATTGCAATGGAGTTAATTGTAAGTCATAATGTGAAGTTTGCGATATATCGTTGATGAGTTGGGATAAGCGCGACTGTAAAAAATCGTATAAAGAGTGTATAATACCAAAATAAGAAAAATAATGTGCCACCAGAAACCCGCTTTATGTTTGATTTACTATTCGTGATAATCGCTTATGATTTGAAACCTCATCTACTCGATAAGCAACCATTCCCTGATTTCTAGAATAAATACAATTCCAACTGGAAGTTATCACCTCGGAGAGCATAAAGAGTCATATGTCAACTGTGCGTAACAACATCGAAAACATGATCAAAGCTGTAGTCAAAGATAAACAGCTGAGATTATGTACCGAAGAAACGATGGATCGTATAAAACATCTATTTTGAATATTATAGTGTCGTTCTAGATTCTGCTAAAACAATATCTCCCATTATATTAGCTAGCAAAAGATTAGGAAAGTGTACTGGTGAAGCAATTATGTACATAGGTAGTGCTGCATATGCTAAAAAAAATTTCAACTTTCAATTGACCCACTGTTGATATTTATGGGCGATGGTGCAGTGATAAAGTGTAGTGTAGGCCGTTCCCTTAGAGACAAGTGTGAGGGACTTTTATATGGGACATGTAAAGTTCATGCCTTCCATTTTATAGCACAAAGTATTCGACAATGTTATCCAGAGGTAGATGCATTAACTTCCAATACCTACAGAGTCTCTTTGAAATCTTCTACACGAGTTCGAAAATTCCACATACTGTACTTCGGTATTCCTGAGCCATCAAAGACAATTTTCACACGTTTGGGAACTTGATTGAAAGCGGCTATCTACTATTGCGAAAATTTCCACGTAATAAAATCTACAGTTCTACAATTCAAACATAACGAAGCTGCAGCAATTAAGGACAGTCAGAAAAGATTTGAAAGTACTTCCGTTGAAACAGATTTAAAATAAATTTACGACAATTATAAAGATTTACTTGACTCAATAGACAAATTTCGAAACACTGGGTTGTCGTTAGTGGAGTCAATGCAAATTGGGAGCGATGTACACTCACTGCTATGTGCTACAAATTACGAAAAAGATATGTGTGCTGAAGTTTGAGAGTTTTTTAAACAAATATTTCGATTTTAGCAGATTAAGATAAATTCGTGATGGCACGTGTATAGATCCGTTATCTATTTTAAAAGACTATTTTATTTATGCGTGTATTACATCCGTAGATGTCGAACCGTCATTTTCTAAATAGAAGGACATTTTTTCAGCACGGCGTACGTTGCTCCTTGAGACAAATGTTGAACCTTACGTCATTCTGCAGATATTTAATCAGTCTTATCTATTTCGCGCTATGCAACAGCAGCTGTGAATAATGTGTTATTTATAAAACAAAATATAAATGCTATAAATAACGCGTGCATCACAAGGTCGCTTGTGTTTGCACACCCGCCTTGTTACGACCTTGGTTCACGGGAAAAATATCCCAACTCTATTTATAACTCTATGAAGTATCATCCAAACTTCCTTTACTGCCATCATACGTTTTGTATTAAAAATGTATTTCAGTCGTTAATAATTCCCGCCACCAATTTAATGTTTAAAGTATTTACTGTTATGTTACATTTCAATTTAAAACAGGAAACAATTGGCAATATAAGTCGTACGTATTTGTGGACATGTTTATAGACTCGAAGTAGTTAAAGAATGAAGAGGAGCGAGTTTGTGACAGGAGGAATTAAATAATTACATAATTATAGTTATATATATGTAATGGGAGTTATGTTCAACATCCTTCAAAAACTGTTGGTCGATATTATGCAAATGTTTCGCCCATAAGCGTAATAACTTAAGCAGCGGCCACTTAAATATGTAAATGTAGGTAATACGGTCTGTTTAACAGTAATTCTCAGGTGCACTGGTATATACGTGTGTATACATTATATATACGCAACAACGGAATCCCATTTACTGCCGAACCCCTAAATACTCCATACTAATGCCGTTTCTATCACAATAGTCTCTAATAATGCAATCAATAACAGCATACATGCATTTCCATTATACGTGGGTCTCTTAGGATATCGGTAATATAATCCTATGTAATTGATTGTGAACCTGCGCTACCAACGCCGACGAGGCTTTGTCCGCGAAAATGAAACAATAGCCAATAGAGTTTGTTGCTTTTTAATCTAAAAATATCTATGGCTACATACGCTGCATTTCATTCTGCTGTGCCCATAAATTCTATAAAGTTTGCTATTGTAATTTCCCCCATAAGTGTTCATTAGTTCATCTATAGTCTTTGTGTAAATAAATGACATTCCAAATATCTAGTTAACGACTGCATTTTCTTATTAGTAACAAGAAGAACCATTATCCAAAGAAATAGGTGCATTTTTAGTACATCGCAACACAAATTATTTTGAGTTTCTGCTAAAACGTGAAGTATATCGCATGAAAACATATCGTTATTCAAATGGATCGGCAAGTTGCGTCCCAGCTTGATGATTTTTACTTTTAGAAGATTTTTATCTTCAACGTTTAGGTACAATATAAGACAACTGACACTGTTACTTTATATACTGTGGAAATAAATCGTATGTCTTTTTTACCAGCATAATAAAATTACACAGTCTGTCGTAATTCCTAGTGGTGCTATCTATTAAATCGGTCGGTAAAGTAGATCTTTCACCAATTTTATATCAAAATATCATGACATTTGTATCATTAGAAGCAGAGCAATTGCGCATAAAGTTACAGTGTGGATTTGGCATTGATCAAAAATGAATTTTGAACAAAGAGCAAATATTAAGTTCTGTTTTAAACTCGGTAAATCGTTTACTGAAATGTTTAATTTGATGAAACAAGTATATGGTGATGCGTGTTTATCACATACGAGTGTGTATGAGTGGTATAAACGATTTAAAGACGGTCGTATGAACCTAAATGACGACGAACATTCTGGTGCAAAAAAATCTGTGGTTACGGAGAGTAACATCGCATGCATTTTGACACAGTATTTAGAACTGAGAAAGATTTGGGCAAGGTTTGTACCACATAAGTTAAATAATGATCGAAAATTGCTGCGAATTTAATATTGTACAGACTTGATTAAAGATTAAAAAATGACGAAAACTTTAGGTATTCTATTGTAACTGGCGAAGAGACGTGATGTTCAATATGATCCATAGGCCAAGCGTCAAAACAGTGAATGGCAGCATCCAAGCGAAGAAAGACCGAAAAAAAGCCGTTTGGAGAAGACAAAAGTGAAGACGATGTTGTATTGTTTTTATGATTTGAAAGACATAATGTACTGTACTGTATTCGATTAAGTGTCCTGAGAAATCTGTGATCGGGAAAACGAATTAAATTCGTTAAAAGTAATATCATCTAAAATGTTTCTTAAAACAGAAAACGTTTTTGTAAGGAACTCTCTGTGGAGTGTATTAATTTATGTAAATAACTTTGACATGTTCCACATAACTCTAATTATACATGGAATAGCGTGCAACCCCCAAAAAGATGTTGCGACAGCTCCAATATTAATAGGCGATACACAGAGGACAAAAGAAGTAATAAATGAAGAAATTATCGACAAAGTTTGTTAAATAATTCGTCTTGTTCTATAACCACAATTTTTCAAATATCAAACTTCTTTATTATTTTACTAGAAGGAATTAAAATGCTCCTGTCAATGAGTGAATTCCCAGTTTCTGAAAAACATTCTTTCCAATATACGTGTTGTTACTTCATTCTATTATAAATTAAAAGTCGAATGTTGGACAATAGAGTCGTGGTGGACATTTGAACGATATCTTGTTCCGAACATGATTGCATTGTAAAAATTTCAAAATAAAGCTAAAATTAAATTGATATGTTTAACCTTTGTTGTTTTATTTATAATTGAATTTCCATCGCTCTTAATAACAGACCCATTTATGTTAAATAGACTTCTTTTTAACGTTTATTTTTGTACGGTATTTCTGAAAAAAACTAGTGGATTAATTTTTTGTTAAAGGTAAGGATCGGATTTAATTTACTTAATTCTACAATTAAGAATATATTTACGAACCTTCTTCTTACTGTACTATATCAGATTATATGCCTCGTGTTCTTAGTAAATCTGGGCTCGGAAAAGCGAATTAAATTCGTTAAAAGCAATATCATCAAAAATGTTACGAGAGACGAAAAAAATTTTTGTAATGAGTTTTCTGGCGAGTGTATAAATTTATGTACACAACCTCGATATATTCCAAGTAATTCTAATATTAAGATTGTATATTATTAAGAAAAAAGCAGAACGTCGAGCTGTCTTGAGCCCGAGAGAGAGAGAGAGGAGTGATAATCATTTATTTAAAAGAAAGGGTCAGAGTTTAGCAATTGTTAGCTTCATCGCATTTCTGACTTAAAGTTGATTACTTTATTTATAATAAAATGTATAAAATGAATCAATCGACGGAATCTAATCTAAATCGAGAATTTATAATGACGAAATGATGTCTTACAGAATGAGTTGGAGAACATTATTTGTCAAACACGAGAAGAAAAACGTCAGAATGATTGGATATTGAATAGGATGTAATGAACATCAGAGTATGGAAACGTATGAGAGAGGATAAATGTTTAATTGTTTGAACCGACCTGTGATAGCTCGCATTGTCATGGTGGAGGATGATCTGTCGTTTTCGGTTTGTTTTCCTTATTTTTTCCAAAACTTTTGGCAAACAAATAGTTGTGTACCATTCGGAATTGACCGTTCTACAACTCTCTAAAGGTACGGTTGCAACGTGACCAGTTTTTCCTAAAAAAATTATTTGTTTTGATGTGCTTCGAGCGCGAACAACTTTCGTTGGTTTTGGCTCATGGTGGAATACCCACACAGTCGACTGCTGTTTATTTTCGGGCTCATACGTCTAGATCCAAGATTCATCACCTGTGACAACTTTATAAATGTTCTTTGAAGCACCACCATTGTATTTTTTATGTATTTCTTGGCACCAATCGACACGAGTGCTTTTTTGAGCGGTTGTCAAATTACGTGGTACCCAACGTGAACATAGCTACTTAAAGGCTAAATATTCATGCAGGATCTTATACACGTTGTTGTTACTAATACCTAGAGATGTCTCGATCTCACGCTATGTCACATGACGGTCTTGCACTATCAATTCAGACACTGCATTAATGTTTTCCGAGACAACAACATTTGTGGGACGACCTTCACGAAATTCATCGTCCAAAGAACGCCGTCCAAGTTTGAATTCACTATACCAACGATATACTGTATTTTTCGATGGTGCTTCATCATCATATAAAGAATTCAGCTTGTCGATGCATTCTTGTTGAGATAATTCACGCCGAAGTTATAAAAAATTCGCGAGTTAATTCCATTTTTTCCCTGACATAAAATTTCTTCAAGTGACTGTCAAAAAGAAATAAAACTGTCAAGGTAAATATATTGTCAAAAATGATAAATTTCACGATGCAATCATCAGGTCGGAGGCAATACTAACAGTGTTGCCAGTTCTCGGAATATAAATGGCTACCCCCGTACATTATTTGTAATAAAATGTATAAAATGAATCTATTAACGGAATCTAATCTAAATCGAGAATTTATAATGACGAAATGATGTCTCACAGAATAAGTGGGAGAACGTTATTAGTGAAATAAGAGAATAAAAACATCAGAAATGATTGGATTATTGAATAGGATGGAATGAACATCAGAGTATAGACACGTATGAGACTTCCAGAAGGATATTGTGGCAGTTCCAATATTAATAGGTGATACACAGAGGAGAAAAGAAAGAACAAATGAAGGAATTATTGACATAGCTTGTTAAATATTTCGTCATTTTTGGCTACAATTTTTTAAATATAAAAATTCTTTATTACGACTTTATTAGAAGGAATCGAAATACTTCTGCCAATGAATGTATTGCCAGTGATATATAAGTTTCTGAAAATCATTGTTTCCAATTTACGTGTTGTTATGTCTTTCTATTATCAATTAAAAATCAAATGCTGGACATGGTGATCAAAAATTGTAGCGTTCGGGTGTGTCAGTGTAAACAAAGCCGTGGTAGACACTGAATGACAGCTTATTCGGAACATGACTGTACCGTCGAAACTTTAAAATAAAGCAGAAACTAAGTTGATATGTTAAACCGTTGTTATTTTATTTAAAATTAAATTTCCATCACTTTTAATGAAAGACCCTTAATATTAAATAGATTATTTTTTAGTATTTCTTTTCATACAGTATTTTCTAAATAAAGTAATGGATTAATTTCTTTTTGTAGATACGGGTCGGATCCGATTTACTTATTGTACAATTAAGAACATGTTTACGAACCTTTCTCTTATTGTACTATATTGGATTAGATGCCTCGAGTTCTTCGGAAAAGCGAATTAAGTTCGTTAAAATCAATATCATCAAAGATGCTTCGGAAAGGCAAAAAATTTTTTGTGATGAGCTTTCTACGGAGTGTATAAATGTATGTGGAAGTAATCAAGTGAAAGGCAATTAATAAAATAATAAAAGAAGGTTAAATCTGTTCAGAATATGTACATTAGCTAAAGTTAATATTTATAACATTATTATCACCAAGACATGCGGTAGCCTATGCAGAATGTGAACCAAATATGAAAAATTATATGAAAAATCGTACTATTGAATGCCAAAATAATCCGAACAATATTAAATACGGAAACAATATTGTTAAGGAATTGATTTTTTTTTTCCAATTGGTCACTTACTTATGCACACTACACACATGTATATGTATATATATATATGCGTACTCAAGCCTACTGACATCTGTTAAAATCAGTAATGATTTTCCGGTACACCTGGTATATACCAAAGTATGTTGTTTTTTTCCTGTTTTGCCATTTAAAATTAGTAGCATAAAGTTTTCTTTTTTTTGTGTTTTTTTTGCGGTAGTGTTAATTAATTATTGAATTTTTTTTTAAATTTCGGAAATATACATACTGCCTTCTTCAGAATTTATTCAATACATCTCCCTCATCAAAATCCAAATATCTCCAATATTGTCTTAATGATATTAATATGTCATCTACATAAAACAAATTTTTCCTTTTTTTTTGGTTTTGGAGGTGATCAATTACGAGGGAGCGTTTTTATATTCGCGGAATGAGCGGGTTATAGAGGGGTGAGTAGGCGCATTGGGGGCGTGGCCTGTGCAGCGACTCATGATTAGTATAAATACGAAGTTTCATTGTTATTAGACAGTTAGTCTTTGAGCTATCGTCAACCAAGTAACATAATCAGGAGTGAAAAGTGAAATATGGAAAAAATCGAATATCGTGCCGTTATAAAGTTCCTTACCAGGCAAGGAAAATCAGTCGCGACCATAATGAATGGAGATGTCATTGGTTTACGGCGACTCTTGTCCAGGAAAAACCATGGTGTACAAGTGGCATAGTTTATTTAAACAAGAAAGGGAATCCCTTGAAGACGACCCGAGGCCGGGTAGGAGCATTAAGGTGACCACGCCAGCACTTATCCAAAAAGTTGAACAAATTGTACTCGAAGATGCTCGACTAAAGAAGAAACAACTCGCAGAAATGGTTGGAGTATCCGATACAACAATTTTTAAAATCCTACACGATCATCTCGGCATGTCTAAGGTCAGCGCAAGATGGGTGCCGAGAATGCTCACGCCGCCGCAAAAACAACAGCGCGTAGAGTGTTCGCGTGCATTTTTGGACCTCTGTAATGAAGACAAGGATGGTGTATTGAGTGGAATTGTTACTGGAGACGAAACTTGGGTTCATCATTATGAACCTGAGTCCAAACAAGACTCCATGCAGTGGCATGAAAAGGGCACAGCACCTCCCAAGAAATTTAAAGTGTCACAATCAGCTGGGAAATTCATGGCAACGGTATTTTGGGACTCGGAAGGCATATTGTTGATTGATTATAAAGATAAAGGTGTTTCTATAACCGGAGAATATTACGCTTCAATATTAAAGCGACTACGCGACCGTCCACAAGAGCCGCGTTGCGTTAGCTGCCCTGCATAAGGTGGGCTTCGAAATTGTGAATCACCCACCCTACAGCCCAGACCTGGCCCCGAGTGATTATTACCTGTTTCCGAAAATGAAAAAAGAGCTGCGGGGTAAAAAATTGACTGCCGATGATGAAGTCAAGGAGGCAGTTTCGGCGTATTTTGCAGATAAAGAGAAATCATTTTTTATGAGGGTATAAATAAATTAATTGAAATATGTGAAAAATGTATCCGTCTTGCAGGTGAATATATTGAAAAAGAAAAGTAATTTGGTTTTTTTATTTCCACCCCTTGTCCCCCATTCCGCGAATATAAAAACGCTCCCTCGTATATCCAGTTATATCACATCGTTGAATTCAGGTGGTGTGATGATATGATATAATCAATCACCTTCGAATCTAAAAAAAAGAAAAAATTTGTTTTATGTAGATGACATATTAATATAATTAAGACAATATTGGAGATATTTGGATTTTGATGAGGCAGATGTATTGAATAAATTCTGAAGTAGGCAGTATGTATATTGCTGAAACGTTAAAAAAATTGAATCATTAATTAATTAACAATGCTGCAAGAAACCACAAAAAAAAGGAAAACCTTATACTATATATATTGTATATACCAGGTGTACCTGAAAGTCGTTACTGATTTTTCTAACAGATGTCACTAAACTTAACTACGCAATGTTATGCTTCGACATTTCAAAAGTGGTGATTTCGATGTGCAAGATGAAGAACGTTCTGGTAGACCGAAAATATTTGAAGATGCGAAACTGCAGGAGTTCGTGGATGAAAACCCAACCCAAACTCAAAAACAATTAGTAGAAGCGTGGCCCAGGAAAGGATTAGCTGCCGATTACGAGCAATGGGAAAAATTCGAAATATGGGGAAATGGGTGCCACATCAATTGAATGGCAGGTAAATGGAAAATCGAAAAGTTGTCGGTGAAATGCGCTGCTTCAAAGGTATGATCAGAAGTCATTTCTCCATCGAATAGTGGCGGGTGATGAAAAATGAATTTATTTCGAAAACACTAAGCGTAAAAAATTATGGTTATTACCTGGTCGACCCATCGACTTCAAAGCCAAATCGTTTTGGTACCAAGACAATGCACCGTGTTTGGCGGGACCAGAGTGGCATGGTTTATTACAAACTATTGAAACCTGGTGAAACAGTTAATACTGATCGTTATCGACAATAAATTATCATTTTGAACCATGCATTGATCGAAAAACGTCTCATACCGAAGATCACAAAGTGCTTTTACAGCACGATAACGCGTTATCTCATATAGCAAAACCGGTCAAGAAAGCACTTGGATAGGACATAATATCTCACCCGCCGTACTTTCCAAACCTTGCTCCGTCCGAATATCACCTTCTCGTATCAATGGAACAAGCGCTTGCAGAGCAGCACTTCGCCAATTTCGAAGATGTTAGAAAATAGCTCGATGAATGGTTTTACCCAAAGGACAAACAGCTTTTTTGGGATGGCATCCACAAATTGCCTGAAAGGTAGGCAAGATAAGTAGCATCAAATGGCCAATACTTTGAATAAATAAATTTCTCCATTTCCTTGAAAATTAAGTAGTTTTTTAACGAAAAAAACCGGTAATCACTTTCCGGTACACCTGTAATATATATACATATATAACTACTTTAGTTTTAGTACTTATTTATTTCCATCTAGACAAATTTTTAGTACTGTGGTATAATTTAATTGTTGGTGATATTATTTTGCTCTTTCTTTTCAAAACAGTTTATTTAATAATAAATAGTAGTGAATTTATTATGAAAGAAATAACTAAAATACTTAGAAATATAAAAAAGTATATCAAGTTTTCAAAATCGAGAGTGGATAGTACCAGCAGATATTTTTAGGTCATAATCTATTGAACAAGCTCAAGCTGATTATTGAAAACTGATTTCTATGGTATATCAAATGTGACGAAAAGAGCAAAGGAAAGGAAAAGGTACCTTTTCCAATGAATAATTATCTCTTAATATAAAAGTATCAAATATTGAAGTCGGCATAGACAGATTGTGAAAACGGTTCCGATAAAATCTTTAATATGCAGGAGTAATTGCTTGCAGTATAAAGAACATTTCTTAATTATTCCAATGTCAAATTTATCCCCCTTTGATCTGATATTTAATTAATTTCTGAACTTGATTTGTTTGCCACATTCACCATGGCCAATTTTGTTAAAAAAATTCCTTTGATGAAAAGTAATTATATTGGAGCAGAAACAACAATCAGCTGTGTTAAATGTGTTCCGAAAAAATTCTGGTTTAATTTATTTTCTGTCGGGCATTCTAAACTAATTTACGAGGTTTTAATAAAGCCCAAATTCATAATTACGTGGCACAAAGAAATATATGAAAAAAGGGTATGCTTCAAAGTATTTATACACGTATACAGTTATTAGATATTTATACATGCATATGTACTATTACCTCCTTGATTCTGTATATGTTATGTGATAAGGGGTTAAATGTCCCCTTAATTAATACAGCTAAATAATAATAGAGAAATATTATTTAATAGAAAATATATTTATTTCCACGCGGTGGTTTGTAAACTTATTACGAACGCGTGTCCGCCTAGCTGAAGCGCTGTAATAAATGCAAATAAAAAATAAGTAAAGTAATGTAAGAGCTAATAATTAGTAATTACAATGAGCAACAAAAGCCCAGGACGTGTGCGAAGCTGAAAGAAAGATGTTAGTGGAAATAAAACAATAGGATTGCCCTTAAAATTTTATTCACTAATTTAATTCGATTCTTTAAACTTGAGTATATTAAACAAAGATAATTAATACGATCGAGAGCAACAAATAAAACAAGATAAGCGTAATGGGAAAGCTGTAATAAAAGTAAATCTAGAGATATAAAGCTATTTAATAAAAATATAAAAAGGGTTAGATTAAAATATGTATCGGACGATACGTAAAGTACTTGCGGTTTGTGTGTGTATATCCTTGGTCAGGATGGTAGGTATATTTTGTGCTCGCAAAATAACCACGTGGACACTGCGTTAAAAACTCAACTGTACAACCTCACGGAAGTGATGCGTGAGGATTTGGTCGTGACCGGAGAAGAAGTCTCTGTGTCTTACACGCGGGGGCTTTTTTGAAACAACCTGTAGGCTAAGGCGTAGGATACTGGTCATGTTTGAATTAACCAATAGGGAAAGAGGATTGGCACGGTAGAAATTAGTGCGCTAAAAATATTGGCATAAATTAAAAGTGTGATATCAATATCAATATAAGTGGCAAGCAGATAGATATCTAGACAGAATAATAGACGTCTATTCTGTGAGAAATAGAAGGATTAATATTTGAATCTCTATTGTATTTAGATATTAATATGAGGAATTAATAGTAAGTGTGAGTCAATGGAAAATTACCAAGTTCTAGGTATTCGGCTTCCTAGAAAACGACGCTGTAGGGGTTGGTTTAGATCTGGCATTCGAATGTCTGTATAGAGGACAAATAATGTCAAGATAATAAGTAGTAAATAATAATTTAATAATTCAAAATCGAATTATTTTTAAATTAAAATGAATTCATTTAAAAAACATGATATAAAAAATTATTATATATGCTGAGAGTAACAGTATGTATGTATGTACTTGTAGTGAATCTATGCATACTATGGACTGCTAGGGGGATTATATTTAAGATAGGACTATTATATTGATTTACGGAAGATTAAAAGAACCGAATGCTTCCAACAAAATTACTCAATATATTCCGTCCGCCCATTTGCTGATAATACCTCGACATAAAGATGCTCGTCGTGATAAGTAATATATGCATTTTAAATGCCCAGCGAACGTGCACTACTTCCGTTCATAAATAAGCTCGCGGAATTGAAACGTTATTCAAATAAAAGTATCCATAACAATAAAATTTACATTTAGACTGTTTATTATTGAGATTAATCAACATTATTTGAGCGATACTTCGTGTTAAATCATGTTTGTTTTTTCTTTTATGTACGTGCTGGGCAAGCTGAAACGTTATCAAGATTTGACGAAGAATCTGGATGCGCCACTGGATATTGCCTAAATGTTAGGGCTAGGGTACTGTTGGGCATAAAGATTTTCTGAAATTCAGCATATAAACTGCGAAATTATGAGAGAGTTTACCGAGTAATCCAAGGTTTTACTTCTTATAGCCGGGTCAAGTCTTATCTGGTCTGTTTATCGAGCTATTCCGCGGTGTCTGACTAATATGAATATTCCCTTTTATAACTTTAGATATAATGATGCCTGGCTGCCTTATTGACCCTATAGAACGGTAAATGAAATGAATGCCAATAATATTTAAATATAGAACTTGTATTTTAATCACTGAAGGTTGATATATAACCCTTTTACACACTGTGCGATTTGGCTTTCAGCGGAACGGTTCATGTGCGGTTTGTTTTCGTACAGGTATTTTGCCGTAGATTTTCAGGTGCGATACTGTTTAATTATCTACTGATGATGACAACTTAATTGTCAAAATACGTATACAGAATACGAAAATTAATGTGGAAAGGAGTTACATATCAACCTTCGGTGATTAAGTTAATCAACCACAGGCTCCATCAAAATTCCTAGAACTTGTGTATTTCTAAACAGGGTGTATGTTCCCAAAATATATTGTTACTGCACTTAATAATAATATAATAAATTTTATTTCTAAAACAATGTGCATAAGTACATATCAGTACATATAAGAAAATAGTAAGCAATTGCTCTTAGTTGACAATTCATTTTTCGACCAATGCCAGATACACACTGTTACTTTATGCGAAATTTCTCTTCTTCTAATGATGCAAATGTCATGATTAGAGCGGCGACGAAAGTGGCAATACCATAGGCGGTACGGTAGAACGGGCAATTGGTGCGCAGTGAATGAGATCATTCACATCAAATACAATACGGTTCACGGTTGGTGTTTAAGTGTAAATTATAAACTGCGGCGAAAGTGTCCGTAGCAGTGTCGTGTCTAGACTTATTCTTACACAATTAGTGCTTACCTAGTAATATGTAATTTCATAACCCTGGTAATGTGTTGTGGAAGTAACTGTACATCTGCATCATTGCATACGTCTCTACGGTTGCTTCTGTAAATGACGTCCTTCGCGACGAGAAAATGTTTTTGTATAGAGAAAAAGATCGTTCGGCGTCTATTGATGTAATTTTGGCAGAAAGAAGCTGTTGTTCAAAATCATTCCAGGGCTCACTATTTGCACATTTGTCATAAATAGTTCGTAAAACATGCAAGTCCGGATTTTTTTTTTAAAACACTTAATAATTTTTGATGAGCTCGTACACCAGCAGCGTCAGTTAAACTATGCAAATGAGCGGTCACATTTTGCACTATGCATAGTGATGCGTCTAAGGGCAGCGAATCGTTTTCGTTTTGAAGTTTTGTAATTGCTTCTACTAATGGATGGTAATTGTTATATATTGTATGCAGATCTGCCAGAATTTGGGGATTTTCAAATTGATGTTGACTGTTTCTGATTGCTTGAGATTCGGTTGGCCTAAATTTTGATATAACGGATTTAACTTTGTGAAAATTCTTATGGTAATAAAAAGCTGCATTTAGCCATGTGCCCCATCGTGTAAGAATGGGTTCCGGTGGTTCCGAAATATCTGGACAAGTTTTATGAAATTCTTTAAGTCGTTTAGGGGATTTAAGAAACACTTGTTTGGTGGATCCAATCAAATGATCAACGTTTTTATAACTACTTCTAACATTTTCAGCAACTAAATGAAGAGCATGGAGTACACAAGTTATGTGTATTAATTTAGGAAAAGTTACTTTTAGTAAACGTCCGAGTAGTAACATAGTAGCAGCACCATCTGTTACAAGCATGCAGACTTGAGTACTATGAATGTGAAATTTCTTTAAGGTGTTCATTATTATTTGCCGAATATTTGCCGCAGTGCATGCTTGTATACGTTTACAGGCTAACAAATAGGGCTGTGAAAATGTGTTGGCTGATAAAATACGTACGATTACGTTTATTATACTATTTTTTTTTTAAATCAGTAGTCTCATCTTCAGTAATCCACACATTTTTATTATGCAATTCTCTTCTTGCTATATTTTCAAGCCTCTCTCTTAAATGCGGCAAATGTTTCTGTAAAGTTCTTCTTGCAGGTAATTTATAATTTGGCAGATATTTATTCCAGAACACTTGAAAAGGGCGTTTGCTGATTAAACGAAGCGGCAAATTACATGCAGTCAACATAAATAAAAAATCATAAAGGAATGTTGCATAAGGTATTTCATTTCTGTTGTTCAGTTTATGTATTGCACTGTTCACATGTTTTTTACAATTGTCTTTCTTCCGTATTATAAGTCGCTTACTACAAACCAAACACAATACTGCACATCCATCATACTTTAAATCGGGATATTCTGCTATGTATTTTCTAACCGACGTAGCAAACGGCACAGACTTTCGCGACATGTTTGTGTGAAGTTATTATAAACACTAACCGTGAACCGTATTGTATTTGATGTGAATGATCTCATTCACTGCGCACCAATTGCCCGTTCTACCGTACCGCCTATGGTATTGCCACTTTCGTCGCCGCTCTAGTCATGATATTTTGACATAACATTGGTGAAAGATCTACCTTACCGACGTATATTTTTTTAATGGATGTCACCACTAACTATTACTATTTTAAAAAGTTCTCTTTTCTCTGAGATAGACTCTGTATATACACTCAGGATTTTAGTTTCTTGGTGAAAAGAAACAGCTGTTAAGTAATGCGCACAAAATATCATTCTTTTTAAATATCTAGTTATAGATTTCTTTATTGTCCTCATTTAATATAATTTAGGTTGATCACAATATTCTACAACACAACGTCACCTTAATGCAGCAGTGATTATATTAGCTTGGATAGCGAACTATGTCGACTTTGAGTTTCATTGGTGAATACACCTTTCATGTTGCAGTCGTTTGTCCAGAAAACTGAGTTTTTTTAACATTTTGAGATCATTTTCAAAGGTGTACGTGGTTTCCATAGTATGTAATTTCTTAATATTGGATTTGAGTTGCTCGGTGATGCTTTCAGTTTGGTGGAATTTCAAAGAAATTATTTAACTTCTACCAGATCATTGCACAATTAATTTGGAAGTGCATGAATGACTACATGTTGATATTTAAGCTGCATAAATATACAATATATCTATGTTAAACTGTTCATGTTGCTATGTAAATATTAGTAATTGACTAACGATATTAAAGAAAGTTATTTTTTTCAATTTATCTTAATATAGCTGTTGATTAGAAGTAAATAAACAATTGAATGAGACCTATAAAGATATTCCATTTGCTAGTTCTTTGTAAGTCAGTAGAGAACGGGGTCGAAATTGCTATTCAGATGACCAAATGTTTCAATATGTAACGCCTTCCTAAATTCTGCTCTTTCTACAGTTCATGATATATTACGCAATTTAAGCAACGTCTATTTGTTCCGCCGAAATCGTGGTTGTTTTATTTACCACCTAAAAACCATGAAGAGGAAATTTAAAAGAAGGATGACATAAAACAAACTCCCTCTCGTTCGGTGGAAACGCTCGAGCGCGAGATTCGACATCTAGCACGAATTCGTCGTCTTTCATGACAAGATGGAATGTTTTGACTGTTGCTACGTGTCACCGAACAGTATACCTACCTTCTTCCTTTACCTCTTTCCACCGTTCGCAGTTTTTTTTTGTATATACACGAGGTTCTCGAATGGGAAAACTGAAAAACAGAAGGCGTAGCGCGTGATATTTCATTGGGATCTGGTCTAAATGAGGATTATATTTTATTCAACGTTTTTGTTTTAAATTCAATTCGCTCTCGTGGGTTTGATTGTCTGCGGTTAAATTTCAGAATAATACTTGATGTTAAAAAAAAGAATATTTTGGATTCAATTGCAGTGTAATATAATTAAGTTGTAGATCCGACGAATATTATTTATCTATAAAAAAATATGCATTTTCTCACTTATAGCACATAGCACAATGAGTGTACATCGTTCACTATTTCCAACTGATTTCACTAACAACAACACAGTATTTTGAAATTTTTCTATTGCGTCAAATAATTTAATTTACAATTGTCGTAAAAAGTTTTTAAATTTGTTTAAACGAAAAAATACTGAGATCTCAATCTGGTACGCAGACTTTCGCGGTCATGGTCCATACTATCTCCTTCTGGGCTTCCGGGCTGGAGCAGTTTCAGTGGTCGCAGTTTCAGTGCGACAGACAGTAGCAGTGGTTGAGTCCTGAAGATGTCCCATACGAGTGGGTACGAAACGTCGGCAGTTATTCCAGTGACGCACTTCCAGCCCGGAAGTCCAGAAGAAGATAGTCTTGTTAATCTTATTTGATTTTCTTTAATAGCTGTAGGTTCGTCAGGATTCAGTTGTAGAGTCACATATTTAATTTGTTGGAAATATTCAGAATAATAAAAAGCCGCATTCAGCCATGTTTCCTAATGTGCAAGAATTGGTTGTGGTGGTTAGGCAAAACGGGGGGAACGTATATGAAATGCACTAATTCGTTTCGGAGATTTAAGAAACACATTTTTAATACTTGCTATTAATGCATCCACGTCTAGATAATATTGTCGAATACTTTGTGCTACAAGATGTAAAGCACGAATTTTACATAACACATGTAAAAGTTTCTCACAGTTGTTTTCGAGAAACGAACCATTACTCGTAAACATCAACAGCTAATTGGTTGAAAGTTCAAATTTTGGTAACGTATCCAGTACTACCTCGGTGTTCTAGCGCACGTACTATTATGTTTACGATAGATTTTTTTACGATTTGTCGTCTCGCCAACGTATAACCAAGCCGTTTGTCTTTTATAGCAACTCTGATTCTATTTTCAATTTCTTCGCATAAAGATAGTTGATAGTGATGTAAAGCTGACCCAGATGGTGGCTTTCAGTTGAAATTATGCCAGAAGGATCGAAAATGTTCTTTATTCAGTAAATTTAGTGGTAAAGCGTATGTTGTGGTCATTAAAAGTAAATCTAGCATGAATTCAGCTGTTTGTGGCTCTCCATTTATTTTATTTTTGTGCTTTTTATCGTTAAAATGTTCTCTACAGTTGTGCTTGTCCCAGTACATAACCGGGTTATTGCAAATTTTATATATTATTATAAAACCATTACAAAACAAATCAGAAAAGTCACTGATATACTACTTAACCGTGTCAATTAATGATCGCTTTCTCTTATTATATATATATATATATATATATATATATATATATATGTGTATATAACGTAAGCCAAATAAGTCAGTCCACATACCGATGCTAATAACATAATGATATGCATACGCTTTGTTCGGGACGATCGATAATTGATGGAAATACTCACTTCGTTAGTTCCGATTTGTCTATCTATGTAAACAGATAGGCAAATATGTATTTTGTATAGCGGATTTTGACCTCTTACACCGAGATAAATGACAAGCCCAGTAATAAGTTCATCGAAAATTATGTGCAAAATTTGGATATAATTGTGAAGTTTTTAAAAAAATTCGAGAGTGGTTCGATTGTGGGCAAACCAACTTCTATACGTGCACGTAGTATTTGCTCTGAGAATAGTATCGCGGCTGTAAATAGTCAAGAATTTCAATTTGAAGTTAATGACTTGGAATTAATTGGCAACCTATGATTTGAACAGGATGGCGCCACCTGCAACAGAGCAGGAGAAACATGTGATTTATTGTAAAAGATGTTTCTTGTTCGTATAATTTCCAGTTTTGGTGACACGTTGGATTTCAAGAGCGCGCGGTCTAATGTCTGTGTACATTTAGTACTTTAGGGTTACATTAAGAGCAAAGTCCACAGTACAGACTTTGCTTTTAACGTAACTTGTGAGCTTGTGATGGTCCCCTAAATTAAATATAACATACGATGCGTCATCGGAGAAATGCTACCAAACACATGGGTGAAAGTTATGTAGAAGATGGCTAAATGAATGATCTCCTTGAAGAATAACAGAGATAGACATGCAAATGATGTTCTTTTCCATACATAATTACCATGTGTCGGTACCATAATAAAAAAAACAAATAGATAACAAATACAAAATATACAAAGTAATAGTTTTCATTTTATTGAAGTAACAAAAAGTCCATTTCTACTGAGACGTTCCATTTTGGATATGTATCATACAGATGCTTAAATTGTATTAAAATATTTCAACATTTTCATTTTACAATTCAACTTCATATTCTTTTTGTGATTCGTACATTTCTTCTGTTATGCTGTATTTGTCGTCACGATTATGTATTGCTAGTGCAGCTGATGTTACCGCTAATTGCCCGAAGCAAAACCCAACGACAGATGGCGCGCTATGCGGCATTACCTGCTCCTTTCACGACAGTTTCATGATTGTCGGGAGTAATGTCTCGGGTGTCATCGAGTTTCGTGTAGTTTTTTTTTTGCGGCCTGCTCTAACCATCTCCCGTTCTTCTCTTTCGCTATTATTACCACCGCTACACATACACACTGCCTGTGGCTGTTCATGTCGTGAGTTTCACTCGGCGACATTCATTAGTAACAAAGTTTCGCTCGTTACATCGCCACAGTAATAAATTTCACGTATATATATATATATATATATATATATATATGTACACGGGGTGCGCTGTCGTTGCAAAACTTTTGGTTCTTTAACATGTTCGTGTTACATATTAGAAACGGACTTTGTCTCTTGTTTGTCAGTTGGACATTACAGAAATGAAGTTGTTTTTTTTTTCAGCTGACACTAATGAAGTTTTATTATTTTGGAGTTGCCCATGTACAACATGGATATTGGGAAGATACTCAATTTTAACGAATCGTGCCGTGTAATTTTTTTGTATTAAAAAAATATATTTAGCTTATATTTACGAAATTTTGGAATTGATAAATTACAAAGGGTACTAGGAAAGTTTTGCAATATGACGCAACAATGAATCGTAGGAAGCTGCTTGTTGCTGCATGTTGAGACATCTGCTTCGAAGAAATGATTCTTGCACTAGGTGATGTTTGTCCACATCACACACCGATATTCAGGTGGTATAGAGAATTACAAAGGGGAAATTTAACTGTGGAGGATGCTGAGGTGCCAGGAAGGCCACGAACGTCAGTAACAGAGGAAAACGTTACTACTGTGAGGAAAATGTGTGGCGAAGACAGACGAGTGGCCTTCCAACAGATAGAGGGTACTCGAGGCCTAAATGCACCAGCAATTCGTTCGATTCTACATGATCATTTGCACGTGAAGAGACTTTGTTCTCTCTGAGTGCCGCATCGACTGACTGAAGAGCAGATGGCACGACGTGTGACTTGATACCGGGAGATGCTAAAAAAGTTTAATACGGGACAATCTCGGTATGCGTACAACATCGTGACAGATGACGAGACTTGGCTATACTATTACGATGTGCCGACCTAAGCTCAAAACAAAGTTTGAGTCTTTGATGATGAGGACACATCCGTAGTTGTCAGAAAATCCCGATCTGTAAAGAAGAAAATGATAGCTGTATTTTTCAAATCGAGTGGAATTGTGGAACGCGTCGTTTTGGACACACAGAAGACAGTCACAGCTAAGTGGTATATTGAACAGTGCCTGCCTAAAGTCATTGAATCTACGAAGAACCTGAGGCCAAAGTCAAGAATGGACACCTGGTTCCTCCATCACGATAATGCTCCAGCTCACCGCGCCAAAGCCTGCACCGAATATTTGACCACGACAGGATTGAAACTTCTAGAGCACCCTTCCTAAAGTCCAGATCTTGCTCCCTGCGAATTTGCACTGTTCCCGCATGTGAAACTGAAGCTAAAAGGGAGGCGGTTTTCCAGTGATGAGGATCTTCTGCGGGTTTGGGACAACGAGTATGCTTTACTCCCTGAAACTTGGCAGAACTGGTTTGAAGATTGGTTTCGGAGGATGGAGAGGTGTATTGTGTGTAGAGGAAATTACTTTGAAAAAATTAAATTAACAAAGCTGTATTGCAAAACTTTCCTAGTACCCTTTGTAATATAAACTCATGCTCAAAATTAACGTACCACCCAATGTTTCCGATATTGTTACGATTGAATTTTACTATATATATTTGTGTTTTATCATTCCCAAAACCCCTGTATAATATGTGTATTTAGGTTCGCACACTTCCAAGATCATTGTCCATACTTTCTTCATCTTGGTTCCCAGGCTGGAATCGGGGTAATGATGAAACTTCTATAATTTTGCTACTGACATTCCGTCACCACTTGTATCTATACAATCCTATACTCCTGTAACCTAAAACCGAAATGTTGGTTCAGATACATAGATGACACATTATTTACTTGGCCAGATAGTCGAGAATTTTGAATAACTCCCTTGCTTTCCCAAATCCTGCGTACAATTCCGTAAGTTTTACAATGGAGGTCGAATTAGAAGGTTTTTTACTTTCTGAGACGTCTCGGCGAATCATCATTTGTATGGTTCTCTAGGACATTCAGTTTATCGCAAGCCCACACACGCTGATTGGTGTCTAAATTTCTCCTCCCATCATCATACCGCCTAAAGACAGTGTCATCAAAACGCATTTTGAGAAAATTTGAGTGTACGCTGTGGCCGAACGGCTGCTCCAATCGGGGTGTTCTTGAACTCGTCTTATTCTTCTCGACGAGTACATTAATTTGATACAAAGTTTGTGGCGATCGGATGAAAAATGCGCTAGTTATAGGGGTTAGAAAATTTTGCGATTTTTTTTGAATCTCAAGCGATGAAATTTAAAAATCCGAAAGAACGAAGTGTCAATTTTCGACGTTTTAATGCCTCTACTTTATGTAGAGGCATTAAAACGATTTTTGATCATTTGTTTCAGATCGGCATGCTATATCGCTAACCGAGGGTCTCTTGATGCTCGAAATCAACCGCTCCAAACGGGAACCCACAACAACGGCGGGTTTTCGAGATATGACTGGAAAACCGGAATGGCTCAGGAAAATTTTTGCGAAAATTCGGATGTACGGTGCGGCCGAACGGTTCCAATCGGGGCGTTCTCGAGCTCGTCTTGTTTTCCCGACGAACACTTTAATTTGACGCAAAGTTCGCAGCAATCGGAAGAAAAATGGGGGAGTTATGGAGGTTTGAAAATTTTGCGATATTTTGAACCTCGAGCGATGCAATTTAAAAATCCGAAAAAACGAAATGTCGATTGTCAACCTTTTAATTTTTAATGCCTCTAGTTTATGTATTCGGATCCGTCAAGTAGTTCAATATTTAACAAGTATCTGGAAATGTTACAAAACATTCAATTAACCCTTGCAACGATAGACGCAAAGTGGTGAAAAGCTGACAAAGGTACCCCTATTAGCTACAGTTTCCATATTGTTAATAAGGAATACTTGGTGGTGGTAATGTGCCGAGGATTAACGCCAATGCATTAGAGAAGATATTAGAAAATATATTTTCTTCCTTTATTATGCAATTTCTATTATAAATATAACTATAAGTGTCTCTAATTCGATTGCACAGTAGTATAATCTTAAGTAATATTCACTGAAATTAATTTTTTTAAAAATAATATTGGGTTGGCAACTAAGTACTTTCGGTTTTGTAGTATAAAATAAAACACTTTTTTTTTAAACAAAGAATAGTTTTTAATCAATTATATATTTTCCATTTTGCTCAATGACCTTTTGCCATCTTTCTTTCAGCTGCATGATTCCGCGCTCATAAAATTTCTGGTCCTTATCAGCAAAAAACTGAACCAGGTGCGAGTGAAGGTCATCGTTATTTGTGAAAGTTTTACCATTCAAAAAATTCTGCAAACTTCGAAATAAATGGTAATCAGATGGTGCTGGATCAGGGCTGTATGGGGGATGTGGCATCACTTCCCAGCCAAGCTCCAATAGTTTCCCACGAGTTGCCAAAGATGTGTGAGGCCTTGCATTATCTTGGTGGAAAACTACACCTTTCCGATTTGACAATTCTGGCCGTTTCTCTTTGATTGCTTCATCCAGTTTTATTAATTGTTAACAGTAAACATCAGAATTGATCGTTTGGTTCCTTGGAAGCAGCTCAAAAAACACACCTTTGTAATCCCACCAAACTGACAGCATGATCTTTTTTGGATGCAATTCAGCTTTCGATGTGGTTTGAGCTGGTTTATCGTGTTTGCTCCATGATCGTTTTCGAACTATGTTACTGTACAGGACCGATTTTTCATCACCAGTGATGATTCTTTTTAAGAAAGGGTCGGTTTCATTTCGTCTAAGGTGCATATCGTAAAAGTTGATTCTTTATGTTAAATGAATTTCTTTCAATTCGTGAGGTACCCAAATATCAAGCTTCTTAACTAGCTCAAGACATTTTAAATGTTTTTCAATTGTTGTGTGCGATACATGTAGCCTCTCCGCAACCTCTCGAACAGTTATATGACGATCCTCTTCAATTATGACTTTGATTTGGTCATCATCAACTTCAGTAGGCCGACCAGAACGTTGCTCATCTTTGAGGGAAATATCTCCAGAACGGAATTTTTTATACCAATTCTGACACATGCGCTCTGTTAAGCAATTAGCGATAAACTTCACATATCTTTTTGTGAGCCGCAGCAGCTTTCTTTCCTTTACGGAAATAAAATAGTAAAATATGTCGAAAATGTTCGTTTCTGCACTCCATTTAAAATTAACCCACAACTAATAGCTTTAATAAAAATCACGCACTACTTGCTTCTGAAAAATTGATTTTCTCCTCTTCGATGACGACTACCATGAGCCTACAAACAGAAACGAGATTCGTCTGAACAAGTGATATTGTTCCACTCCTCATTCCAATCTACTCTTGCATTACACCATTCTAATCTAAGAGCATGATGTCGTCTACTTAAAGGTATTTGTCTTGATTTTGTTAGATTACTATCATCAGAAAAAAAAGAACTTAGTAATGTAACGTGATACAAGTACGTATAACGTATAGAGTGATTCAGCGAAACTATTATTTTCTAAGCTGCTAACGGGGCTATTTACTGAGATAAGTGGATACATTGTTACGAATAAACCGTTTTTGCACTTATTTTAATGCCACTTCCATCCTATCCTATTGAATACATATGTGTGTTAAACCATCGGGAATTATTTGCTCGATCAAATCTAATATCTCTAAGGTTTCCGGATAAGCGTGTCATAGAAGTAAAATATCGGAGTGGAATGAAAGAGGAATGAGATGTGGATGGGGAATAAAAGTCAAAGTTCTTCGGTCCGTGTCGTGTAATTTCGATCCCATCGTGGCCCGTCCAACCGGAGTGAACGCAAAAAGTTGAATCCAATTTTCCACACGGTCTCCCGCGAAACTTTCTTTTACAGTTTCTGTCCGTCCGAAAAATAAAACAATTTGGAACGTATTGTCTCGCGCGACGTTCAACTGGCGCACCTCGCAATAACCTAGCTGGGAAGCATTTGCCGCTGCTGTGTAGACTTTGACGAAAATTTTAATCAAGCAATTTTGCGATAAAAGGTGAAAAGATGAAGATTGTTTACAATATAACACCTCAATATGCTAAACAATATTTGGCTTTGCTAATGAAATATTTCGATTTCTTATTTTGCATTTTGAATTCGTTTCAAAATATATTATTCAGAATATACTCGTATTCAATTCAAGATTAAGATTAAATTGGACGATCATAAATGAAAACTGCGAACATTAGTTTTTATTTATGATCGTCCAAGCAAAAAGAGTGTTTAATTTTTTCCTCTAACATTTATAATATCTCAAGGGAAATGTCAAGAATTATAAGTAATTTTTTTATATGCGCAGCGAAATCTACATCTGGTTTGTTAAATTAAAACTTATTTTTAAAAGGTAAGCTGTTTTATTTCGATAATTTACCACATAAGCTCATGATTGACCCAATTATTGAGCTTACTGATGTATCCTACCTTTTTCATGTGGTTGTGAATGCTTGTATGATGGATGGTTTCTGCAATCGCTCGTGTATTTGACTATCATCACCATTATTTTGTTGTTATCAACATCAATTAATTTCCTTAGTGGAGGAGCGACGTTAAGATTAAAACCGCCAGCATGGGAGTTTTTGAATCATCATTGCCATTAGCAATCTTGTTAAGAGCTGCCGCTGTAAATTTTATACAACTTTTCAGAAATTCGCTGCGCGTTTGTTCCTTAACGGAAGTAAAAGTGTGAAATATGATGAAAATGCACACTTTGGTTTTCCAAATTCAAGTGTTTATAAAACTTCAAACATCCCCAAATCGTTTTTTGTCACGAATGAGATTAGAAGTGTTAGCTGTTTTAAAATATCGCATGAAAATAGATGCGAATGACTTTAGCACTTACAAAAGTAAACTAGCGCCACCTGTGGCAAAAATTCGTCATTATTTGTTCGACAATGTAATATAAACACACTGTGTATTTAGTGATTGCGCGGTACTATTCTGTGCGAGTTTTACCGCGAATGCAGGCGCGATACTGTAGTCAATTATCTGCTGATGGTAACTTTGTTGTCGAAATACGTATACAAAATATGAAATTTGATGTGGAAAAGGGTTTTATTTACCTTATTTTGATTAATTCAATCAACTACTTTCCGCATTAAAATTTACCTTCAATTCCTTCTGATGTGTACCAAGTGTACCGGAAAATCATTACCGTTTTTTTATAAAAGAAACTACATGATCTTCAAGAAAATGGCAAAAATTTATTTATTCAAAGTATTGGCCATTTGATTCTACACATCTTGTCCATCTTTCAGGCAACTTATAGATGTCATCCCAAAACAACTGTTTGTTCTTTGAGCAAAACTATTTATCGAGCCATTTTCTAACTTCTTCGAAATTGGTGAAGTGCTGCTCTGCAAGCGCATGTCCCATTGATGCGAATAGGTGGTAGTCGAACGTCTCAAGATCTGGAGAGTACAGCAGGTGTGATATTATGTCCCATCTAAGTGTTTTCAACGCTTCCTTGACTGGTTTTGCTGTATGAGACGGCGCGTTATCGTGTTGTAAAATCACCTTACTATGTTTTCGGGCCCATTCTGGATGTTTTTCTATTAATGCATGGTTCAAATTGATAATTTGTTGTCGGTAATGATCAATATTAATTGTTTCACCAGGTTTCAATAGCTCGTAATACATCACGCCACTCTAGTCATATCAAACACAAAGTCTTGCGACCAAAACGATTTGGCCTTGGATTCCATGGGCAACCTTCGCCAGGTGATAATCATGATCTTTTGCACTTAGGATTTTCGAAATAAATCCGTTTTTCATCATCCGTTACTATTCGATGAAGAAATGCCTTCTAATCACACCTTTAAAGCAGCATTTTGCAGACGATTTTCGATTTTCCATTTGTCCATCTTTTGCATTTTTCTCATTGCTCGTAATCGGTCGCTAATCGTTTCTTGGTCCACATTTATGTGGACTGCCAATTGTTTTTGAATTTATGTTGGGTCCTCATTCAATAACTCCTGCAGTTTCGCATCCTCAAACTTTTTCGGTCTACCAGAACTTTCTTTGTCTTGAACATCGAAATCACCACTTCTTAACTGTTGAAATCATGCCTCGCATATTTTTTATAGTTGGAGCATACGCACGGTAAGTTCTTACCAGCAAACGATGACTTTCGGCGGCTTTTTTCTTTTGATTAAATAAGAAAAGTGATGCCCGCTGCAAATGTTACTTTTTCAGGCACGAAACTCGACATTTTTAAAGAGGTATAAACCTATGACAATGTTACTTTCGAAAAATATAACATGTATGGCTTTGAAGCTTGATGTCAGTAGAATACATTGGCATGTGTCAAATCAAAACATTGTATTCTTGAGCCCAGAGATATCTGTTAGCAAAACCGGTAATAACTTTCGGTTACACCGGAACAATTACCACAAATCTAATGAATTAAAGCAAAGTATTGAATTCAATTATCACAAATCTAATGAATTAAAACAAAATATTGAATTTAATTAAAATATTAAACAAAATTGTGTTAAAGCTTTATTCAATATGACAGACCGGTTAAAACTTTTTTGTTGTATCCCCCAAAATACTATTATCCGTGACCTTCTGTGCAAAATGTTCTTTTCACGATGAATACTTATTTTAATTTAGGTTTATGGCCTTTTGTTTGAGTCGCAGATGTACACGGTATGTGTTTCAGACAAACAAATTTTCATGAATAACGCAATTCCCATTTAGTACTGTAATTTAATAAACACCTCTCGGGCTTTAATTTATTCCGAAAAGCTTGTGATTTTCGCCCTGATGTATGTTTTAATTATCTCCAGGCGCCAGTGAGCGATAATGCGAAAGGAACTCGCGGCCTCCCGTTAATAATGAGAAGCAATTGAAACATAAGAATGACTTCTATTACTCTCTCGTTCCCGTTATCTGCTAGGTGGCGCACCGTACCGTCTTATCCGAAGTTAAAATGTGAAGTATATATTATATTCCTTCAGGACTAGGCGCAGCATCCAAGGTAGGCTGTAAATTCATGAAATGAGAGTATAAAATTTCGAGTAGTAGGCATCTTTAATAAGGGTCGGGATGTCTTACATGGGGTCTCCCCTGTGAAAAATAGTGATTGCTTTTTTTTTCTTACGGAAGAACGGAACGCATCCGTGCAGGCACCAGACTATTACAAATATTTCAAAATGAGTATTTAATTTGGGAAAATGTGGAAATTACTTTGTAAGTATGATACATGTTTGCGAAGAAAATGTATTCACGGAATACTTTAAATTCGAGTCAGATTTCTACGGGTGTTATAAGCATTTGCAAGTGTTTTGCGTTTAGACTTGTTTCCACCCATAATTAATTAACGTTCCTGTCTCCAATAATTGCTATATAATTTATGTTTTAGAATAAGATTCGTTCTCAAGGCTCGGAATATTTATGTATGCCTGTAATTCAAGTAGGATTTTGTTCACGGCCCTACCACCTCTATATTATTGTTGCTGCATAGTTTTTTAACTTACGGTAAAGCTGAATCTTTAAACGATGCATCGGATACTACACATCATATTTTATTTGTACAAAAGTTGAGACGGTTTGTCCTACTTATCAGAAATGGCATAGTTAACATGCAAGTGGTTATAAATCCAGATATTGCTATGCAACGTTATAACATCAATCAGTTTGTCTATTACATAAATATGTGAATGATCTAATAATATCTAATGCCTGCAAAATGTATTAGCTTAGGCAGATGACCTTAGAAAATATATGAGAACATAAAGAGTGCGAGCGATATAGAGTTCTTGTAGAATTTATACACAATCCATAGTTGGTGTTCTAACAATAAATTAAATATAAATATTACTAAGTCCTTTGTTGCGACATTGATAATAATAATTATAGCTTGGAAAATGTGCATAAAAAAACTGGAAAAATATGCATGAAAATATGCACTAAAAACCAAAAAATATATACTTATACAGACTTGTTCATTCTAGAATTAGATATGCGCTGTCCACAAGTGGAAAGAGTGCAGTTAGGTTAAAGCGCGCGAGAAAGGAGGATAGAATATCTCTCACTGGCAGTTTCGTTTTCTCCCACTTTTGTATTAGTTTCACGCCAAACGGCAAAACATTTCAAGAAAATAGCCATGTTTGAAAATCTTTTTAATTTTTAGAATTTTCTATTTCATTTATTTCAAGAATATTTTATTAGTTTCACGCCAAACGGCAAAACATTTCAAGAAAATAGCCATGTTTGAAAATCTTTTTAATTTTTAGAATTTTCTATTTCATTTATTTCAAGAATATTTTATTAGTTTCACGCCAAACGGCAAAACATTTCAAGAAAATAGCCATGTTTGAAAATCTTTTTAATTTTTAGAATTTTCTATTTCATTTATTTCAAGAATATTTTATTATTTTCATTTTATTTCAAGAATAAGAAGAATAGCCATGTTGCATTTTATTAAAAGATTCAAATAAAATGCATCAAATAATTTATACAATTCAAAAATGTAGGTACATATTGTCAATGCACGCGAGAAAGTAGGGGAAGTTGTTTGCAATACAAAAGTGGGAGAAAACGAAACTGCCAGTGAGAGATATTCTATCCTCATTTCTCGCGCGCTTTAACCTAACTGCACTCTTTCCACTTGTGGACAGCGCATATCTAATTCTAGAATGAACAAGTCTGTATAAGAAGAGGTCGTTGTACTGTTTTTACGAGCTATTCGTTTACAATTCCTTTTTCATAATTAGAATACTAAATAATAGAATAAAAAAACGAATTTTCTGTTTTATTGTTCAGTACACATAATATATATTATTACATTTATATGTTATTTATTTGGCGAAAGTATTATAATTTTTTTTTCAATTTAATAATTATTAACGTTGTGAATGAAGCTGGATGCTAGGCCCACTTAATTCGAAATAACCCATGCCCAATGCACAGTTTTCTCTCTCGGAGTATTATATCCAAAGTGAATGAAATTATCTTATGACATATGTAGGTCTAACTCTCGTTTTCTCCCTCCTCAGAAATATAGAATTACAATACACAAATTTTAATACGGTCGTTATGTATTTACGTATTTAGGCATACGAGGGTCACAGCAATATGTTAGAGCAATTTGTTGCTCGGATATGATCGGGTATTTTCGACAGAAGCGATATCATGGATTAAAGAAAATTAATAGGCTATAAATTGATATGGGTGGACGTAAAGAAAGTGTAGGTAAAAGCAAAGTGAAAGTGTTTCGCAAAAGGCAGTGCATTATCCATGAACACAAACAACAAACTTTAGGCAGTAATGTTTTGGGATTTTTACGGGGTCTAGGAATAGGGTATCTGATTTTAGTGAACTTCCTCGCAATCTATATTTATGAAACGTCAACATTCTTATATGTTTTATAAAAATTTCATGACATTTCGTTCACTAATGCTAACCCTCAGTGGCTCACAGTTAGTGTGTGGGTATGAGAACTAGCGCTCCCGAATTAAGTTGAAACTAAGGTGTAAGGTAACGTGCCGGCTGTTACAAGCCCTAATGTTTGTGATTTCTCTTGCTGTTCGTAAGTAAAATATAGGAAAGCTACATAGCAATGGAAAAAAAAACAAAAGAAACAATAAAATAGGAAAACAAGCTAGAGATTCTAATAGTATACGCTGTAAACCCTCCAAGGGAAAAGGAAGTCTCTCACATGTAAAGATTAATATCATACTAGAAAAAGACCTCTTGTATGTTTCATTCATTTACACGAGTTTATTTACGTTTTCAACCCGATAACAAAAAGTTTTAATAATACTGCATTCTGTCTCTTGATAGTATACTGCCAAGTTTACAGGAAGCAACCTATGCGGATGGACACATTATTAAATGTTATAATGTTATATTAAATATTGTTCAAATGAGTTCGCGTTATTATTGTTTCCTATAGAATATTTAATTTTGTTAACGTACTTTTAAAAAATATGTATTTTTCGTCCCTGGGTGAAGCGGTAATCATATAAACTGCTTGTCTCGATTGTTTTAAGGTGACAAACAAGTTGTATCCCGGATTGTCTTTTTCAAGTTAGATTTCCTAATTAATCTTTTATTTTCGATACAAAACCATTGTATCTCGCGATGTTCTTAATAAAATTTAATTCCCTTTATATCTCTCTTATGTTAGTGGGAAACTAAGCAAACGATTGATAAGAAATTTGAAGGAAGCCATCTTTTATCTATTAACATTATCTATTAACATTTGTTTTTGGAAAATATCAATTTCTATTTTATAGTTATTTCTAATTACTAGGATTTCTCAGAAGGGTAAGGTGTCATCCTTTTCTATGGTGAATTTATTTGTAATCGCAAGGAATTTTAAATTTAATTGCTTAACGAAATCATCTGAATTAAAGTATGTGTGTCAAAAGTCACGAAAATGTCATTTATATATCTAATCCATACTCTTAGAAGATATTTGCTAATACGCACATTCAACTACAAAATTACTCATAAATAAATACACTGCAAATGGAGAAAGATAATTGCTCACTGCTGCCTCTTTTAATTCCTGAAAAATACAACTGTTAAAAAAAATGATCCGTAAATGTAAAACTTTAGGATAAGTAGTAGTCTTAAAGAAATATATTAAGTCATATCAAAAGAACTTTTAGTGCGTCTTTGGTTTTCATCGGTTAAAATTTTAGTGCGGATTTACTTTGTGCGATTTTACCTCGAATCCAAGTGCGAAACTATTATTAATTATCTGCTGATGATGACAACTTAATTGTGTAACGCGTGAAGAAGAAACTGCTCCTATAAACACCATTAGCAAGTAATTGCTATTTTTGCCTTAATTGTCTTAAATAAAATGTATTTTTTTGATGGTTTTCTTGAGCTTATCACCCCCGATATGGACCTTAATCTTGGTGTTCTCGCTGATGTTTCTTTTTAAGATCTTTCTTTCGCTTTTAGGAGATATTTTGTTCATGGTATAAATACTTTGTTCTTTAGAACTTCAAAAATCACTATTTTTGAAAGTATAGTAAGTGTATTAGCGGTCGATATATTTAAATTTGTGTTCATGGAATTATGATACATTTAACAAAGTCAGTACGTGAGAAGAATTGATTGTTGGCATCTTCAAGTGCTAGTACTCCAATAAAAAGACTGATAGTTGTTTTAAAAGAAACGATATTGGTGTTGATTAATACAATCAACCAATGTCTATACAATTTACCTACCAGACTTTGTGGAATGACGCTATAAAAACATGTAAATATACTCAAAGATTTTCCTGCTCGTTTTACAAGTTAGATATATAAGTGTTGGAATCTGCAAGCTGATTTATATTTCTGTGAATTAATTAAACAAATTGGAGCGTTATAGAAGTTCTTATCGCCGAGAGTACTTGAAAATATTATGCAACTTTGTTCTTGAAAACTTTTCATAATTTAAAATGTCAACCCTCTTGCCTTTCCTTCATCATCTTAAGTGCGTTTATTTATATGGCAGCGCTGCTGATGTTGGGAATTCAACTACGAGATAGTATAGGTGCGATATATACGCACAAAAGTCTCTTTTAAAAAAAAGACAAGCGCGACATGATGTATGTACATGACTTCCTGAATTGATCGCGCGCTCACTTCGCAGACGTGGATTGAACCCATTAAACACCTGGCGGCTGTCACGGCAACTTACGGGAGGTGACAAATGACTCGCGCTCCGCCAGATGATGAAGCGCTGCAGCAAAATGGCAACGGCGCCCTCTATACGTACCTACAACGTTTCAACGTGTCATGATGCCTCTCCTTCCACACTTAATATTGTTTCCAGTCATCCGAAATGAAACGCACTTTGAAACGAATTAAGACGAACGACCTGAATGCCATGCCTCGCACAGTAATTCGTATGTGCATACATAGTCGTATATAACGTGAGGAACGCGCGAGCACAGTGGGATAAAGATGTTCATTTACAGAATGGAAATGAGTAATTACTCACAGGCATTGTGTATGTCATAGAGAAATATATACATTTATCTTAGAAGAGAAGTTTACAGTGCCGAACTTCACGTCCTAATGGAGTCGCACAGGAAAATATAATTAATTGCTTCGTACAATGGTTTTATTAATGTTTAGTAGTAATTTTTGTGTAAATTGATTGCTTTCAAGATAATTCCCCGATGTGATTTTTCATTTGCCAGTTGTTGAAACTATATGTGGCGGAATTAAACGCTGCTTTGCGAGCACAATGGTTTGAACAGACGTATTAGAGCGTATACATACATATATTAAACCAATGCTATCATAATGAGAAGTTGGTGAACTAAGCCGATTATAAGGTACATTCATACCTACCCACGTATTCTTGAACATGTACATACTCGTACGTTTATTTCTATTAGCTCTACTCAATCGTCTTTTATTTAACATCGATTGCTGCCCTCCGACATGGAACATAATCTCTTATGGACGGGGAAATTTTTCATTGTGTGAAGTTATTGTGGAATTTATTGCAGTGCAAGATCAGTTGTGAACTTCTTGTCACGAGTGGCTTTTCATGCTTCTAGGATTTTTGCTAAGCATAAAAGCACATTCCATCTTGCGACAGCAAAGACCAATATTTTAAAAACAGTGCATATAACATTGATGTGTCGCATTGCTGATAGCAATGCGATACATATTACAGAGTAGGGCAAAAAGCATCATCTGATTTTCTTTCGCTAGAAAATAGTGAAAGTTCATTTGGTTTTTAACTGATTATGTTGATTCGCACTTTCACAATTTTGTTTCAATTAATTGTGGAAAGTTATGTCCAACAAATGGCCGCCGGCGTTTATGCAAATTTGGTTTTTGATTACATTTTGCATAATTGTGGGCAGCATTTGTAGTATCACGTTGTCAATTTCGACTCGACTGGTTCTTTAACTCCTGCAAGGTGCGGGGCTTGTTCACGTACACCAACGCTTCCTCTGCAGAGGAAGAAGTCCGGAGCAGTTAAATCGGGAGATCTGGCTGGCCAAGCCAAATCAACGAAAAGCGAGATTACACGCGCTGGGAAGGCATCCTCCAAATGCAGATCATCAACTTCCGGTAAGAAAAAGTCAGTCACTATGGCTACCGCCGTTATCGTCGGCTCCTTCGAAAAAATAGGGTCCAATCACCTTTTCCGACGTAAGTAATGATGCTTCATGAATTATGTGTGGATTTTCTGTCTCCTAGAACCGAGAATTTTGCACGATTTGGAAATTTTAGTCGTCATTCACGTTGCCTTAACACCACTGACGTACTATTGCGCGCAAACATTGTCACAATTATTGCACGTTCTTGAGGCGTTTGTCGATTCATTGTCATTCACTATAAATTTCGCATGTTTCTATTTCACGAATGTCAAAACCAAACGGACATACGATACCATTTGCAAAAATGGCAGCACTTTCCAATAGGATGACACATATTGCCCCACCTGTTACATGGAATCCATGAAATGGTGATTCCTTTAATGTTTCCAAAAAAATATTCGGTGCAAAAACTTTCTATTTATATGCAACGTATATAAAAAAAGATGTATGGCTTCAGAAGAAACGAAAACAGTTTGAGGTGGCAGCGTGTTATAAATCGATAACTCTTCATTGAATTTGCAGTCTTTTTGAAGCTCTGTATCTCCTCATGTGGAAAGGATTCTAATGTCTGCACTAATTCCTTATATTTTGTATTACGAAAGAATTTAGTTGAAAAAAATGTAAATTGTGAAGAATGGACAGCATTTTGTTGATAACTAATAAACATCGACCTTCGTAGCACATGAAACACTAATTTTGAAATAATAAAATGTGAACTTTCTACTGTTCACCGAAAAACAATCCAATTCTTAGAAATAAATCACTTACATATTCAAAAGTTCACATTTTTCTATAACTTTTCAAATTTCCTATTTTCTCGAAATTAAGCCAAAAGAGTTACATAAATTTTAACCTCAAAATCATTTTTAGAATCTTCGAAAGTCTCAGTATACAAGCATTTGTTTAAGTACAATAAAATTGAAAAAAACTTGAAAAATATAATTTTTCGTGAGTACACCACTTTGGAAAAAAGTAGATTTTTCTTTAGAATAAAGAATTTTGAATTTAGGCTTCGTATTTTGTAAAATAATAGATTTCAAGTAACAGAATATAAACTCTAACTAACCCTACTATTCCCCAGTAAAATCATTGAAAAATTGGAGATAATCCACCTACGCAATCAAAAGTTCACATTCTGCTATAACTTTTCATTTCTCTTACTTTCCCAGGATTAAGCCAAAAGTATTAAGTAAATTTCGACCGTTAGCACACGAGTATTTGTTAAAGTTCAATAACTTTTCAAAAATACTAGCTTTTGCGAATATACTCCTTTGAAAAACTTGAAATTTCATCAAAACAAAACACTTGGAATCTGCGTTTTAATAATAATAATAATTATTATTATTATTATTAATACAAAATTAGTATCTATACATTAGCTTTCTGTCACAATTGCATTCTTGCCTTTGTTAGCGTCAAATTAAAATTTGGTGGGAAAGGAAGGTGAGACTTATGATTGATGGAGAAGTGGCAATAATGCCTTTTCCATGGCGATCTTTTCAGATAGATTGTAATCCACATGCTTAATCCCTTATCTCTTGGCTTCTCTGTCTATTCCTATCAAAGTAGGTCTTAATTACGGCTCTTTTAGCCTCTATGTAATTTTCGTCTGGTTTCATCAACCTTTGCTAGCCTCACAAATTCCGGATTATCTAGCTGACAGGGTTTCTTAGTTAGATATCAGTTCCTTTTTCTCTACGTTGGTGTTCATAGCTGTATGTATCTTTAATCTATATTTAATCTTAGCCTTCTTTGCTTGTGCCTGTACTTTCTATGAAGGGTTCTCGTCTTTCAGTTTTAGATCACTAGACTGCCCCCACTAGAAGCAAGGGACATAATGATCCTCTAAATAAGAGTTTCTTTTGACGGTTAGGCTGGTAAGGGTGTTACACCTTATGTATGTATATATAAAGACGGAATAAATTATTATCAATATTAAGTAGGTCTTAATTGTAGATCTTTTAGCCTCTATTCAATCTTCGCCATGTTTCACAAACCTTCGTTCTTAGCCTCGGAAATTCTAGATTATCTTTCTTAGCTGGATATCAGATTCTTTTTCTCTACGTTGGTCTTCATAGCGGTATGTATCTTTAATTTATGTTTAACTTTAGCTTTCTTTGCTTGTGCTTGTTTTTTCTATGAAGCGTTCTGGTCTTTCAGTTTTAGAATCTTCCCTACTCTTCGTTTTCGCCCTGAATTTTGTCAAACTACTCCCACTAGAAGCAAGGGACATAATGGTCCTCTAAGTAAGAGCTTCTCTTGACTGGGTACGGCTCAATAAGGGTGTTGCACTTTATGTATATAAACAAGAAGTTCTTTTGACTGGGTTAGGCTGGATAAGGGTGTTGCACCTTGTGTATATAAAAAACAGACTAAATTATCATCAATAGTCAGAAGATTCAATGGACTATGGAACAAATATTTCTTATGAGATTTTTTGAAGTAATTATAGGAAACAAAATACAAAATTAGAAATGAAAAGCATCATATTTTTATTTAAAAAGGGCATGTAATATAAATAATCAAACGGCTGGTTCAGAGCATTTTGGTAAACTATTGACTGGAAAGTCAATCAAATTTTTAAGTGATTTTTTTATTTTGGGTTAAAGCGTATTTTGTTTCAAAATCTTGAGTTAAAATGAAGTCGATTTTTGCATTTCGTTAAATTTTGAGTGTGCAATCAAGTGATTGCCTCAAATGATCGAAGCTTGAGTTTAAATTAATGAAATTCGAACAGACAAGGGAAACTTACCCATCACTAAAAGAAAGAAGGAGGAGTAAAAAGAAAGCTGGTGTAAAAATTGGACAGAGCGTGGCAAAAAATTTAATCTGTGGAACGGCACAGGATCCCGAACTGATGGAGTAGACATTTCCATAAGTGGCGGTTACGTGTTTCCGGTCCGACGTAATGTCGCAGTCACCTAACGGAACGGTGCGATTTTTCACGGAGGCGCTACTTTCCGCAAAATGAAAAAGGTGGTTGGTTCCACCGAACCCAGTCATTACTTACCATGTATATGTAGAGGATGTAGGTATCCTTGCACGCCCTGTTCGCTTCCTTTTCACCCCTCAATTTCGCCACACGTCGCCGTTACTGAAATGAAGTCGGCAAGATTTAATGCCCGGCCTGATTTTAATAATTTTTTTCTCTCCATTCGGGAAAATATGTGAAGCCAGAGCAAATTTATGCAAATATGCTTTAACGAAGTCGGATAACGAAAAAACATCAGACGTACAAGTTGTTACATAAAATATAGTAAGCGGAAAATTGGAGAATTTTAATTTCAAAATTATTTTAAAATGACAGCAATTTGTAATGGATAGAACCATATAAAACTTCCATTAAAGACTTCCACATTTTCAAAGTGTAATTCTGTACATGTTAAATAAATATAGCTAATACTTTCGTATTAGTTAAAATCTATTGTATATCGAAGTGTTACTGCGCAGAAATTATTTCAGAATTACGTTTTTGGAATCTAAAAAAGGAAAGTGAATTCTGAAAAAAAGGAAAAAAAAAACAAAATGCTATTGTATATCCGAAATTAGGTTCAAAATATATAGGATATAATCTGATTTTTAAATCTAGTCCGCGTTGGAGGTGGATTTCCAACGTGGATTAGATCCAAAAATTAAAATGATGTATCTTTTGAATGGTTTCATTTAGAATTTTAGTCTCGTGAAATCCGTTAAACATTCAACGATCCAATATTGTCACTAGTATCTACTTTCAGACCCTATTGTAATTGGACTGGAAGAGATACCATCATTAAAACTTCAAGACTTTAATAGTTATTTCCAGAACCAAATAAGCATACTTTCTATTCCTTTGTTTGTGTCTGATATGCGTTTGTAAAATCATGTTGACATGCCTGTATATACAGAGAGGTATTATATACATTTAAAATACCAAAACACAATAAATAATAGAAGAGATATGATCACTTTTAATGATATTAATAATAACTTAATTTTGTAGAAAATAAATTGTCTGCTTCTCTGTGTTAATAGAAGTATTCGTTACTGTGAATTTACAAATGCACATGCATATATACTAAACATAAGATAGAAAGAAAAATAAATAATTAATATTGTTCACTAAAAGAATAAGTCTTTGGACAGAAAAAATATATTTAAAAAATGTAAGTATTGGGTTGGCAACTAAGTACTTTCGGTTTTGTAGTATAAAATAAAACACTTTTTTTTTTAAACAAAGAATAGTTTTTAATCAATTGTATATTTTCCATTTTGCTCAATGACCTTTTGCCATCTTTCTTTCAGCTGCATGATTCCGCGCTCATAAAATTTCTGGTCCTTATCAGCAAAAAACTGAACTAGGTGCGAGTGAAGGTCATCGTCATTTGTGACAGTTTTACCATTCCAAGAATTCTGCAAACTTCGAAATAAATGGTAATCAGATGGTGCTAGATCAGAGCTGTATGGGGGATGTGGCATCACTTCCCAGCCAAGCTCCAATAGCTTCCCACAAGTTGCTAAAGATGTGTGAGGCCTTGCATTATCTTGGTGGAAAACTACACCTTTCCGATTTGACAATTCTGGCGGTTTCTCTGTGATTGCTTCATCCAGTTTTATTAATTGTTGACAGTAAACATCAGAATTGATCGTTTGGTTCCTTGGAAGCAGCTCAAAAAACACACAACCTTTGTAATCCCACCAAACTGACAGCATGATCTTTTTTGGATGCAATTCAGCTTTCGATGTGGTTTGAGCTGGTTTATTGTGTTTGCTCCATGATCGTTTTCGAGCTATGTTACTGTACAGGACCCATTTTTCATCACCAGTGATGATTCTTTTTAAGAAAGGGTCGGTTTCATTTCGTCTAAGGTGCATATCGCAAAAGTTGATTGTTTGTGTTAAATGAATTTCTTTCAATTCGTGAGTTACCCAAATATCAAGCTTCTTAACTAGCCCAAGACATTTTAAATGTTTTTCAATTATTATGTGCGATACAAGTAGCCTCTCCGGAACCTCTCGAACAGTTATATGACGATCCTCATCAATTATGACTTTGATTTGGTCATCATCAACTTCAGTAGGCCGACCAGAACGTTGTTCATCTTTGAGGGAAAAATCTCCAGAACGGAATTTTTTATACCAATTTTAACACGTGCGCTCTGTTAAGCAATTAGCACCATAAACTTCACATATCTTTTTGTGAGCCGCAGCAGCTTTCTTTCCTTTACGGAAATAAAATAGTAAAATATGTCGAAAATGTTCGTTTCTGCACTCCACAACTAATAGCTTTAATAAAAATCACGCACTACTTGCTTCTGAAGTTACGTCAATGTGACTAGTATCACGCGACAAACGGTAAAGTACAGCACTAACATACGTTATACAAAAAAATAAAGCAACGCTCTCTATCAGTAAAAACCGAAAGTACTTAGTTGCCAACCCTATACTTACAAATATTTATGATATTATATATACAAAAATTATCTTGCGAAAATAGAAATATGTAATTGTGAAAGGTATTGCAGATTGAATAAAATAAATAATTTGAAAAAGGAGGACCGCTGGACCGAAACGTCGTTGCTAAAAATTAAATAGTTTATTATCAGAATGAAGAATGGATATCCCAATAAAAAGTATAAAACATAAAAATTTAATAATATTCGTCGTATAATAGTAACAATTGTTATCTTCTTCTGGGCTTCCGGGCCGGAACCGCGTCACTGGTATAACTGCCGACGTTATACCAGTGTCGCGGTTTTAGCACGGAAGCCCAGAAGAAGATAGTACGGACCACGACCGCGAAAGCCTACGTATCAGATTAGTAACAATTGTTATTTATCATTATTTGTTTGAACAAAATACAATCTCTGGCTACATAACTTGGTTGTTGTGAAGGAAACTTAGAAATACCTTACTAGGGCGAACTAGAAATGTAAAAAGTCAAAATTAATTCTATATAATAATAGTAATAATAATAGTTTATTTTCAGAAAGAAAAAAATATACAAATTTATCCCTACAGTAAATCAAAATACAATTACCATAATTTTCCCCTCTGCCCCCCCCCCCCAATCACTGGGTGTATATCAACTTCAAACAAAGTTGTTCTTCCCATGCACCCTGGGACTAACAAACAAATTGACAAAAAAAGAAAATGCCTAAAAGCTAACTTAACCTAAAATTATGTAAGTAAATACATAAAAAATAAAAAAAACTTTTTTGAATGATACACAATAAGTTGAATTCAAATAATCAGGTAAGATGAAGAGAAGACAACACACAGCTATCTGGACAACAACTCTTGCTTCAAGAGAAATCTAAAACGTGGAAGGGAGAAGCACTTAAATTTACTAGGCACAGCATTGTATTTAACCATCCGGCCACACTCAATTTGTGTGTGATGTAGTCAAATTTCTTTATACCGAATATCAATCTAAGACAAGAATTCTGAACTCTCTGAATAGGTGAGACACAATTAGCACTTAAACATGAACCATACAACTCACAGCCAAACGAAGAATGCGACAACACCAACGAGTCGCACAGGCTACGCTTGGTGTCAATCACAAGACAGTGCCTATGGGGGAATATTAACTTTAAATTGACGTAAGCACGTCTAACGCATTGAAGAACATGCGTATCAAATCTCAGTTGAGTGTCCAAAACAACTCCTAAGTTTTTCGACTCAGATTGAACAGGTAGATCTACATCTGCAATATTAAGATTTACATTACTTTGAAGCAGGGAAACACCACTCCTATTTCCGAAAAGGAGAACCACTATCTTTGAAGGATTCAAGACAAGTGCATGCCGAGATGAAAACTCTGAAATCGAATTCAGGTCACAATTAATATGCTGTATAGCCACTAGATAATCAGCGACAGAAAATGAGTGATAGATCTGAATATCATCAGCATAAATATGCATTCTGCAATGCCTCAGACTCGTATGAAATAAGGCGGTATAAATAGTAAATAGAAGAGGACCCAATACTGTGCCCTGTGGAATGCCACGAGTAATAGACCTGTAATGGGATCCCTTGTATATTTAAAGAGATGCTTGGTTCGAATGATTTTAATTTTGAAACTTTTCAATATTTTTTCGATATTTGTTAAAATCACTAAAGATGAAAAGGAAATGTTAGAACGATTCGGAATTTAAAAAAAACACAAGCTTTAGGGAGCGTTACCGAAATATTTCTATTATTTTTGGAAAATAGTAATAAATTACTAACTTGGCTTCATTTCTATGCATACGGTAGTAGTCTTCGTAATATTGAACATGAGGAAATATTAAACTATTTGCTTAAATAATTATTAAGATTTTTAAGTGAAATAGTATTATGTGATATTTTGGGGGACACGAATTGAAATTAGTTTTGTAATTCGTTTCTATTTTCGAAAACATCAAAAACAATAATTTATAGAAAATTCTATCAAAAAATAATATCGTTCCACTTGGAAGGAATTGTTTATTTCCCTTGAGGTATTTATTGATGGAAAAAATCCCTTTTACGAACGATCTTTTCGTCGAGGTGCTTGTAGAAAAAGAAATACATATTATAAATTTAAATTGGACCTTCGATTGAACACAGTTATTATCATTTAATCTAATTTTATGCTATTTACGTCTTCTGTCCATCAAAATAGCTCATGGATTGCTAATTTAGCCTCTACGATTGGGATTTCAAAGAGCATTTAATAGAAAACACAACTGGTTAAATGGAAAAAGTTTCGTTTTTCCATTAAGTCAACTATTCTAAAATTGCAAAAAATTCATTGCAAATACAGTTATCCTATGTAGATAACTTTTATTGCTAACAAAATTTACATATTTTTTTGTTTAAAAATATCTAGTTTTTTATCTTAAATCGATTAGGTATAAATCTACATATATTTACATTTGTTACGCGACGCGTCGTACTTTTATAAACTACATATACTTTGGTAACTTTTATGTAAACTTACAAAACAATTTCAACATCATTAATTTTTTTAGTAGTTACTTTGTGTTATTCTATATTGTTAACTTTGTCAAAGTAGATGTTTAAATACTGCCTAAAAACAATGAAAAACTATAAAAATTATTTTTAAAGAAATGTTGATATATCAAAGCTGAAATTGATTGTCGAAATACGAGGATAGTTTGACAAGTAGTGAGAATGACACATAGGTGGCGCTCTAATTGGTAAAACAAATGCACTGTAATTTAGGTTGCTTATTTATATGTTTACATTCCGATATTTAGATAAATCGGTTGATTAGTTTATTTTTGACAGCTGATTGAAAAAGAAGCAACACGTAGTTTTGTTAAAATGGAAAAAGCAGAGTATCGTGCGGTGATTAAATACTTCGTAATTAAGGGTATGAAAGCTACCGAAATAAAAGATGAGGGAAACATTAGGTGAATCTGCTCCATCATCCGTCACAATAAGTAGATGGGTAAAAGAATTTAAACGTGGTAGAACAAGCTGTGTTGATGAAGCGCGCTCTGGAGCACCAAAAATCGTGACTTCTAAAGAAATGGTTATAAAAATCCATAATATTATTACGCAAGATCGACGACTTAAAGTGAGAGAGATAGCAGACATGGTAAACATCTCAACAGAACCCTTACATCGCATTTTAACGAAAGAATTGGGCCTTTCAAACCTTTCGGCAAGATGGGTGCCGCGATTGCTTACGACTGATCAAAAGTTCACTCGTTTGCGCATTTCCAATGAGTGTTTGGACCTTTATAAGCGGAATCCGGTTGATTTTTGTAGGGGATTTGTTACTTGCGATAAAACTTGGATACGCTAGAGTACACCCGAAACTAAGCAACAGTCGAGACAATGGTTAGAACGTGGTTCTGCACCTTCAAAGAAAGTGAAAACCACTTTATCGGTAAACAAGGGGATGGCATCAATTTTTTGGGATTCAAAGGGCATTTTGCTCATTGATTACTTTCAGTAAGGTGTCACAATAAACGGACAATATTATGCAGAACTTCTACAAAAATTAAATGTTGAGATTCGTGCTAAACGGCCAGAATAGCAAAGAAAAAGATTCTGTTTTACCAACGCTCCCTCGCATTACTAGCACAGTTGCGATGTCCAAAAGCCACGAGTTGCATTTCCAATTAGTGCCGGATCTAGCCTCTTCCGACTTCCACCTTATTCCAAAATTGAAAACGTCACTAGGTAGAAAGAAATTTTCGTCTAACGACGAGCTTATCATCTTCGTAAATGAGTATTTTGCAAGTCTTCCGGAATCGCATTTTAGAGATGGCATAAGGGCATTGAAGCACCGTTGGAATAAATGTACTGCCCTTTTAGGAGAATATATTGAAAAATAAAAATTATTTTGTATTTAAAAAAATCGTTTTTCTTTTCCATTCTCACTACTTGTCAAACTATCCTCGTATATATCTGGTAGTATACAAATATTAATGTGTAAGGATTTTCTACATTTCGGATTCATTTAGCAACAATCTCGTAATTTGGAAATGTTGTGTTTGTACAGGACTGAAAGTCCTTTTAAATTAACTATTTGCGGGTGGTCAAAACTATTTAAACATGTAACATGATAGCTGTGAGAACTATAAAACCAGTGTTTAGTAATGGAGAACGCTGTAAGATACGATCAAATAGAAATTAGTCGCTTTCGTAAGAGTTTCAGAAAACACGAATTATGCGTAGAAACGACGAATATTATAGCAAGGTGGGTGTCACAAATACTGCTGTTATTCTAAGCCCGTGTTCGGATAGAGACATACTATAAAAAAAACATTGCCTCCCTCTATCATAGACACACGAATGTACTGAACGACAGAAATAACACAAGTTTACCTGACGATAGGTGTTATTCCTTGAAACGTACGTATAAACAGGATGTTATTAATATTTGAATTATTATAACACCTATTGTTTCTTCATTATTACCGTTAATACGACGCAATTAATTATTTATTACCATAACAAAAGTAAAGTGTATACATAGGGAAGGTATCAGTAGATTGAAATAGATGTGTAAAATATCAGGTTACGCGTCAAATCATTTAATATGCTTGACTTTAAAAATTTATATCCAGGCTTATACGGGAGTTTCTATATTAAAACTTTACGGCTTAATGTCATCCAGGTAAAACTTCCCTGTTTTTCTGCCTTCTTAATAGAAAATCAATAGCCAATGTATCCCATGGGGGTATCCGTTAATGTTTCCTTTAAAATTATTGAACTATATTGGTTTCAGAACGCGAGGTAATCATAAAAGGGAGAAAGTTGGAAATTGGAAACGACATTGCCTTTTTCCATTTTTTTCTTCTGTTTTCGATATTTATTTTTCAGTTGACTTCGGAGTCTCTTAGCGTCACGCATTCTCATGAGTGCAATCCCGACTCGCCTCCCTAGCCCATAATTTTAAATGGCAAAACTCCATTAAAATGGGAACAATTTCATTATTGACGCATCGAATATTTACTATTTCCAAGAGCATAATAAATCATCCGTTTTATTCTTTGTTCATAAATTATCGACCTTCGTCAAGGGTACAATACAGAAAGAAAATATTTTCGATCTGTTTAAAAACAAAATACGAGGGTGGAGCCCGACGAACGAGGGAAGCATTAATAAAGAGTCTTGCTTGTTTTTCAACTTGGCAATCTTTCAAAACATAACTGACAAAATTTGCGTTCAATCTGATTATAGGGACGCTTATTATTTGAATATATTTTCTGCTTACGTAGAAGCATGTAAAAAGTATCGATCAGTGATTGAGTTTTTATTTTCAAAGAATAAAATAAATAATGAAGACGAAGCTGAGCAGGAGTTCACTTACAGCTAGCAATTTACATTAACTGCAACTATAAAGAGATGAATATATTACTTTAAATGTGATTTGAGCAATGCATTTGATGAAAAACGCAAAGGACATCCAAAAAACGTACATATTACAGAAACGATTAAAAAAGTATATTATATTGTCTACATATATATTTTGTATAGATCAGTGCTTTCTGTGTATAACGAATATTCTGTATGAAAAACGTGTACAAGATGAGTGCTGTATTTGTCGCCTGATGAAAGATTCATATTTTCGTCCTCAATTAAGGCAGGATTTGAAAGATTTTTTGCCCCGAAAAATAATGCTTAATGAAATTTGAATATACTATTATATGCCTGAAATGAAACAGCAATCGAAGCAATGGTGAGGAGTTGACACAAGAATTCGAAAGAAGGCGAAAATTGTCCACGCAGTTATAGAGGTGTGTTATTGTCTTTTGTGACTGATGTAGGATTTTTGCTATCGATTATTTTAAAAAATATAGAACGATAACAGTTGAATACTATGTATCCCTCTTAAATCAACTGCATGGTGCAATACAAGGCAAAAGACTAATTTATAGAAGAACCAAATGCTTTCCCTTAAGGATATTACACGTGTCCACACAAAAATCTATGAACTACAGTTAAATTCATCTTGGAATATATAGCTCCAAGATTCATCGCCTGTGACGACTTTATAAATATTCTTTGAAGCACTGCCATTGTATTTTTGTGCATTTCTCTGAAGCGACCTGTGAGAGCTCGCATTATCATAGTGAAGAATGATCTGTCGTTTTCGTTCTCTTTTCCTTATGTGCTTCGAGCAAGAACAACTTTTGTTGGTTTTGACTCATCTTGGAATACCCACACAGTAGACTCCTGTTTACTATCGGGCTCATACGTACAGATCCAAAATTCATCGCCAGTGACGACTTTATAAATGTTCTTTACAGCACCGCTACTGTATTTTTTGTGCATTTTTTGGCACCAATCGACGCGAGTCCTTTTTTGAGGGGTTGTCAAATTATGTGGTACCCAACGTGAACATAGCTTCTTAACGGCTAAATGTTAATGTAAGATCTTATGTACGCTGGTGTTACCAATACCTACAGATGCCTCAAACTCACGGTATGTCACATGACGGTCTTACATTATCATTTTAGGCACTGCATTAATGTTTTCCGACACAACATTTGTGGGACGACCTTCACAAAATTCATCGTCCAAAGAACGCTGTCCAAGTTTAAATTCACTATACAAATGATATACTGTAGTTTTCGAAGGTGCTTCATCACCATGTAAAGAATTCAGCTCGTCGATGCATTCTTGTTGAGATAATCCACGCTAAAAGTTATGAAAAATAATTGCACGAAAATGTTCGCGAGTTAATTCCATTTTTTCGCTGACATAAAATTTGCAAGTTACTGTCAACAATAGAAATAGCGACCGGATAATAAAACTGTCAAGGTAAATTTATTGCCAAAAATGATAAAGTTCACGATGCAATGAATCAGATCGGAGGCAACACTAACAGTGCTGTCAGTGCCCGAAATATAAACGGCTACCTTTCTAACACCAATGAGTTTCTTACAAAACTAGTTATTGAGACTGTCCTTGCACATTATCAAGTTAGAACTAAAATTTGTAATCGCGTCGTTTGATATATGTATATTCCATTACATAATACTTTCACTGATTATCCATTAGATACAAATTTGAATAATGCATGAACTGTACGATAATAAGCTACTCGCTACCGTAAAACATTTAATTAAGATAGTTTCGATTCCTCATCTCCTTTTATTCCTTCCAATCCTTTTCCCTCTAACTACTTTCTCTAAAGGGAATTTTAAAGTATGCGCTGCGAACTCCAAACAAGTCAACTCAATTTTCTCAGAATTAGTCCTAGTACTTTAATATTTAATGTGCCTCTGGACGCAGCGTAATGCAAAAGTAAGTGTCCTACCTCACAGAAAGCACAAAATGATGTATCCATAAATATTTGCCCCGTGTATTTCGGAAAAATACAGACGCGCGAAATGACGTCGAAATCAATACGTTCATCACTGCGAATTTATTAAATATTTAGGTTGTCTGCATTAAAGGTTTCCCGTGTATTCTTCACTCAGAAACTTATTCACTTTGTTCGCGTATCTATCTCCGGAGTGAAATACCTAAAGAACGAATATGAAAAACTCTTTTAAAATATTATTTGTTTATGTCAGATAAAAGACTTATGTAATCACTTTGTAGGGTTTCTTTTTACTTAGTGCGAGTCGGAAAAAGAGTCAGTTGAAGGATCTTTTGTTGACTCGATTCTGTTCCTAAACTTCAATGCAATGACTATTTCTATTTACATGCTTTAATAGTCATATCATTAATGCAATGTAAACAACATAACATTAACGCAAGGTAAACAACAACAAAAATCCAAACCGTTCGCTTGCTTTTGTTATTCAAAAGGTCCTATTTTCAATTCATTTAACATGTGGCCAAATATGAAACTAAAATTATCATAATTTCAAGAATTTTAGTCTATTGTCAATTCGAAGAGGAACACATCAAGAATTTCCAACCTACGGATAAAAATGTTATCAGACTGACAAAATGATGTTATCAGAAAGTCATTTGGTTAATCTTTTATCTAATATCGTAGCGAAGAGAACGTTGTTAAGTTATTACAAACCATTAACTTGGAGGACTCTACGAGGGTAGTTTGACAAGTAGTGAGAATGGAAAAGAAAAACGAATTTTTTAAATACAAAATAATTTTTTTATTTTAATATATGTATTCTCTTAAAAGAGCAATATATTTATTCCAACGGTGCTCCAATGCCACATATGTCATCTCTAAAATGCGATTCCGGGAGGCTTGCAAAATACTCATTTACGAAGACGATAAGCTCGCCGTTAGACGAAAATTTATTTCCACCTAGTGCCGTTTTCAATTTTGGAAAAAGGTGCAAGTCGGAAGGGGCTAGATCCGGCGAATAAGGCACATGCGGTACTAATTGGAAATGCAACTCGTGGATTTTGGACATCGCAACTGTGCTAGTATGCGAGGGAGCGTTGTCTTGGTGAAACAGAATTTTTTCTTTGCCATTCCTGCTCGTTTAGCACGAATCTCAACATTTAATTTTTGTAGAAGTTCTGCATAATATTGTCCGTTTATTGTGGCACCTTTCTGAAGGTAATCAATGAGCAACATGCCCTTTGAATTCCAAAAAATTGATGCCATCACCTTGTTTGCCGATAAAGTGGTTTTCGCTTTCTTTGGAGATGCAGAACCACGTTCTAACCATTGTTTCGACTGTCGTTTAGTTTCGGGTGTACTGTAGTGTAACCAAGTTTCATCGCGAGTAACAAATCGCCTACAAAAATCAACCGGATTCCGCTTATAAAGGTCCAAACACTCATTGGAAATGCGCAAACGAGTGAACTTTTGATCAGTCGTAAGCAATCGCGGCACCCATCTTGCCGAAAGGTTTGAAAGGCCCAATTCTTTCGTTAAAATGTGGTGTACGGGTTCTGTTGAGATGTTTACCATGTCTGCTATCTCTCTCACTTTAAGTCGTCGATCTTGCGTAATAATATTATGGATTTTTATAGCCATTTCTTTAGAAGTCACGATTTTTGGTGCTCCAGAGCGCACTTCATCAACACAGCTTGTTCTACCACGTTTAAATTCATTTACCCATCTACTTATTGTGACGGATGATGGAGCAGATTCACCTAATGTTTCCCGTAACTCATCTTTTATTTCGGTAGCTTTCATACCCTTAATTACGAAGTATTTAATCACCGCACGATACTCTGCTTTTTCCATTTTAACAAAACGACGTGTTGATTCTTTTTCAATCAGCTGTCAAAAATAAACTAATCAACCGATTTATCTAAATATCGGAATGTAAACATATAAATAGGCAAGCTAAATTACAGTGCATTTGTTATACCAATTAGAGCGCCACCTATGTGTCATTCTCACTACTTGTCAAACTATCATCGTATTTGTCTACTATGCATGCTTAGTAAAACATCTCCTTCGAAGTCTTGCAGAAATGCTGACACAAAATTGCAACTCATATAGCAAATAACAACTCAGACACTGAATACGATACTAAAGATCTAATTCCAATTGTGGCACAATTCACTTTCCTCGGATGAAGGGATGCAGAGGTGTTTTAGATATGCTCAATATTCTTATTGAGCTGATAACTAACCTTAAAATGAAGAAGATTTGTTACCATTAGAAGACATAGATATTACAGACGAACATCATCATTGTAGTGACGATGAAGTTTTAGAATTAAATAATACACACCAGACTGTTAAGAATGACGAGGTAGCTGAAAGTTTGAATATGTGCATAAAGTGAGGAGAAGAAAATAATATTCTACTAAATGATGATCTTGTGCTGCAAAAAGTAATGGAAACGGCTCTTGTAATGTACTAGAAAAGGATCAAGTGAGGAAAAATTACAAATTACTTCACAAAATAATATAAAATTTAATAAGTACGCTTGTGTTTTACATAACACAGGCCAACACACATTTTGGTGCCTGCGATTTTTTAACTGTTCCTGGGTAATTTTTGGATGCAGAATGTAAAAAAGTTCTCAGATTTCGTCTATCAGATCTAGTTTTTGAGATTTTTTTAAAAAATTGTGTATATATTTTACGTTATAACTGTTATAATATATAATATTACTATTGAAAGTTAAAAAAAAAAAGACACATGGATTTAAGTATTTATTGCAAAAACTTAATTTACATAATTACATTAGTCACTAATCACATAAAAATTTTCTTTTATACGACTTTCTAGAATAGAGTTTACTAGGGCAGTCTCGATGAAGGCTCCAGCAGTAGTCCGCCATCATGTGGCTATCCCATCGTCCTTGATAACGATCTTCCATAGTTTTAATATCCTGATGGAATCTTTCCCCCTGTTCTTCACTACAATCACCTAAGTTTTCTGGAAGACGATCTAGGTGGCTGTGGAGGTAGTGAACTTTTATACTCATGTTACAGCCGAGAATATTAAAATTTGAAAGCATAGTTTCCACTAACTCTACGTAATTCTCTGCTTTATGATTGCCAAGAAAATTTTGTACTACTTGAACAAATGAACACCAAGCGTTAGATACAGTCTCGTTCATTGATGTAGTAAATTGTGGATCTTTAACAAGTCGCCTTATTTGAGGACCATCAAATATACCAGCTTTTAGTTTTTCCGTGCTAATGCCAGGAAATTTACGTGATAAATACCCAAAACAATTTCCATCTCGATTTAAAGCCTTCACAAATTCCTTCATTGAGCCTAGCTTGATATGCAAGGGCGGAAGTAAGATTTTTTCTCTTGCAACCAAAGGTTCGTTGATCACGTTTTGTTTTCCTTGAATCATGACATCTCTTGACGGCCATTTTTTTTAACCCAGTGCTCATTTTTATCTCTGCTGTCCCAAAGGCACAAAAAACAAGGATATTTTGTATAATAATTTGTATATCTCTTTATTTGTTGTCCTTTATCAGAAAAAAATATCAATTAACCTGTAACCTGTATTTCAAAAAAAATTTTTTTTTTCATTTTGTTACCCTGTGTAATTTTTGTACTTTTTCCTAGTTGCTTTACATTAAATGTTTCTCTTTTCAGTAAAAGAAAACATTCTGTTTTAACAATCCGAATTATTTACTTATCCGGATGACCGCGGTTTTAATTAATCCAGATTAAGGAGGTGGAGCTGTAGTATCCTACCGTTATGCTTGCAGAAGGTTTAGTTGTAATGTTTCACACAATGTTGATTTCTGTTATTAACGATTTTTCACGAAATGTTTAACGTTTTGTTTTCCAAATAATCGATATTATTTCACCAAAACATTCGTGAATTGTTACTTTATTACATCTATAATTAAAATAATTTAAATTTAGTAATAAAAGACATTAAGTCTGCCAACTATTTTCAAGAAAACTTGGATAAAGTATTACTGTTTTTGCACGTATTTGTATGTTAAATAAACACCCAAAACATAGTCTTTTTCTCCTTGTTTCGAGGAAAAGTTCATTTACCTAGTCAATTCCACTATACCAATTTTCTCAATATTATGTTTGTTAGTTTGCCGTCGTCGCTATTGGTGTTGTTATTGCTGTTATTTCTGCTGCGCGTACACTAACACATGCACATACTAACATATACAAGTGGATTGCCAAACTCGATATCACATCAGGAAACATACTGTGGGACCGCGGCAATTCCCAAAGACTGCGACATTTTACGTCAACATACAGGGGCCAGATAAATTAGAAGAGGGAATACATTGCTCACACACAGCAGAGTTGGTTGTATTAAAGAAGGACACCTGCATACAAGAGGAAGGAAACTTTTCCCTTTCCTAGAGTAGAATAGTTTTGGAAATTAAAATCTGTCGTTTGCCAATATTTATGTTAATACGCCTGCATTGAATGGGATGCTATTTTGTGCATTCACTTGCAGTTAATCGCATTATTATCTTTAACTTTGTATCAACTGATTTTTATTAGATTTATTAGTTATTGTAAAGAAAATTTGTAGTTCCTTAATTTAGTAACACGAAATTCTGTAAATAACAAGGCGGGGCAAAAAGTATCATCTGATTTTCTTTCGCTATAACTTTTGTTTAAAATGAAAAGTCATTTGGTTTTTAAAATTATGCTTATTCCCACTTATAAATTTTGTTTCAATTAATTGTGGAAAATTATGGGCGACAAATGCCCGCCGTCGGTGTTCATGCAAATTTGGGCTCTTTTGATTATGTTTTGCATAACTGTGCGCAGTATTTGTGGTGTCACGTTGTCAATTTCGGCTCGAATGTTGTTCTTTAATTCCTTCAAGGTGCGGGGCTTTTTCGCGTACACCAATGACTTCAAATATCTCCAGAGAAAGAAGTCCGGGGCAGTCAAATCGGAAGATTTAGTTGGCCAAGCCAAATCATCGAGATTACAGACGCTGGGAAGACATCCATCAAAATACGCATTATGTCGCGTGCAGTATAACAAATGGCCCCGTCCTGTTGGAACCACATGACTTCCGAATGCAGATTGTCAACTTCCAGTAAGAAAAATTCAGTTAGTATGGCTCTATAGCAGTTGCCGTTCACCGTAACAGCGTTACCGCCGGCTCCTTCGGAAAAATAAAGTTCACCTTTTCCGACGTAAGTGCACACCACATGGTAACTTTGACAGGGCGTAATGTCCCAAACATGAATTATGCTTGGATTTCTCGTTCTCCAGAACAGAGAATGTTGCTTATTAACGTGGTTGTTGAGGTAAAAATGAGCCTCGTCGCTCGTGATCATTTTTGATGGAAAATCATCCACTTCGTCGTTGAGATCCAAAATCTTACGCCTGTTTTATAAACGGACACTACAGTCGTTTGGTAACTGTTGGACCACCTGAATTTTGTATGGGAACGTTTTTAAGACCAATGTCAAAAAGCGGGCACAGTGAACGTCGCGTTCTTCTACCACATTTTCTTGCGTTGCCTCATTGTTGTTCCCGTGCTTCGCTTGTTCCTTGTTGTGTCGCTCTCTTTAAATACAGACGCGATACGTAGACTTGTTTGCTCTGTGGGCGCTTCACGATTGGGATATTTTCATCGAAATTCACGTTGCATTAACATCGCTAACAAATTATTACTCGCAAACATTGTCACGATTATCGCGCGTTCTTGAGGCGTTATTCACTATAAATTTCGAACGTCTCTATTTCACGGATGTCAAATCCAAACTGATATATAATGCCATTTGCAAAAATGGCAGTACTTTTCAATAGGGTGATACTTATTGTACCACCTGTTACAATTACTTATGACGTATGAAATGCTTATTTTTATATTAGGAGTGGATGCGATTTGAGAAAGACTATTTGACAGTTTCTGATGTAAGGCACATATAATTAAATAAATATTTATAAATAGATAACGGATCTATAGAAGCCCCATTACAAATTTGTCTTAATCTGGTTACCTTCGGTTATAACACATGTGTACATTGTTCAGTATACGTTGACTCCACCATCGACAACGCAGTATTTTGCAATTCTTCTATTGAGTTAAGTAATCCTTTATAATTGTCGAAAATAGTTCTGTTTCAATGGCAATATATTGAAATCTTATTTGACTTTCCTCAATGGCAACAGCTTCGTCAGGATTGAATTGTAGAATAAGAGATTTAATTCGTTGGAAGTATTTAGAATAATGAAAAGCCACTTTCAACCATGTTCTCTAACATGCAAGAATTGACTGTGATGGTTAGGAAATACGAGTTCCTGGAATAGTTTGTGTCACCAGATGTAAAGGCCAACAAGTTGAAAACGACGACGAATCGATATTTCGGCGTCTTCTTCAATACTTCGCGGTACAGCAGAAATATTCTCTTCGGTACGCACATTTCTTTGTCTTGATGGTTTTGAATCGTGAAAAGTAAAATTAGTGCGATAGTGATCAATAATTGCAGGAATTGCTTGCTCACTAGGCCCATTATGTTGATCATAAAATGGAAGAAAGTGATCTATGAACTTCGCGAACAGATTTATTCTTTTCAAAGTAAATTTCCACAATTTGGAAGCGTTGTTCTGGCGTTAAACGATTCATGATGACTTGCTAAACCTTACTGAACAGAAATGTCAACACAGTTTGACATTATCAGCTGTCAAACCATAGTTATCGATAGCGATAGTTCTCATGCAGATTAAAAAACACCCATTACTTATGTAATAGTGCCTTATATTATTAGATCTATTGGAAGAATTTTACCTGGGGATCTGAATAGAGACTGTATATATTACGAAGTATTTTCAAAATAAATTTTCGAAGCAGTAGATAATTTAATTTAATGATTATTCAGTTAGTTTGTATTTTCAAAATTTTATATGGGAAATTTCACCTATTATTTCGAAGATGTATTGTTAACATGACCTTAAAGAGTTGGCCTTTATAATATATGCATTTTAACACATTGTAATGACAAAATAACACAAAAATCATCGAGCTTATCGCATTTTTCTCTCTAATTACGTAAAGTGTGTTTGTCTTTGTGTCGTACATAGAACATTGTAACTGAGACGCTTGAGTGAACACCTGCAGCAATGTACTTTTGTTTGTCCTTCGGCAGCAAGCAATCCTATTAACCTCTGTGCTATTAGTGTAATGGGTTTATCATATCTTTTTCCTCTTTTTTTTTCCACTGTTCCGCTTTTCTCTTCCCTATTTTCTGAAGCTCAGCGGTCGGGCTCCCAAGAAATGAGTGTCATTACCTTTTCCATGATGCAAAGTAATTGCTTTTTCCTCCTTATTTTCTTTGGGTTGTAAAATCTCCACATGTAGGCGAAGAAAAAGGGTGTACCGGAAATCTCTCTTGCAAGACCGTACGCAAAGATAATGGAATGATGTCGGTACCAGAGACGGAAAATCTATTTTGTAATTAGTGCCATGCAAATTCAGAGCGGATATAAAATTATGATTATAATTATGTAGAGAAATAAGATTTTTGAAAATTAATTCTCAATATTTCTGTTTTAGACGTTAAATAACACCATTTTCAAATGACGTTAGTTATACACAGTCTGTCGCAGAGAAAACGGATCTTCTTTAAAATAGTAATTCTTAGTGGTACCATCTATTAAAAAAAATATGCGTCGGTAAAGTAGATCTTTCACCAATATTATGTCAAAATATTATGACATTTGCATGAATAGAAGCAGAGAAAGTGCGAATAAAGTAACAGTGTGTATTTGGAATTGGTCGAAAAATGAATTTCGAACAAAAAGCAAATAACATGTTCTGTGTTAAACTCGGTACATCGTTTACTCAAAGATTTCATTTGATGAAACAAGAGTATGGTAATGTGTGTTTATCACATTCAGGTGCGCATAAAGTAAAGTGGTCACTAGGAAAATTTACAAAAAAATTGTTCAAACAGGTAGCAGACTCTCCGCAAACACGAGTAGGTTGATCGAATGTCCAAAATAGGTTGTAACCACTGCACAAGTCTTTAAGTAAGAAATTCGACATTAAAATCACCGCCCACAACAATTGGCATATTGTCGTTGTCTAAGCTGTCCAAAATCTGCGATAGATGCTCCAAAAACATATTGTAGTACGATTTCGGAGGTCTGTAAAGCACTAATATTTTAATAGGGTACGTTGTCTTGAGTTCCACCGCACACACCTCCAAAACATTTTTTACATTGAAACGGGACACATCCACCGGTTTAAACTTAATGTTGAGTCCAGTGTAGCTGGCCACATCCCCATGCTCTTTAGCATCGCGGCAACAACATGCAGACATTCTAAACCCATTCACATTAATTAGTTGTATCTGCTCATACGCTAATGTTCACTTAAAAGTAGCACGTCAATGTTGTGCTCATTTAGCACAACATTTAGTTCTGTCAATTTATTTGTCATACATCTGATGTTTTGATGCATAATTTTAACGCTCGTTATCGTTTCTCCGTTTTTTTTTACTATACGGAATAAAAAACGATTAACACATACATTCTGAAGCCAAAATTCTGGTGTATTTACTACTTCTAGAAATTGTGATGGAACAGATACCTTAAAAGAAGAGTATCTGTCCGGATATTTACTCTGCAAAGGTTCACACTTGACCCCCTCGATTTCTTTAGTTTGCATGTAGTTGGTTACTTCTTCCGCAGAAAGGTTTGGATCCAGGTTGTACACATGCAGATGACTGTAACTTTGAACTCCTTTAATCGTGGCAGCAGTGTTTGTTCCGCGCATTACATCAAGTTTTTTTGGTTTCCGTTTTTTTGGTAAAACTTCTACCCACGCATTTGCATCTATTGGTGCTGTTATTACTTCAACATCACCCGTAGTTTGCCTAGATGAGTGTTGTTTATTTTCTGTCGCTTTTGTCATTTTTTGCAACATAGATTTTGATGTATTTTCATACTTTGAAAATATACCTTGTTTTTTCTGTTTAATTTTTTGTTTCTCGACGATAATTTCTTTGCAATTTGATGGTAACTTTCTATTTATTTCGCTATTACTAGAAATAATTTTTGTGTTTTTATTATAAGGATTATTTGTTAATAATTTAATTATGTAGATCTATGTTAGTTTGTTTGAGTGTTTCGATTTCAGTTTTGAGATCATGGATCTTATTGTTCAAGGTTACAACTTCAGCATTCACTATACTGTTTATTAACACGTTAAACTCCTAACTTTTTAAGAAATTAAGAACTTTATCACATTTTTCACCGTTAGATCTGAGATCAGGTGGCATTTTTATTCGTTTTAAATAATTAAATTCTAACAGAATCTCGAAGGATGGTGTGATATGTGTACATGCACAATGTTCAATCGCACACGCACAACAACAATTTACTATTAGACAGCATTATTTTATAAACTTTGTGAGCAATCATTCATCCTTAATTTATGTAAAATTTAGCTATTACACAGGCCAACACACATTTTGGTGCCTGCGATTTTTTAACTGTTCCTGGGTAATTTTTTGATGCAGAATGTAAAAAAGTTCTCAGATTTGGTCTATCAGATCTAGTTTTTGCGATTTTTTTAAAAAATTGTGTATATATTTTACGTTATAACTGTTATAATATATAATATTACTATTGACAGTTAAAAAAACAAAGACACATGGATTTAAGTATTTATTGCAAAAACTTAATTTACATAATTACATTAGTCACTAATCACATAAAAATTTTCTTTTATACGACTTTCTAGAATGGAGTTTACTAGGGCAGTCTCGCTGAAGGCTCCAGTAGTAGTCCGCCATCATGTGGCTATCCCATCGTCCTTGATAACGATCTTCCATATTTTTAATATTCAGATGGAATCTTTCCCCCTGTTCTTTACTACAATCACCTAAGTTTTCTGGAAAACGATCTAGGTGGCTGTGGAGGTAGTGAATTTTTATACTCATGTTACAGCCGAGAATATTAAAATTTGAAAGCATAGTTTCCACTAATTCTACGTAATTCTCTGCTTTATGATTGCCAAGAAAATTTTGTACTACTTGAACAAATGAACACCAAGCGTTAGATTCAGTATCGTTCATTGATGTGGTGAATTGTGGATCTTTAACAAGTTGCCTTATTTGAGGACCATCGAATATACCAGCTTTTAGTTTTTCCGTGCTAATGCCAGGAAATTTACGTGATAAATACCCAAAACAATTTCCATCTCGATTTAAAGCCTTCACAAATTGCTTCATTAAGCCTAGCTTGATATGCAAGGGCGGAAGTAAGATTTTTTCTCTTGCAACCAAAGGTTCGTTGATCACGTTTTGTTTTCCTTGAATTATGACATCTCTTGAAGGCCATTTTTTTTAACCCAGTGCTCATTTTTATCTCTGCTGTTCTAAAGGCTAATTACATTCTGGGAAATTTCTATTTTGACGATTAAGTACATATTTATCTCTTTATTTGTTGTCCTTTATCAGAAAAAAATATCAATTAACCTGTAACCTGTATCTCAAAAACTAGAGCTGATAGAAAAATCTGGTGGCATTTTTGGAATCAGCACATTAAAAACATCTAAAATCAGATGTTAGATTTCCGGCACCAAATTTTATTTTCATTTTGTTACCCTGTGTTATCATTCAACAAATTCTTCATTAAATTGAATGTTAATTTTTTCAAGAAATTCAATTGTAACATTAAAATAAATTTTTCCTTCATCACTGTACAATTTCAGTTCAGGTATTTAACCCTCGTAATAGAAAGCTATCCGTAACGGATCAACGACCACGCTCCTAGTTATACATTGCTTTTTGAGGAAGGAATGAATCCACGAATGCGCGTGTTAAGTAAATCTTGTTATCAACTGGTGAAGCCAAATAACATATAATTACACACGGACGAGTTATCCAACCGGGCGGAATAAATCAAAGGGTGTATTAGGAAATCTGACACGTGCTTATAATCAACGGCACTTCATTCCGCCCTTTGCTGGGTTCCCGGGATAAAAAATAACTTACTGCCTTTCCTTAGATACACGTGCACTTCCGGGACCAGTCGTGGGCGTTCTTTCCGTACCAGTGTTATCGTGTTTTATCGGTTGCGAAAGTAGTCATGTAATCCTATGTTAATTCACGTCGTAGACTATTGTTAGTAGACAGCTAGACTTCTGAAATTTAGCGATAATACTTGTTTTGAACGTACTTGAATTTATGAGTATTATTTAATAAAGTTTCAGTTGGCTAATGTGATATGAGGCTGATACAGGAGGAGTGTTTCCTCTGGAAAGATTTAAAATCACTGCTAAGTAATGTAACATTTAAATTTAAGTTACAATTTCGTACAAGGAATGTAAAAAAGGAAATGTAACCTTATACAATCGACAACTTTTGTTATTTCTCTATACGAAACGTTAACCGAGTTTGCATGTAAAATAATATGCACATGCAAGAAGATACCCGGTTATTTCTTTCCATTATTATTTAGTGGCCGCAACTGGTTTTGCTGATGCACCTGATGTACTCGCTTCATCCGATACGAACACAACATAACTTGCATTACGTATGCATATATATACATTCATATATACATTTGAATGAGACCGCCAGAAGCTACAACTGCGGCAGCCGAAGGTATAATAATAAAACTCTCACGTTTCCCCAGTTGCTATTACTCTACCGCGCAGGTAGCGTCTTGCATCTCTGCCATATCCGGAATGGTGTTTGTTTTAAAAATGTATGCGACATCCAACGCGAACATACATCTAGCAAAGCACTTTAAATATAAAGCCAGTCAGTAGTCGAAGTTTTGTGCCGCTTATGCTGGCCCACGTATACTTTCTGCACCATATTCTCATCGGTATTCCTTTGGAATGGAGACGGATAGAAGGAAATCTAGTCATGTATTCTTCGACGACCGCGAACGGATGCGCAGTGCCATTCGCTTGGGGTCTCTGTCAGGACGAAATTGCATCCGCATGGAACCCGTTCCTCTTACAGCTATGTGTGTGTATGTTAGTGTGTGTACTACATATGTCCTGGACCATTTCAATTTGTGCTCAGGACGGGAAAGTAGAAACAACTTGGAATATTTATCACACATCGGCTTGTGGCCCGCTTACGGCTTATGTTAGCGAGGTATCTTTTGAGGCAACACGTTCCTACAGTAATTCACTTTCTGAGACAATACACTTACCCAAATACATTGCTTACATTATTTACTTTGGCGCCGTGACATGTAAAGTTGTACAGAAGAAACAGTTACTGTAAAATCGGAAGACAAACACAATTTTATATTCAATGTATTGCATTCGGACTATTACGTTTTCATTGTATTAGATTCTTCTTTAATAGGACAATTATTAATCTGTGTGACGAAGAATTTCGAAAATATTGAAGTAAATTAAAATAACATCCATTTCTAAAATTCAAAATAAAGAGGAAATTTTTCTCTGAATAAATCAATTGATTCGTTTGCAAAGTGAGGTGTAGTGCCATCCTGTTGAAACAACATATCCTCTAGATCAATACTCATTAATTCAGGCCACAACAATTCGGCGATATCGATCACCATTGACAGTTACAGCTTCACCAGCAGCATTTTCAAAGAAGTAAGGTCCAATTACACCACCAGACTACAATGCACACCAAACAGTAACTCGTTTAGGATGCATAGGTTTCTCATGAATATTTCGTGGATTTTCCTCACCTCGGGCACGGCAATTTTATTTAACATAGCCACCAAATTCAAAATGTACCTCATCGAAAACATTATTTTTTCAGAACGGTCACCGGATTTGACACCCTGTGACTTCTTCCTGTGGGGTTTCGTTAAAGACGACGTTTATTTACCACCACTCCCACAGAACCTGGAAGAGTTGAAGAACCGGATCCGTACTGCCATAACATCAGTGACGAAGGATTGCTTGCCCGAGTATGGGAAGAATTTGAGTATCGATGTGATATTGTGTGTCGCTGATGGAGGACATATTGAACATTTGAGAGGTTCGTAAATATGTGTGTAAAGTTTCATATTTGTATGTCTTAAAGTTTAATAAATATATGCATGAAACATCCTATATTCTTTTATTAGCAAAAAACGTATATTCAAATATAACTTTTATAAGACATAAAATATGCGCATACAGTTTTGCGTTTCATAATACTTATCGATACAAAATAGAAAAAAGTCAAGGAACATGAAGCGGATCATATGTGTATACGCGCCATGGAAGAGTTTAAATACATATCTTGTATAAATTCAGATTAAGTGCTTACCGTTGGCCTGATTTGAAACGATTTTTGAGTTACGGTTTATAGATCTCTTTACAAAGTAGAAGATTACTTGAATACGCTAGTCAACAATAGCGTAAAAGTCAACTGCATACATCTACCGTGAATATATTTTATAATGCAACATGCACATACATACACTAGTTACTAGAGTAACGTAATAATGAAATGACAGCAATGTATTTTAGCGTGTATTTTATTTTGCAACATAGGATGTCAAAATAAGTTACTCTATTTTTGAGGTATGTATAGTGTAGAAGAAAAACTGTTATTAGTGAACTGGTATAACTCGAATATGAGTTTGAGGAGAGTAGCAGATTTGTTTCAAATTACATATCCTGACCATCCAGGACCGAGTCCAACTACAATAAGTAGGTTAGTACAGAAGTATAAAAATAATGGATGCATCGTTCCTAATCATAAAAAAAAGAATAGGCGAAGATATGTTATTACTGACGCCAAAAGAGATGAAATTCTACAAACAATCGAAAATAATAATATGCTCTCCACAAGAGCTTTAGCACAAACTACAAATGTAAGCAAATCTTCCGTGCATAAACTACTAAAACGAGAACATTTTAAGTCGTATCATTTTCAAAACCATCAGGAACTAATTGCGAATGATGCAGAAAGAAGAAGTAACTTTTGTGAAATCATGTTGGATAAGCTTCATAATGATGGTACTTTACTACGCAGAATTTGCTTTACAGATGAAGCAACATTTTATGTAAATGGTGAAGTAAATTTACAGAACTGCCGCTACTGGAGTAGACAAAATTTGCATAGATATCATATCACAAGGACTCAGCGGCCACAGAAAGTCAATGTTTGGACTGGGTTGATTGGACACCATATTATAGGACCGTTTTTTATTGAGGGTACTCTTACAGGAGAAAAATATTTAGAATTGCTTGAGTACAGAGTTATACCAGCCCTCCACGCTTTAAATATTAATGGTGAGATTTGGTACCAGCATGATGGCGCGCCGGCACATAATTCTCATATGGTTAGAATATTTTTCAACCAAAGATTTCCAAACCGTTGGATAGGCCGTAGAGGAGAAGTAGAATGGTCCGCAAAGTCACCAGACCTGTCTCCAAACGATTTCTTTCTTTGGTCATGTATCAGAAATAAAGTTTTTCATGGAGAACCTCTAAACAATATTGACCAATTAAAAAATAGAATACGAGTTGCTGCAAGAGAAATAACTCCAGAGCAGATACAAAATACAATAAATGAATTCTACAATCGCTTAGGATACTGTCTGGCCGTCAATGGTGACATTTTTGAAAATTTGTTAAATTAGTTTTTAAATTTTGTTCAACTACTGTATTTCACATCCTATGTTGCAAAATAAAATACACGCCACAATACATTGCTGTCATTTCATTATAATGTTACTCTAGCAACTAGTGTGTGTATGTGCATGTTGTATTATAAAATAAATTCACGGTATATACACGCTGATAACCTTAATGCATACTAATTGTTGTTTCGTGGTTATATATACTGACATATTCTAAGTTTATTTGATATAATGAAACAACTTATATATTAATATTATTATTTACCAATATTGAACTTAGATTTCGTTCTAGCCAGCTCAAAGTACATACGCGGATTATAAACGATCCTGCAATTTGTATTAACAAATGATGCAATTCAACAAAATCAGAAAAATAGCCCTGATAAATTGACTTCTTTTCAAATGAATCTCTCGCATTCGCCGGGAACACAAAAGCGACCCCTCTTCGTCAAAACTCTCTTCCCCCTACATATATATTTATAGTTTAGAATAGTCTACGTGAGGCCATCGATTCCGACACAGTTGCTTTGTGTCTCCATTGTCGTGAACATTTGTATTTAGATCGGGTCCATTAATCAAGCCGCCACCACCCGTCAATGTATTGATTACTTATTCATTGTTCGGTATATAACGGCGAACCTAACAATTACTTATTACTGGGAATCCAGAAGGTTTCTTTCTTTTCTTCTTTTTCGGGAACTGCTGGCTTTCTTTTTAAATCGTCGTCTTTGTAGGTTCCAAATAAAGTGGTTTGATATTAAATTTTAGCCTACTATACTTACACAAATTGCACTTATTAAGGAGGAATGTGCTTTCTGAATCTTAATTTGCAGATTGCATTGGAGCTATCGGTCGTACGCCATATTCTATTCTTCAAGCCTTTGTTTCTTATATATGGTGTTTACTCAAATAACTACCTCTTTGCTATATTTCAGCTTATGTTTTAATATGAAATGAAATAATTCTAATATATAAATTGGCGGAGGTGCCGGGCATAAATTAAAAATATGTTGTATTATCAAAAATTACATATTGTTGGTAATGGAAACATATTATATTAATTTATCCACTTATTTATTTCCAGATACATACGCAGATATTAATATATACATATTATATATATATAGTATATATATATATATATATATATATATATATATATATATATATACACTAATTTTTCTCATTTTCATACTTAATTGTTAAAAGATACGATTCGTTTTAATAAAGAAAACAGTTCAATGGAAACGAAAACTAATTTAGATTTTAAATTTCATGTTACTTGAAAGTACAGACGAGGGTAGCCGCTTATATTTCGGGAATAGCAAACAAAAAGAAATTTTTATTATCGAAAAGAGTTTTATTGCTTTTCAAAATATTCACCTTGAAAATCAATGCACTTTTGCATTCGTTTAAACCAATCCGAAAAGCATTGCCGTCAGTGTGAAGGCGGCATCTCTAAAATATGAGTTCCGAATGCTTCAACCGCCTCTTCCGGCTTAGAAAACCATTGACCATGAAGTTTATTCTTCAATTATTGGAACAAAAAGAAATCACAGGATGCTAGGTCAGGGCAGTACAGCGGATAGCTCATCAATTCAATGTTTTGCCCGGTCAAATATTCAATTGTTTGAACCGACCTATGAGAGCCCGAATTTTTATGGCGTCGTTTTCGATTTGTTTTCCTTATTTCTTCAAAAACTTTTGGCAAACAAATAGTTGTGTACCATTCGGAATTGACCGTTCTACAACTCTCTAAAGGCACGGTTGCAACGTGACTGGTTTTTCCAAAAAAACAGGCGACCATTTGTTTTGATGTGCTTCGAGCGCGAATAACTTTTGTTGGTTTTGGCTCATTTTGGAATACCCACACAGTCGACTGCTGTTTACTATTGGGCTCATACGTATAGATCCAAGATTCATCACCTGTGATGACTTCATAAATGTTCTTTGAAGCACCGCCACCGTATTTTTTGTGCATTTCTTGGCACCAATCGACGCTAGTCCTTTTTTGAACGGTTGTCAAATTATGTGGTACCCAACGTGAACTTCTTAATGGCTAAATGTTCATGCAGCATCTTATGCACGCTAGTATTGCTAATACCTAGAGATGCCTTGATCTCAACGGTATGCCACATGCCAGTCTTGCATAATCAATTCAGACACTGCATTAATGTTTTTCGACACAACAACATTTTTGGGACGAGCTCCACGCAATTCATCGTTCAAAGAACGCTGATGCATGCTCGTTGATGCATTCTTGTTGAGATAATCCACGCCGAAAGTTATGAAAAATAATTGCACGAAAATGTTCTCGAGTCAATTCCATTTTTTCGCTGACATAAAATTTTCAAGTTACTGTCAACAATAGAAAGAGGGAGCTGATAATAAAACTGTCAAAGTAAATATATTGTGATGACAAACTTCACGATGCCATCATTAGATCAGGGGTAACACTAACAGTGTTGCTAGTACTCGAAATATAAGAGGCTACTCTCGTATATATATATATATATATATGTATATATATATGTATATATGTATGTATATATAACAAAAAATTTGATTAATTCTTACGTTAATACATTTTCATCGTAACAGTTAATTGCCTGTAATGCGGTTATAAATAATCTTACTTTTCCTACTTCCTCACACCTAAGCATCAACAATAATTTGGGGTTCTCTTCTATCCTCCACACCAAAGCGTGGTAGTTACAACTCTATTTCATAACTTATTTTACAAAAGAACAAAGTTCTTCTTATTCCTAAACCTCCTAAAAACTCCTAAACTAGAGTTAAGGTCGATGTCTCGTCTAAGCAAGTTTCTATTTCGTCTTACCTTGAGTGAAAATTTACGCTGACCGAATAAAATATTCTATAGAAAACAGTACGCAAAATGCAGTGCGAAACCTCTATCCTTACGTTCCGCAATTTTTCGCTATGATACGAAGTGAAGTTAATATATATATATTTCTTTCAAATATTGCCCAAACGGTTAGAAAGAGAATGCAGTTGTTCGAAACTTTTGTTAGCAGTTCGAGAATGTAAACAAGCTGATGTGCTATTTGAATTGCACACTATGCATACCATTGTTAGTTTCCTTTTTAGTGAAGCATACAAGTGCGGTAGTTATAGTGTGATATTGCTAGAGCTCGACCTAAAAATATACAGCAGTAATTGCGGTTTAGATCGTAAACCCTTTTGTGGTAGTGATTAAACGAACCATTTTAACTGACATTCACATTTTCCGTTTAGAAAATTCATTTACAAATTGTGGTGTGTTTCATAGGAATCTTATTTTTGTTCATTTGTACTCTTCTATAGACCAAATACAATTTTTTTAAAATTATTTCCGTTTTAATCTCAACAGCAAAGTTATGATGTAATAATTAAATGTTCTGCTTTTAAAATTATGTTTAAATTGAGTGATACGAGGGAGCGTTTTTATATTCGCGGAATGGGGGACAAGGGGTGGAAATAAAAAAACCAAATTATTTTTCTTTTTCAATATGTTCACCTGCAAGACGGATACATTTTTCACATCTTTCAATTAATTTATTTATACCCTCATAAAAAAATGATTTCTCTTTATCTGCAAAATACGCCGAAACTGCCTCCTTGACTTCATCATCGGCAGTAAATTTTTTACCCCGCAGCTCTTTTTTCATTTTCGGAAACAGGTAATAATCACTCGGGGCCAGGTCTGGGCTGTAGGGTGGGTGATTCACAATTTCGAAGCTCACCTTATGCAGGGCAGCTAACGCAACGCGGCTCTTGTGGACGGGCGCGTTGTCGTGCAAAAGCAGAACACCTTTTGTCAATTTTCCCCGTCCTTTCTCTTTAATGGCTTCTTTTAGTCGCTCTAATATTGAAGCGTAATATTCTCCGGTTATAGAAACACCTTTATCTTTATAATCAATCAACAATATTCCTTCCGAGTCCCAAAATACCGTTGCCATGAGTTTCCCAGCTGATTGTGACACTTTAAATTTCTTGGGAGGTGCTGTGCCCTTTTTATGCCACTGCATGGAGTCTTGTTTGGACTCAGGTTCATAATGATGAACCCAAGTTTCGTCTCCAGTAACAATTCCACTCAATACACCATCCTTGTCTTCTTTACAGAGGCCCAAAAATGCACGCGAACACTCTACGCGCTGTTGTTTTTGCGGCGGCGTGAGCATTCTCGGCACCCATCTTGCGCTGACCTTAGACATGCCGAGATGATCGTGTAGGATTTTAAAAATTGTTGTATCGGATACTCCAACCATTTCTGCGAGTTGTTTCTTCTTTAGTCGAGCATCTTCGAGTACAATTTGTTCAACTTTTTGGATAAGTGCTGGCGTGGTCACCTCAATGCTCCTGCCCGGCCTCGGGATCGTCTTCAAGGGATTCCCTTCCTTGTTTAAATAAACTATGTCACTTGTACACCATGGTTTTTCCTGGACAAGAGTCGCCGTAAACCAATGACATCTCATTCATTATGGTCGCGACTGATTTTCCTTGCCTGGTAAGGAACTTTATAACGGCACGATATTCGATTTTTTCCATATTTCACTTTTCACTCCTGATTATGTTACTTGGTTGACGATAGCTCGAAGACTAACTGTCTAATAACAATGAAACTTCGTATTTATACTAATCATGAGTCGCTGCACAGGCCACGCCCCCAATGCGCTTACTCACCCCTCTACAACCCGCTCATTCCGTGAATATAAAAATGCTCCTTCGTAAATAAGAAATGGTAAGGAGGAATTACATGAATTATTAATGGATAAATAAGGCCAGTACAGGGTTGCACTTCCTTTTTCTTTCAAAAATAAAAGGAAGATCTTGAATAAAGTATAAATAATTCTGTTTCTAGTAACTGCTTTTGTTTCAGATAAAATTTAAAATTAAAAAGAAAAATTCTTTTAAAGCTATTATTAGGGATAATGCATACAAAATATACATGTACAAAGGGTACTAGGAATGTTTTGCAATACAGCTTTGTTTATTTAATTTTTTCAAAGTAATTTGCTCTACACTCAATACACCTCTCCATCCTCCGAAACCAATCTTTAAACCAGTTCTGCCAAGTTTCACTAGGGAGTAAAGCACATTCGTTGTCATCACTGGAAAACCACCTCCCGTTTAGCTTTATTTTCACATGCGGGAATAGTGGAAAGTCGCAGGGAGCAAGATCTGAACTGTATGTTTAAACCACGCACGAAATTATAACGCAAAACTGTCCTTATCTCATTTTGTGACCACCATGCCATGGCAAGCATATTACACTCTCACTGTTAATGAATAACTGAGCCCATCGACATGGCGCGGCGGCTACTATGCACGTATGGACATGTCTCAACATGTAGCAACAAGCAGCTTCCTACAATTCATTGTTGCATCACATTGCAAAACTTTCGCAGTACCCTTTGTACATACAAATACATATGTATTTTATGAACGTGGTATCAGGAATTTAATATTTTATTGTGAAAGGAAATACATGAATTCGAAGATTATTATTTATTTACATTACATTTTACATTACTTTTCTATTAATGCGCTTCATAAATAACCACAATATGTATCGCATCACATTGTGTCATACGTCCGCACGTTGTTTAGGCATGAATAGTTGACGGGATTTCTCCGAACTTTTTGGTGAAAATGTAGATATAAAAATTTATAAATTCATGACTACCACATAACATTTGTGGAATTAAAGTGCAAATAATTTACGAAATACTGAAAGGTTTTGGATTGCATGTACGCCGGATTCTTTTTTTGCAAATGTGATCTACATTAAATATGACTTTGGTGGAATAAACAATAAAATAGTATAGTGAGTCATAAAGTTCTACTCTACCGCCAGTGTATGGAAATTCTCATTTTACGATCGAGCTTTGTGTTGTTTTGTGTAAACCCTTACAATTCTTTTTATTACTAAATGCGTTACTGGCTTATAATACAGATATTATTAGCTTATCTTCTGCAAATTGTTTCGAACTTAATTTTCAATCGATGATTGAGTTTGATGCTTTTCGATTTTTCGAAATACATACATATATCGTAATTACAGTTGAAGTAACACAACGAAACAACGTACAGGATAATGTTTATAAATGCTGAAAAAGTGTCCCTTTTAATGCACTTTTCACTTTTGGGAACAGGTAGAAGTCACTTAGTGCAAGATCTGGTGAATATAGAAGATTATCAAGCACAGTAATGCGCCTGTCCACTAAAAACTGTTTCACAGCTAGGACATTGAGAGCTGTTGCATTGTCCTGGTGCAGAATCTACAAGTCATTCTTCCACGAATCCGATCTTTCCTTCCTTACTCTTTTCCTCAGCTTGTTTGGGACTTCTTTGTAGTATTTCTGATTAATAGTTTGGCTCTCAGGTACCCAGTCAGTCATGATAACACCCTTGATATTGAAGAAAATGATAAGCATTGCCTTTAATTAAGACTTATAGATACACTGCTGTATACGTGTCTTCCATTGTCCAAAATATTGCTATAGGTCATCAGTTGTCAGCTTCTTCAACAACTCTTCTGTTTTTGCTTTTACATGCTCAACAGACTGAAAATGTGTTCCTTTTAATGAATTTTGCAGTTTTGGGAACAGGTAGAAGTCACAGAGGATAATCAAGCACAGCAATGCCCTTGTCCGCTAAAAACTGCTTGACAGAAAGATCATTGTGGCTGGTGGGTTGTCATTCTTTCAAAGATTCGGTCTTTTTTCTTTATTCTTTCTCCTAGCGTATTTAGAACTTTTTTGCAGTATTTCTGATTAACGGTTTGAGCCTCAGGCATCCAATCAATCATAATAACACCTTTGATATCGAAAAAAAAGGTCAGCATTGCCTTTAATTTTGTCTTGCTTATTCGTGCTTTTTCATATCTTCGTTTTATCACGCACGTGACATAACATTATCTCCAAGTACCTCTTTCAACATTTCTAAACATTCTGTTGGCGATTTTTTAAGTTCGACCAGGAATATCGGGTTAATTCACTGCTCATTTTTTATGTCAACCATTATCACTGCACTACCAAGTAATAGTGTCATCTACAATTAAAGCTCGAAAGTAAACTAAAGTAGAGAGAGAGACGAAAGTACGAGTTGCTGCTTGGGATCATCATCGAGGTCAATAACATTCCAATTACAGCCCCGCCCGATGCGGCTGCGCGATGGAAGGAGTGCAGTCTGGTTTTTTAATTCCCAAACCTCGTACATATATGTACGTATTTACATGTTATGTTATATGGAAATAGTATTTAAAATTAAAATATTTATTTATTCTCTTTGAGTTCAAGTCATATTAAATAAAAATAGAATGTAATGACCATTGAAACATATACTTAACTTACGAGAGAGAACACAGAAAGTATTAGATACGTTTAAAAGCTACTTTTAATTGACAATATATAATTGACAAGTTTTTTTTTAAAACAGGGGAAATACATCATGAATGTTCAAAGGAAAGTTGTGAAATATGCGTCGATTATCTTAGGGCATTAAGATCACTCGAGTGCGTTAAGGAGTTTCTTAACGGGACAGTGTATAGAGTTGCGAGAAATAAATTTGTTTGGAATAAAATTAAAACAGATAGAAACAATGAAATTTTTTGTTAAACAGATTAATACATTTGATTAGTTTCCATACTACATTTACAAGTGTCTTTTAAACAAGAATTCATGTGAATATAAAGTAGAGTGGACTAATGTGTAGTTGTTTTTGTTAAAAACTACTATGAATACATTGATTTGTATGTCTCAAGAGTTAAAATGTTTACACATAATTTATGGGTTCATCTGTGTTAATTTCCATGGAATAATGGACAATCATATCGAAACATAATACATGTAATTCTCAACTGCACACGTCGCAGATATATTCATTGATATGTAATACCGCAGTAACAGAAGTGATTATATTAATTACCCTTATGGATAATGAATTGCCGAGCACCATTTGTACGGAATATGGAAGGACGTTAATCACGACGCGTGTCATGATCAATATGTTGCCAAGGATGATATAATACATTAGGGATATTAGAGAAAACTTAAACTAAGAGGAAAAGTCCGTGCACAGTATAATATCGAAGTTCTCAATGCATACAAATTTTGTCGATGTCTAATTTCGATATTTTTTTAAGTATATGTAACGGGTTTTTCAATAAAGACAAAACAGTTTTGTATTTAAATAAAATACAGAATAATTGAGATATTGGGCTGAAATTCATTCCAGGTGCACTACATATGTTATATTTAATTATGGAATTCAATCTCGTTCATGTCACCACTGCGAGCGCGTTTGCAGGGATCGATCCCTTGGAACCAATTTTTCACCACTCTTTCACACATTGAACGTTGGCACGTTTGATATTGTCTCTCCTATGAAAAGAAACCCAAGGGCGTTAAATTGCATGAGCGAGGTGGCCACTTGCCCCGACCATTTCTTGAGATTACATGGTTACCGAATTTTCCTTTCAATAGAACAATTGTTTGGTCAGCTGTGTAACACGTGACACGATCTTGTTGGAATCACATTGTTGTCAAATGCACCCAATTTTGGCCAAAAATAATCTTCCAACATGGCACGGTAGCTAACTCCATTGACCGTAATATGGCGATCATTTTCATCGACGAAACAATATGGTCCAGTCACATCACTGGTAAGAAATTCACAACACGCAATCAGTTTTTGTAGTTGTGGTGGAGTCTTTTGAAGCACACGTAGGTTTGTTGCTATCCAATAACGCATATTTTGCTTATTGACAAAGCCATTCTCGGATCGAGAAGAACGTGGAGGGATGAAGTGCGGGCGTCGGCAGAGGAGAGGGGAGTAGGATGGGAGAACATAAAGGCTTTGGCGAGCAACAGAGTAAAGTGGAGGGAGATATGGAGAGGGGAAGCGGAGAACTCGACTCCAGCATGACTCGACACCGAAAGGTATAAGAGTCTATAGGAATAAGTAAGTAAGACAAAGCCATTAAGCAAAGAATGAGCTTTGTCGCTGAAGATGATTTTTCGATAAAATTTAGAATTTTTTTCAAATTTCAGCAGAACCCAATCGGAGAAGTTTCGGCGTTTCATAAATTTAGAGGCTTCCGTCCTTGAGTTAATTTGATCTTGTAAGGGTGTAAGCCAAGACTTACCTACATGCGTTTATTGTACTCTACTTTGTCTGTCGTTTAAGGGATCAGTGAGTGATGAGTTATGGTTGAGGCTCAGGTCAATGTTCAACATATGGCCCTTATTCTTCAAAATGTAACAGTAAACAATACATCGGCCAAACAAAATAATCGATAGAAATTATTGCGAGAAAGTAATCGTAGTGTTAATGCGGATTGTTTGCATTTGATCAAGAACGTGTATTATCGTGAATTAGATACGTATGAAAGCATGTACATTTTGTAGTACAGGACATGTGTTGAACACTGATCCGGGCCTCATATCTCTTTGATCTCTTAAGCAACAGGCAAGGGAGAGTGCAATAAACGCATGTAGGTACTTTTCTTTTTTCTAATTTCTTTCTTTTGTTTTTTATCTTAGTTTAAGTCTAGAATGCAATTTTTTTAAAAATTATATCAAACGAATAAACAGTATGCGTTTTGGCTTTCAACGGTACAGATCGTGAGCGGAATTTGTTTCTGAATCCGGTTGATTTTTGTAGGCGATTTGTTACTTGCGATGAAACTTGGATACATCACAGTACACCCGAAACTAAACAACAGTCGAAACAATGGTTAGAACGTGGTTCTGCACCTCCAAAGAAAGCGAAAACCACTTTACAGGCAAACAAGGTGATGGCATCAATTTTTTGGAATTCAAAGGGCATTTTGCTCATTGATTACCTTCAGAAAGGTGCCACAATAAACGGACAATACTATGCAGAACTTCTACAAAAATTAAATGTTGAAATTCGTGCTAAACGGCCAGGAATGGCAAAGAAAAAGGTTCTGTTTCACCAAAACAACGCTCCCTCGCATACCAGCACAGTTGCGATGTCCAAAATCCAGGAGTTGCATTTCCAATTAGTACCGCATGCGCCTTATTCGCCGGATCTAGCCCCTCCGACTTCCATCTTTTTCCAAAATTGAAAACGGCACTAGGTGGAAAGTAATTTTCGTCTAACGACGAGCTTATCATCTTCGTAAATGAGATGGCATAAGGGCATTGGAGCACCGTTGGAATAAATGTATTGCTCTTTTAGGAGAATATATTGAAAAATAAAAATTATTTTGTTTTTAAAAAATTCGTTTTTCTTTTCCATTCTTACTACTTGTCGAACTACCCTCGTATATTAACCTTCAGCGATTAAGTTAATCAACCATAGGCTTCATCAAAATTACCCATAACTTTCAATTCAATATAATATCAATTAATGTCAATTTATGGAATACCTCGAAAACTAGAACCAGTGTTAACACAAGGGATTAAAGATTCAAATTCTGCGCCCCAAAATACCTTAAAAATAACTTTTGATTGCTTGTGTTCAAAGCTGTGTATTCTTGTGTTATTCACTCTTGAAATACTAATTAAATATCTGTAACTGAATATTGTAGCAACACTGATCATGGTTTGGTATGGTGGTTACACAAAATTGATAAATGTAATAATCTTTTTTATTATTATTTGCACCCCCTGATACGATGGGAGTCATGCTTTATAAATAAATGAAAACAACATGCGTTGTTTTCGCTGTGAAAGTTTCCTTAGATCTAACGGGAAATAAACAAACTAATTAATTTTTAGTATATCTCTGCAGTTAGTCAATATACTATGTGTGTATTTTTTGGATATTCGTGACGCATATTACATGTATGTATATATGTTATATATACCCGGAATATATTAATGCTTTGTATTAGGAACCAGAGTAGAGTATTACATTATAGTTAGTTAATGTCTGTTATTAAACCACCATTTATTTTTTACCCCGTTATAAATTCCCCAGTCACCTGTCAAATTTTATTTTTGTTAAAATAATGCATGGTTGGCTTTCATGTTTCGACAACATATATTACGATAATGTGTGCATTGTATACGGTCGGATGCGTTAAAAATATTGTTAGTCCATAAATAGCACGCCTGTCATTATGAATTAAGGTTTCCGTCATAAATTTCTTATGAAAAGACAAGAAACTACAGCTCCGAACCTTGGTACGAAAATAAAAATCGTTCTTAATTATTTAAAATTTATGTTTGGCCCACGTGATTCAGAATAATTAGGGTGTAGATTAAATAATCGCATAATTAAATGTTTCTATACCATCCAATATCAGGACCTGTAATGAAACACTTGTTGTTGCATGTAATAAATCAGATTAGTCATAAAAGATTGTAGTAAATTTGAAAATCGTGTACTCATTTTTGTCAGGGCACGTTTAACATATGATACAAGGGAATGGCATAATATGTGAATAAATATTATTTTTTTTTATACATAAATGGTCATATTTTATTGCTCTCTTCGTAGAAGTGATGGTGAAGTAGGCTCGGCTATTTAATTGATTCTTATCGCCTTATCTAATTGTTACCAAAATTGAAAGAGACACGAGCTCTGTTTTGTTGAACCTAGAACTTTTAATGCGAAATATTAACATTGGAAAATGCTTTACTAAAATCGAAACCAAGTTAATGAGTAAAACATTTAGTAGCAATCGAATCGTCATCAATAAAGTGCGACTTATCTAAGAAATGAAGATTGAATACATTCGGCTATTCAACTAGTTCTTATTGTCTAAACTGTTTGCCGTCAAAATGGGAAGGGACACGAGCTCCGTTTTGTTGAACCTAAATCTCTTGATGCTGAACATTAACATTGGAAAATGCTTTACTAAAACCGAAACCAAGTTAATGAGTAAAACATTTAGTAGCAATCGATTCTTCTTAAATAAAGAATGACTTGTCTAAGAAGTGATGGTGAAATACGTTCGATTATTCAACTGGTTCTTATTGCTTCATCTATTTGTCATCAAAATGGGGAGGGACACGAGCTCCCATTTGCTGAGCCTAAATCCCTTAATATGGAATATTGACATTGGCAAACCTTTACTACAACAGAAACCAAGTTAATGAGTAAAACATTTAGTAGCAATCGAATCTTCTTTAATAAATTATGATTTGTCCAAGAAATAATGGTGGAATACATTCGGTTATTCAAATGATTCTTATTTCCTTATTTGTTTGTCGACAAAATGGAAAGCAGACAGAATCCCTTAATGCGAAATACTAACATTGGAAAATGCTTTACTAAAACCGAAACCAAGTTAATGAGTAAAACATTTAGTAGCAATCGATTCTTCTTAAATAAAGAATGACTTGTCTAAGAAGTGATGGTGAAATACGTTCGATTATTCAACTGGTTCTTATTGCTTCATCTATTTGTCATCAAAATGGGGAGGGACACGAGCTCCCATTTGCTGAGCCTAAATCCCTTAATATGGAATATTGACATTGGCAAACCTTTACTACAACAGAAACCAAGTTAATGAGTAAAACATTTAGTAGCAATCGAATCTTCTTCAATAAATTATGATTTGTCCAAGAAATAATGGTGGAATACATTCGGTTATTCAAATGATTCTTATTTCCTTATTTGTTTGTCGACAAAATGGAAAGCAGACAGAATCCCTTAATGCGAAATACTAACATTGGAAAATGCTTTACTAAAACCGAATCCAAGTTTGTGGGTTAGTTGCAATCGAATTATCTTCAATAAAGTGTGAGTTATGGTGCAATACATTCGACTATTCAACTGGTTCCTACTGTCTTATATATTTATCGCCAGAATGGAAAGATCTCCCATTTGTTGAACCCAGTTCTGTTAACGCGGAATATTAATATTGGATTGGAAGTTTTACTAAAGCCGAATCCAAGAAAATGCCTAAATCATCCAGTAATAGAATCTTTTCCAATAAAGTGTGATTTGTCCAAGAAATGGTGGAATACACTCGGCTATTCCACTGGTTGTTATTACCGTATGTATTTATAAGGGATTCGAGCTTCCATTTGTTGAACTTAAATCTCTTAATGTGGAGAATAACATTGGAAAAAGGCGCTACTAAATTCGAATCAAAGTTAACGTGTAAAATATCTAGTAGCAATAAAATCTTCTTTAATAACGTGACTGTAAATTTCAATTCAAATACATTTACTTTATTTCGAAGATGGTTATGTAATTTTTTAATTTACTAATGGTTCTCTTTAACAAATTAGCAAATTAATAATTTAGTAATTTGTAGCTCTAACACTTTAGTCCATTACTTTTTAAGATCCGGTAGGGACAGAGAGAAAGGAAAACTCAAGAGTAAGTGTAGAGAGAAAGATTTAGAGAAAGAACAAACAACGGAGTGGAAAGGAAAGGTATAGGACTGAACGTAATGTGATAAAGTTACAAAGCTAAAAACCTTGAATAAAACTACGTATCAAATATTTGATTTAAGATTCTTGCATTTTCCAATTTTAGCTCCATTGAGGATATTGTTATACTCGGAAAATAACGAGTTGCAAACTAAAAGTATACGATCAACACAAATGCTGGAAAATCACATTCTTACTTCAACATAATTCTACAGAATACGGTCGTCGTCCTTCGCTATGCTTTCGTAAAAAAATAAAAACACTTAGCGTCTTAAATTGATGAATATTTGATGTAATTTTGTCAATATATTGTCTTTAAATATATTTGAAATAATATTTATTTAAAATTCTGGACAATATCCATATCTTGACTGATAAAATAAATGTTTCTTTATTTTGCATGAATTTGCAGGATAATTTACGCGCGAAGAGGATCCATCTTCAATTTTTTAGGGATTACAATATGGTATAATAAAATGGACAAGCAAACAGAACTCGTATTCCTAAATTTATGGGGCTCGTTTCATAGAAAATCAAAACAAACACTTTTCTTAAAGATGCTTGAATTGATTGGCTACAATGAATAATTTATATTTGATTCATAGAATATTCACATGGACGCGTACATATATGTACATACAAACATCAGTCCATTACCATAAGTAATTAAACACGGTCCTTGGGGCCTGGTATCCAAATGCTAGAAAGCCAAATTGTACATTAGGGACATATCTCACTCAACCCACGTTGTTATGCGGTGTCGGAATAAAAGCAACTCCAGAAAAGTTCTCAAATATAATTGATAAAGTAGGTGTAGTGTGCGGCTGTGTTTTAGAATGTGTGTGTATGCGTGTGGCGTTAACTTTTTGTTCCGGTGTACAGTTGCCGGAACGAGATCGTTCGGAGTTTTGCTTTTGGTGGGTATATATATATATATATATATATATATATATGTGTGTCCATGCGGGGGAGGGGGTGGAGTACAAGGCGAGACTGAGAATTGGCATAGTATGTTGAGAGGGGCATTTGAGGGGGGCTCGACTGAAAACAACATTAGCGAAAATTTCCCTAGCGACCCGAGGGTTGAGCCTCCCTCCCACGTACATACGCTACCACTCTATTTGATTCAGGATCGTCCCTCATTGTGTACGTGTATATCGACATTCAGGTGTAAATGTGAAAAAAGTGCATCCGAATGTAATTTAATCATAGATATGGCGTGAAAACGTGATCAGTTTACACTTACCATTGATTTAATGATTTTTTTTCTGATTAGCACAAAAACACTTTGATGTTAACTGTATAATCTAATCGAAAAATAAAAAAATACTTTAATTAGAGTTCGTTTCAGATTAGTGAAAGAATGAAGCAATAGATATTGGCAGTTTCTTTTATTAGAAAAGAGCGATCATACACCTCTTTATAAATTGCACAAATTTTTATATTGACTTCTAAAACGGTTAAAATACTGTATTAACGATTGATCATTATTATGCAAAGGTTTGTTAAGGTTCGATTTCCATCTTTTGCATATTTTATTTCATTTCCTAAAACCCTATATAGCCCCTGTATTTGGTTATTATGTATGTTCAAATATCGTTTGTTTAACATTTTACTCTGATTTAGTTTCATTCAATATCACGTTCGTATGTTCTTATATATTAATTTATTCCATGGCCAATATTTCATTTAGTTTAGGTGTATTTTGCTTTAACTTCTTATTTAATTCAATAGTCTCTTTATGTAAGCCGCATAAAGCGAGTCTTCTCATGTTCGGATAAAAAAAAGATAAAGATTGCGAAAAATTGGTACATGGTAGAAAATTTGGATTCTGCATACCAAAATCATAAGAAACAGGTTGAACTTTGAAAATAGTTTTTAAAAAATTTGTTTCGCTCTTTATAATATTCCTTTAATGGAAAAAATTTCGAATCTTTTTAAGACATTGAAGTTTTACTGGGCAGATTTTTTGAAAGTACAAAGGGTACTAGGAAAGTTTCGCAATACAGCTTTGTTTATTTAATTTTTTCAAAGTAATTTCCTCTAAACTCAATACACCTCTCCATCATCCGAAACCAATCTTTAAACCAGTTCTACCAAGTTTCACTAGGGAGTAAAGCACACTCGTTGTCCCAAGCCCGCAGAAGGTCCTCATCACTAGAAAACCACAGTCCTTTTAGCTTCATTTTCACATGTGGGAACAGTGCAAAGTCGCAGGAAACAAAATCTGGGTTGTAGGGAGGGTGCCCGAGAAGTTTCAATCCTGTTGTGGTCAAATATTCGGTGCAGGCTTTGGCGCGATGAGCTGGAGCATTATCGTGATGGAGGAACCAGATGTCCATTCTTAACTTTGGCCGAAAGTTTTTCATAGATCCAATGACTTTAGGCATACACTGTTCAGTATATCACTTAGCTGTGACTGTCTTCTGTGTGTCCAAAACGACGCATTCCACAATTCCACTCGATTTGAAAAATACAGCTCACATTTTCTTCTTTACAGATCGGGATTTTCTGACAACTACGGATGTGTCCTCATCATCAAAGACCCAAATTTTGTTTTGAGCTTTGGTCGGCACATCGTAATAGTCCAGCTAAGTCTCGTCACCTGTCACGATGTTGTTCACATACGGAGATTGTACCTTATTAAATTTTTCTAGCATCTCCCGGCACCAAGTCACATGTCGTGTCATCTGGTCTTCGGTCACTCGATGCGGCACCCACAGAGAACAAAGATTCTTCACGTGCAAATGATCATGCAGAACCGAAGTTAAATTTCCCCTTTGGAATTCTCTATACCACTTGAATATCGTTGTGCGATGTGGACAAATATCACCTAGTGCAATAGTCATATCTTCGAAGCACTGGTCTATATTATAACGCAAAACTGCCCTTATCTTATTTCGTGACCACTATGCCATCGCAAGCACTTTACACTCTCAGTGCTAATGAACAACCGAGCCCATCGATATAGCGCGGCGGCTACTATGCACGTATGAATGTCTCAACATGCATCAACAAGCAGCTTCCTACGATTCATCGTTGCGTCATATTGCAAAACTTTCCTAATACCCTTTGTAAAAATGAAAACTCTTGGAGAGATGACATGAAATTGCCTGAACGTTGGACCAGAGTGGTTGAAAACAATAGACATTATATTTCTTAAAAAGTTCGTCTCTTTTAAAATATATATTTCGTTGAATAAATGATACGAAACTGAACGGACTTACATATGTAACAATAAGGTAGTTCACTACTTTATGTTGTCGTTTAACTATGTATGTTTTCAGTTTTCTTCATGATCGCAAAAATAAAAATTTCCACGAAAATTGTGTATATTCGGTTTTAGCTTTATACACACACACACACACACACACATATGTATATATATATATATATATCTATATATTGGGTCTGGGAAAAAGTTCGTGGCTTTTTTCCCGATAGATGGCATTGGTTGCCGATAACTAAAGAACAACAAGTCACAGCGACACAACCGACGGCTCGTTTTTTAGATGACCTTCCGAACGTTAGTTTGAGCGTAGAAACATTGTAATCGGTGCAGTGGTTGGAAAGTTATTCGCACTTGAAAATGGAGAAGAATAATGAGAAATTTCGCTATATTCTGCAATATTATTATGATAAGGGGAAGAACGCTGCGCAGACTTGTGATAAAATTTGTGCTGTGTACGGTGAAGGTACTTTATCGAAATCTGTTGCGCGGAAATGGTTCGCTCGCTTTCATTCTGGAAATTTCAATGTGAAAGATGAGTCACGCTCCGGTCGTCCAATCACTGAAAAATCTGATGAAATTCTTGAAAAAGTCCAACAAGATAAGCATATCAGCAGTGTCGATATTGGCATGGAGCTAGGCATTGACCACAAAACTGTTTTGAACCATTTACACAAAGCTGGTTACAAAAAAAAGCTTGACGTATGGGTTCCTCATGAGTTGAGCGTGAAAAACATGATGGACCGAATTAACATCTGCGATGCGCTGCTGAAACGGAATGAAATCGAGCCGTTTCTGAAACGTTTAATAACCGGAGATGAAAAATGGATTACGTACGATAATCGGAAGCGTAAAAGATCGTGGATAAAGGATGGTGAGCCGTCACAAGCGTTCGCTAAGCCAACATTGACGCCAAAAAAAGTGATGCTGTGTGTATGGTGGGACTGGAGGGGAATCGTCCACTACGAGCTACTTCCAACTGGTCAGACGATTGATTCTCAACTCTACTGTGCACAACTAGAGAGATTACGCCAGGCGATTGAAAGAAAACGGCCCGAATTGATTAATAGGAAAGGTGTTGTCTTCCATCATGACAACGCCCGACCACACACCTCTTTGATGACCCGTCAAAAATTGAGAGAGTTTGGTTGGGAAGTTTTGATGCACCCACCTTACAGTCCGGATATAGCACCCTCTGACTATCATCTGTTTCGATCTCTGCAGAACTCTCTCAATGGAATTAAGTTGGTTTCAAAAGAAGCCTGTGAAAACTACTTGATTCAGTTTTTCGACCAGAAACCACAGAAGTTTTTCACCGATGGGATCATGGATCTACCAAAAAAATGGCGAAACATTGTCGATAATAATGGAGCATATTCGGTTTAAATGAATTCGTCCACGCGCCATGCGGGGACCAGTTGAATTTTACTGAAAAAACGCCACGAACTTTTTCCCAGACCCAATATATACTATATATAAATATATCTCATTATTATTTCACGCTAACGGGTTATTTTAATGATGTCGTCTTTCCTCTCTTTTTCTAATTTCATGTATTTGAGTACGAGAATAAAAAAAGAAATATAAATAGTAGCGAATGTATCGTCTTTAAAAGAAATAGTATAGAATATGTATTTCCAATTACGAATTTAAAATCATTCGAATATAAAAAGGAAATTCGAACGTTATGTATGTATGTATATTAAAAAAGTATATCGGCGACATTTGTGTCAATAATGAATGCGGTGTGTTCGATGAAAAAAAATAAAAACAAAAAAGGCCTGAAAATATATTCATGGTAACACAAGATTAAAAGCGTCAATCAAATTCTGTTGCAAATTTTATCCGTCCATTTGTAAAGTTTTGTATTCTTGATTTAAATATGGTGATTGATTATTTTGATGTTCTGCGAATGGAAGAATAAAAAGCAAATGTGAATTGAAAAATGGTAATGGAATATAGTAGGTCTTTTCGGAGTTAGGTTTTAATTCCTGTCCTTTTACCAATACTTTTTATTAAATTATGAGTGACGCTAAAAATAGTTGCCGAATATTGCCGAACGAAAAATAAAAATTGTGTTAGAGCACTGATTATATATAGTATCTTTCCAAAAATAGAAAGCACCTTTCATTAACACAGTTAATTTCAATCGATTAAAAGTAACCCCTTTCCAAAATAATTTTTGTATTCTGTATATGTATTTCGACAAGTAAGTTGTCATCATCAGCACATAATTAATCACAGCGTTGCACTTGGAACCACTGCAAAATCCGCACGAAGACAAAGTGCGCGCTAGACTTACACCATCGAAAGCCAAACACACACTGTAAATTCGTTTTAAATAATTTAAATGGTATTCTAATATTGAACACACTTATCCTAAAGTACCTGCTTGCATATACGAAATCTTTTTGTTTGTCAGTCGCATATTACTTTTGTATGAGGACAAAGAGGATACTGATAAGACCTTCGTCGGTATTTGACGCATAGTTTCTGTTTTTTGAAATATATATCACTTCATAGATATCTAATTCACAGTAATTATAAACATTTTAAACTAAATGTAAACGATAGGCGATTATGTTATGATTCCTCTCTAGCACATGCTTTGCGAAACTAGATTTTTCAGGTCGATTGAATTTGATGTGTAAGATATACTCTATATACTGGGTTTCTATCGATCGCCTTGCTTGATCTATGCATTGTTTATTGCAATATAGACATCTAATTTCGTAAATTTCTGATTTCTTATTGACCTCAACTTTGTCTCTTCCATTGCCTTAGAGAGATTTAGTAAAGTTACTAGACCGAACTATAACCCTCAACCCTCTTAAAAACACTATTTCAATTTTTCGGTGAAATGGTAAACATATAAATTGCTTGTCTCAATTGCTTTGAGGTGACAGACATGCGGTATCCCAGATTGCCTTTTTTATGTTAGCCATCCATTGATTATTTCCGAATCAAAATCATTGTGTCTCGCAATGTTCTTTTTAAAATTCCACTCCTGTTCGTATCCTACTTTTGTTAGTGGGAAGCTAAGCAAACGATTGATCAGAAAAACGAACAAAGCCTTCTTTTGTTGCATGCTGTGATTTTAACCTTCCGTGATAAATCTATTAACATTAACTTCTTTTCGGAAAATATCAATTTCTATTTTTACTTTTAATTACCAAGGTGTCTAAGAAAGATAGTGTCATTGTTTTTTTTCTACCATAAAGTTAATAGTCGAGAATTTTGAAATTAATTGCTTAAGGAAATCATCTAAGTTACATTTATGTGTATTTAAAATCGCGAAAATATCATCTACATACCTGATCCAAACTCTTGGTAAAAATATTTAGCGTTATGTTTAAATTCAACCCAGTATTTCACTTTTGTAAACGAAGGAGCAGACTCACCCAGAGTAAAATCCAGTTCAGCTTTTATATCGGTTGGGCTGAGGCCTTTCAAATAAAAGTATTGTATCACGTAACGATGACCAATTTTCTTCGTTTTCACAAATTTACTGAAAACGTTTACTATTGATGCCTGCCAAACAAATACTAAACAATGTGGCGTCTTCAAACTTGAAACATGTGCTTTATAGATTGTGTGCATTCTAATACAGTGCTATTTTTCAAACAACTACCGCCATCTCTAGGTCAGGCCGGATACTTATAGGACAACTCTCGTATATTTCGTATTGTAGGATATTCTATAGTAAAATATATATAATTATTACAACAAAGAAAATAACATTCACTTATATATGTAGAAATAAAATATTTTATTTTCCCAAAGATATGTACACTAACACAACTTTAAAGTAATATATATCCCTTAAATTCTGTATTAACTTTGGGGATGTAAACTTTGACAAAAAATATTTACGAAATGAAAAATTCAGGAAAGTACATAAGTCCGCTTCTGTGCCACGTTAACAGTAGCTATTAAAGTAATCTCATTGAATGGCGTAGGAGTTAGGTAAAGAAAATATTTTTAATGGCAAGTTATTGTGGTGGCCCAACTTTCCGTTGCAAAAACTAACACAATCCAATACCGAAGGCGAACTCCGGACAAACATGGGCACTTAAAACTTTCCACATTTATAGAAACTCTGAACAAATATTAAAAAGTTTTTCGAGTGCCATGTTTCAAGTACTGCCCTTACCTGTTTCAAGTATTGCCCTTACCTGTTATCTAATCTAAGTTGACGGTCGTAAATGTTAAAATGCTAATCGTTTATACAGGATGAAAATAGGGTATTTATATTTTAGTACTTGTTTCGGTATATACTTGACAATATTCGTCAATTTTTTTGTGGATTGCAGGTCTATAAACTTGGCTAATACGAGGTCTGTTCAAAAAAAGAACATTTCGATAATGAAAAAAAAAACATACTTTGAACTTTGTTTTCGGCATGTTCATATACTGGGACACCTACCATAGCCCTAAGAAAATTTTAACTTACCGTTGCATATAAATTTACTGCGCTTGGGACACTATATTTCGAGATTACTTTGCTTTATTCATATTCTTGGTCAAGAATTTTCTATTTACATATATATATATATATATATATATATATATATATATGTATATATTTAAATTTTTCATTTGGACAGCAGTAGGTATGGACTATATTCTAGTGTGAGTGTATTATGAATATCTTAAATGCTTTATAATGCATTAAGGAAGCATATGTTGTAATGAAGCCGGGTATGTGTATATAGACGTTTTATGAAATGCAATGGTTATTTTTTGAATAAGGTCCGTTGAGAATGAAAGTGATAATGACGCGCGATAGTCGCAGCGCACATGCGCGTCTGTTCATAGCATGCTTTGCGCGCATTTAGACGCCATTTGCAACCGTACCGTCGATCTGTGTGCTGACCTGTATAGAAGTTTATGCTGTTTAAGAAAATTGATTTTCTCAGCGAAAATTCATCGTCAGATTTGCGAAGGGCGGTGATAATAATTTAGTTGTACTAAAGTTCGAAAGTGGATGAGGAATTTTCAAGGAAAGACGGGTTAGTGTGTAGCCGGGCCCAGGCTGACCTTCTCTGATTTCTTAAGATTTGATTTATAGGCAACAAAATTTTCGAGCACCGACGATTCAGGATTTATCAATTGATTCTCTAGAGGTTCGAAAGCCAGTTATCTAGAGCATTCTTTCGAAGAAACTGAAGTATCGAAAATTATGTTGTTGGTGGGTTTCAAGACTTTCTCACGATCACAAAATAAAAATATTAGGCCGTACTTTATATTTTTCATATCGTAACAGGAGATTCGAAAACCAAACACACAATTGCAACATGAAAGCTCATGGCAATTGTCTTTTGGTACAAGAAAGAAATTTTGTTAGTGGATTTTATGGCGAGAGGCATTATAATCAATTCTGATGCGTATTATGTGACTGTGAAAAAACTCCGGCGTGTCATACGAAATAAGCGGCGTGTCTTCTGATGTGATGCTGTTCCAGGTCAATGCGAGACCACATGCTTTTGCACAAACATAAGATTCAATCAGGTCCTTTAGATGGGAGCACCTGGATCATACATTTTATAATCCAGATCTCCCACACAGTGATTTTCACGTTTCGGTACTTAAAGAAGTTCTTTAGTGGCCAACGGCTCAACGACGACGAAGAAATGAAAACTGGAGCCATGGATTGGGCTTCTTTACAAGCACCAGATTTCTTTGACGTCGGAATGCAAAAACTTGTTGAACGGTATGATAAACATTTGAACAAAAATGAAAATTTTGTATAAAAGTAGACGAAAGCATGTAAAATATGGAAATAAATATATTTTAATAGAATTTACAGTATTTTTCTACTTATTAAAAGACATATTTTCGATGAAGTCCTTTGAATATGTAATATTTTCAGCGATTAATTACTTAACCATATTTTATTATAAAAATTATATTGAAAACTGGTAAAAAGTTACCCTAAGATTCGCAAAATTTCGAATTGATGAATTTTTCGATGAAATAAGACAGCCTTTACAAGATTAGGAGCTCCTAGAAGGAATTTTTAAAATCAAATCAGTTAATTTTAAATTCTGATTATACTATTTTATTAATTTAACACAATACTTCCTTAGGCGATAAATAAATATTATATCTTATAAATGTAATTTAACCGTTAACTTAGGTGCTTGTTTTTTATCGTCAGCAATGATATATTCTGTATATCATTTTTTATGACATTTTGTCTGCAGAATCATTGAATATCTCGTGAAATGTCTTTGGAATTGAAACGTTTCACTTTATATGTACTCAGATATACGCAGGAGGCAATAATACATCATTTCACAAACTGACATTTAATTTCACAAAGGATTTTACATATTCCCCTATTGAAATGCCACCCATGTATATGTATATATACGTGGAATTACAGGAGAACATTCCAAATCCATTCATGAGAACGGAAATTGAGAAAGAAACACATTATAACTTTTCAGACGACCTGTCGTTAAAACACTTCCCGTTGGATTCGTTGCTCGAAAATGGTAAGAACGAAAAATGCTATGTATTTTGTTTTTTCCGGTAAATATTTTTTATAATTTTTTCAGTTTCAAAGGAACATAATAAACGCGTAATTAAATACAGTAAAACTTGTCAATAACGGCCACCCAAAAAGCAAAATATATTGGCCGTTATATAAAGGTGTCCGTAATCGACAGGTTTTTCGTCTCACAAGTAAAATACATAATTAATTTTAGGATTTGCTTCCTTTATTTTATTAATTAAAGTAAATAGTATATAAATACAAATATGTGTAAGAAAAACTAAAATTTTAATGTATTTACATATTATAGATAATATGACATCTAATAAATTATTTATATGTACATGTTATTACAATATATTCATACGAAAAAACATAATTTATTAGGATTTTTTAAAGTATGTTTCAATATTTGTTTGCTTCACATTTTTTAGCTTCGATTTAAAAACTGCAGCTTCACATGTAAGTAAGATTTTAGAAACATCCATATAAATGTCACCATTGTTATTGCACAATAAATAATTTTGTATGTCTCTTAATTTTGCACACACTTCACTCATACTAGATAAACTAGATTTTGGAGTTTCACATTCGTCCAGGTCACTATTATCAGAGTTATGTTCTTCATCATTATTGCACAAATCTTCAACAATTTCTGGAATACTGAAGTCAGGGCTTTCTGTAGGCACATGACGATCAATAGAAGCATATTCATCTAAATCCATCAAAAATTCGTTACGAACTGCAGGATATAGCTGGGCAAGGGGTATTTCGTCTTCTTCATCAAACATTGTGTCCTCCTGGATAACATCAGAGAATCCGGCCTTGGAAAAACATTTTTTAACTGTAGCAGGAGATACCTTCTTCCAAGCAGCTGTAATCCATACAAGTGCTTTGGCTAAATTTATGTTTTTTTCAAAAATTTCAAAATCACATTCATTGTCAATAAACGTTAGAAGCTTTTTAATCAAAAAATTTCGGTAAATCAATTTGAAATTCTGAATTATTCCTTGATCCAAGGGCTGACAATACGAAGTGGTGTTTGGCGGCAGGAAGACTAGTTTAACATTTTCTAATGGAACTTTAGAATGTGAAGTGGCATTATCCAAGAAAAGAAGCACTTTTCTATTTTGTTTTTTCATTTTATTGTCAAATTTATGCAGTCATCTTGTCATAATTTCCATTGTCATCCATGCCTTTTTGTTAGAAACCCATTCTAAGGGTAATTTGTCCACATGACTACCCTTAAAACAGCGAGGATGTTTACTTTTTCCAATTATTAATGGATCTTCCTTCTCACCTTCCATATTTGCACATAGTAAAACAGTCAAACGTTGTTTTGCTGCCTTCTTCCCTGCACAATTCTCACTTTTTAATGCAAATGTCAGAGTTGTCGGTCCATAATTCTGGCCTCTTTTTACGAATAGCATTGCGCAAACGACGCATAACACTCAAATAGTATTCTTTGTTGACAGTTTGGTCGGTAGGAAGGAATTCGGAGTGCACCACACCTCGATAATCGAAGAAAACTATCAACATAACCTTGATTTTTGACTTGCTTTGATGTGGTTTTTTGGGCTTCGGCTCACCTTTGATACGATATTCGGCCATAAGCGTAGATCGTCTGTTTGCCTTTCATTTTGTCTTGATATAAGCATTGTTTCAAGTCGTCAATCTCCAGTTATGATGCCTTTCATTTTGTCTTTCACTTTTCGTTTGCCCAAATAATCTTTCAAAATGGTTTCACTGATCCTTCCGATATTCCAACGATGCCAGTAAGGTCTCTGACTGTTAATCGTCGATTCTCAAGCACGAATTCCTTGATTCTATTGACGTGTTGATCATCAGTTGATGTTGATGGTCGTCCTGGACGTGGTTCGTCATAAACGCGTTCTCGACCCTCTTTAAATAATTTGTACCAATCAAAAACACTTGCTCGCGACAAACAATTATCACCGAAGGCCTTTTGCAACATTCTGAACGTTTCGGCACCAGAAATTTGATTCCGTACACAAAATTTAATGGAACTTCTTTGTTGAATAATTTCACTCATTGTAAAAATCGCCGAATGCACTTTTTGTACTTCAGAAAGACAAACGTATACTAAACACTAATGATTATTTTGATGTGACATTTGGCACAGATGTCACTGACAGTTTATTTATTTTAATTTAAATTAAAAAGTCTTACTATTTTTTGCCCACAGTAGTATGTGTTCCACGTTTTAGCGGGGTATTTGAATCACTCCTTATTTTGAGACAAGTATAATTTAATTTGAAGTTATTTTGTCAAGTCTTTGAAGACACATCTATGCCTTTTAGACTTTAATAAATTTAAAGAATTTTTATCTTTTCATCTTCTGAAACTGCAAAGATAACATTATTCTTTATGAAATAACAATAAGTAAGAGTTACAAGAGAAACTCGCTTCTTTAATATTTGGACAGACAGAATTTCGACATTAAAGAATTGCTTGTCTTTATTACATAGTAAATTCTCTACGAAATCTGATGAACGCTACCCTTTTACAAAGATGAATGCATCTAATTTCGTACCTCAGAAGAAACTTTCAGTTATAATACATAAAGCGGCATCCAATTTATTTTTATTATAATACAAAAATCCGACAGGCTGCGAATGATTTGTTCTTATTAAAGGTGAAATGAGGGATATCCGGAAACAATGTTCGGACTAGTCAGTCCCATCTACGTGCATAATAAAACGACAACGGGGGCAATTCTCCCGGCCATTTTGTTTTATGCGTTGCGATATAGGTTAGTAGATTGACTATAAAATATATCATGTGCAATGCGGTATGAAATTTGTTGTGGATAACGAGCGAAATGCTTGCCCTTCTGTTTCGGTTAGCTCCTGACGTCATACACCTGTCCAGTTGTAACGCTGAATAATGTCTCCCAATAAAATCGAGAGCTACGTGTTATTGCGCATAGTGCAATTAAGCTTTCTTTAAAAAAATCACTGATCAGATTATATTTCCTTTTATTATTCGCTGCATCAGAAACTCGCCCGTTTTAAAATAAAATTTTTACAAAACCGTACTATCTCAGACATTAACCTTGTTTAAGACTGTACTACAGTATGAAGGCTACTTCAAATTTTATATCCCAAAGGGTCGTAATTTTTGCGTGCATTTTATATCAGTTGTGGTCGTATCCTTTGCTCGGAGCTTATCATATATTTTGTGGCGTCGAAATTACGCACATTCGCTGCTTTACGACAAGGAGAAAACGCGTTAGCGTTTCTCACCTCTATTTTTTTCATCGGCGGCGGAAATTAACTAAAACGTCGAGAGAACTTGACAAGACAATAGAGTTAAACTTTATGTGTATATGTATATATGTTAATATATATAACAGAGTTAATTATTAGGAAACGTAATACTTAGAAACAATTAGTAGTAGTTTGAACTAAGAAGAATAATTTTGGCATCGCTTAATAATGTGAGTCAGTGTATGAAACTATTATCAATATAAAGGATGTTTCAAATTGCGCGGTTTTTTTAAGAATAAATACAATATAGATGGCGCACTGAATTTGTCTGGGTGTGTGTGCATTTAAAAGGTGTGATGTATGATATTTATAAAAATAGCTTCGTACACGGTACAACAACGCGTTCAAATTGTTGAATTATTTTATGAAAATCAGCGTTCTGTGAAAAGAGTTTTTAGAAAATTACGTGAATTTTATGGTTTACAAGAGACCGGTTCCGTGGAAGATCAAAAAAGTGAAAAACACAATCGTAGTGGTCGTTCACAAGAAAATATTGGTTTGGTTAGTGAAAGTGTTGCTGAAGATCCTGAAATGTCCATTAGACAACGCTGACAACAACTTGGACTTAGTGGATCAACAACATGGCGTATTTTACACAAGGATTTAGCTCTGAAGGCATATACGGTTCAAATAACACAGGAACTGAAGCCATTAGATCATTTAAAAGTCATTCATTTGTCAATTTCATCAATGGACAACCAGCAAATTTTTCTCAAAAAATAATGTTTTCCGATGAGGCACATTTTGAACTTGGTGGCTATCTTAATAAATAAAATTGCCGTTTCTGGGGTGAGGAAAATCCACGAACTATTCATGAGAAACCTACGCATCCTAAACGAGTTACTGTTTGGTGTGCATTATGGTCAGGTGGTGTAATTGGACCTTACTTGTTTGGAAATGCTGCTGGTGAAGCTGTAACTGTCAATGGTGATCGATATTGTCGGAAACCGCAATTTGTGGCTTGAATTAATGAATTTGATCTAGAGAATATATGGCTTCAACAGGCTGGCGCTACACCTTACTTTGCACACGAATCAGTTGATTTATTGAGAGAAAAATTTTCTGGACTCATAATCTCAAGAAACGGTGACGTTAATTGGCCACAAAGATCATGTGATTTGACACCGTTAGACTATTTTCTTTGGAGTTATGTGAAAAGTCAGGTTCATAAAAACAATCCACAATCGATTCGTGCTTTGAAAGATGAAATTATTCGTGTCATTGGTGAAATAGAGCCTCAATTATGTCAAAATGTTATTGAAAATTTAAAAAGATATATTATTAATTATCAATAAAAAGTTATTGAAAATGAATCCAAATTATGTGTTTTATTTATTCTTTAAAAAAACGCGAAATTTGACACACCCTTTATGTACATATAGCTATGACTTTTAAGTACTTCTAGAATTGACTCAATCGATATATTGGAAAATTACGTATAGCAATTGCAAATATGCTAACATCAACTGCTACATACACAATATTACATAACATACAAATGTGATGTGACTTAAAGTTCATCAAAGTTTACCCGTACGTCATGAATTCTTCATTAAGATTAAGGCAAACTTTAATTATTTGCATCATTGTCGAGTACAATTATTAAACGACCCGTATATGAGTTATATATGTATGTAGTCAAGAAATTACGACGCACCAGCGAATAGTCATTCCTGCAACTGCGTCAACCTCTGTAATGTTTCTTCAATTTAAGAATCGTCGGGTGTTTTTACTTATATTCCTTAATTATTAATGACATATATCCTTTAATGTAGAATGTTAATTATATTAAAATGTCATTGTAAATTTTAACAAAAGAGTGGACGTCTGTTGAGCAGCAAGAGGAGGCTATTTGACAGATATTATTTTTCGCATATAAATGTCATAACTGATATTTATGAATTGAAATTATGTGTTTTATTTATTTTTTAAAGAGATTTCAAAATTTGAAACACCCTTTAAATTATATTCATCAAGTTTTTAGCCTTCGTGCTCGTATGCCCCTCTACACGCTAGTGTAGATGGTGACTGCAAAAGTCCGTAACATCTACCTGAACAATATCCGAAGTGCCTTCTAGGGGTGGCATAAATCAGTATAATCTGGCGAGTGAAGTGGATTCCTAAATAATAATTTTTAAGAAGGGCGCCGCAGCATTGAATCCCCTAGAAGTGTTCGCTAACGCCGAAGCACGTAGATACTGAAAAAAATGCTATTGCTACACTTTGGGCAACCGAATAGTCACACATGTACTAACACAGAAAATAAAATATATGGAAAGGAAGAGAAGAAGAAAACAGTGGACTCGTGTATTAATCGATGGATCTAATCAATTAGTTGGTAGCTGGTTGAATAAGATATAGTTGATTAGATGTAACATAGCTTGCTTAATACTCATATGGTAAACAATATGGTTTTAATCAGTAGAGGTACAAAATAGATATGCAATAAACATATTAAAATCTTTAGATAGACTAATGTTGCATGCGAGTTACTGAATACGTACTCAGCTCACAACACACGTGTCTCAATGAGCACTCTCAAAATGTTCATAAAAAATTGTAACACTAATATATACAGCGATGTTTGTAAAATAAGGACAAACGATGGAAAACTTATTGACAAGAAACGTCCTGATTTACGTTACAAAGTAATCATTCTTCCTAGAGTTCACGAGGCAATCAAAATTCAACCCAGTCTCCACAAGTGTAACTTCTTTGCTGTGAGTCATCCATGATATAGACCGCACTTAGCCACATCCGCCTTTTTGTGCCTGGAAATTTGAAGAGAACCTGAGAGGTCGCTTTACAGACAATAACCAATTAAAAGAGAAGATTCTTATTTTGAAGATCAACATAGATATTTTTTTCTGATAGAATGAACTCATTTCAGAGCAGATAGAAAAATGCGTTGAAGTTAAAAGAAATTACATAGTAAAATAAAATTATCAAAAGAATCTTGGATCTTTTGTTTTATTGTTGTGCAGAAAATTTTTCTAATTTTCCTTGTAATTTGTTAGTATTGTCGAAGATATATTTAATTAAATTATGTACGTGTGTATTTATATTTGCTTAGCCGAAAAAATTGCCATATTTTTATCAAATAAATGAAATATATAAATTCAGAAAAAAGACTAAACTAAGAGTTTATGAGAACAGAACATGAGCAATTACAAAAAGGATATAAATTAATTAAATAGCATTTTTCATAATAGTAAGGTTAGTCTTTTATGATCGAAATATGCATGTAAAATCGCGCATGTTCAGATCGATGGTTGTCTAGTTTTGAACCGATCTTGCAAGCACGCATTGCTCTTTGTAGTCGACGAATAATAAGAGATTACATTAGTTGCTGGTTTTCTAAAGAGTAAACCTTACGTAATAGCATCGGTATGTGGCAAGTAGCAATACAGACCAATCATAGAATCAGAAGCATGACAAAGAAACTTTCAAAATAAGCAAACATACATAACTTACATTACAGTAATTCATCCAAGTCAAAATAGGGCACACTTTCAGAAATGGAAATCAGTCAAGTCTAGATCTAAGAGCGTAGCTTTAGAAGTATCGTATTATGGCCAGTAAAAAATAGTTAAGCAGGTGGTGCTAATTAAAGGGTGTGAAAATTGAAGTACCAGTAAAAGCTATGGGTAAGATTTAAGAGTATCTGAGATGGTCATAAAACTTATTACATAGAGACCTCTTTCGATTTGCTGCAATACCTACGTTACTCTGAAGTTTCTTGACTCTTTTGCATATATTTGTTAAAGTCATCCATTACAATTCTTTTGACACTCTTTCACTAGCTTTTATATTTCAGCTTTGAAAATTAACTTAACTGCTCTTCTTGTCGAACACCAGATCCACTTCCCGTACGATGATAATCTACACAGTTTTATGTACTTCCACAGACGACCCTAGTTCATCTTCGGCTTTTCCGACTTGTTTTTCCCAAATAGGACAATCCTCTTGCATTTTTAGAACCTCTTACATGTTTTTTTCATCAAATGCAAAGGAGAGTTAAACTGTATTAAAAATATCCCGAGATGCTGATTTTGATTCAGAAATAATCAGGAGCCAATCCGTGATATCACTTTTCTGTTGCCTCAATGCAATCGAGACAAGCAATTTACATGTTTACCATTTCATCCAGTAACAAAAAATTTAAATAGGGTTTTTAAAGAGGGAGGATTTCAAGTACCATTTCGGGCCAGAAACGTTATAAAATCTCTTTTAGGTAATGGCAAAGATAAAGTCTAGGTTAATCAGAAATCGGGTATATATGAAATAAATTGCCGAGATTGTGATAAAAAATACACTGCTCAAATGAAACGCTCAATAGGAGCGTGATACATATCTCACACATCAGATATAATCGGCTTGGAAAATCTATTGTCTACATTTAATCAAAAATATAAAGAATTACCTTGAATTAGATAGTTACGAGAGCTAATCTATTTTGATGAATGTCAACCATGTGCTTAATCCAGGCAGGCCTCTATGAGTTCCTGGAAGACACGGCCGTTAAAAGGGTACGTAAGTCATTACAGGGGCGTACGTTAGTATAACTGTTAGTTTTATGACTAGGAAATATTGACTTACAGATGTATTGTGAAAGTAAGTGTTTTTGTTTTGGCTGAATAAGTGCGCGCACTTTATACTGTGTGATCTTTACCGCGGATCTAGTTGCGACGTGATTAATAATCTGCTGATGAAGACAATTTAGTCGTTGAAATATGTATACAGAGTACGAACTTTGATGTGGTAAAGGCTTCTTTGCATGTTTTGGTTAATTCCCGTTCTATAACTTAATTATTTATTTTGTTCCTGGTGTAATTGCAAGTTTACTTTAGTTAAGAAATAACATCAAGTTGCAATTATGTTAGTATTAAACTGTCAGTCAGTTTAGTGCTTTGTTATATACGGATGCTGTTTGCAAAATTAAACACAGGTAAGTCATTCCGGAAATTTAATTAATATTTACGGCATTGTTGAACGTGTGGTACAAAATAAAATTGAGTTTCAGCGTAAATTAAATTGAACTCGCGGGTGCTACAAAAACGACAATTCTTAAATATATTAGAACAACATAACAGTGTACATTATAGCACAAAGGGATACTTTCAAACACCATAAGTTCGCTCACGGCGCGTCGTTAAAACTTTTAATCTTTTCGGAAGATTCGCGATACATTTTAAAAATTCAGTTAGTTCAGACAAAGTGTATTAATTCAAGCATTAACCCGGCTTCCTATATTACATTATATTGGCTTGGGGCGTGGCGTTATTTCGAGACGAAATGGAGAGAGTGAGCTTTGGGGAAAGAAAAATAAGAGAACTAGGCAAACAAGTCGTCGTTCGACCGTGCAGAAAATTTATCTCATGCGATAATTTCGTACGATAAACGCTCGGTATTTAGATTAAATTGTAAAGTTTTCACTTCGTGAAAATTTATTAATCTTTTCTTGTCTAAACATTTTGTTTTTTTTTGGGAAAGGCTTGCACTGACGGTTGTTCGCTACCGCTACAGTACTTCCTTATTCTTACTAGTGGTGAAGTATATTTGCGTATAATCTGGTACGTAGACTTCCGCGGTCGTTGTCCATATTATCTTCTTCTGAAACGTTGGCAGTTATACCAGTGACGCGGTTTCACCCAGGAAGCCCAGAAGAAGGTATTATATTTGCGTATTTTGGTCCAGGATGAGTTTCTAAATAAAACAAGCCTGCAAAAATGCAAAGATCTGTGAAATTTTATTTTTGGCTTACAGAAGCACGACTGAGTCTTCATTTTAACAATTATTTGGGAAGAAAAAGGTGAGCACACGCCTCCCCAAATAAGGAATTAAGCTTAATCTCTTGACACAAGAGCAACACAAAAAGGATTGGTTTGTCTTTGAAATTGCTTTAATTTTTGGAAGTCCTATTTGCCTATCTTATTTTTTCTGAAAATAGAATCATAAGTTGATGCGATTTGTCTTGGCGCTAATATTTACAACACAAGTTCGAATGGCTTCTTACTTTCAAGCCTGTTGGCGAAAGTGAAGTTATCCAATAGATTGCAACTCCTCTTCTTTGACATGGGAATGAAGTCTTTAACTGTTGAATTCTCTAGATCTGTATCAAGGTAATCAATTCGGAAAAAATAGAGCATGCATATGTTTGAAGATTAGTAACCTATTACACTTGCCTGCATACTTCCACAACCGTATCTGATAAATACTTAGATTTTCTGTAAATAGTAAACACCGTAGCTATCCATGTTCTGCATAATAATTACTTTCGCAGTTGTGGTCCATACTATCTGCTTCTGGGCTTCCGGGCTGGAACTGCGTCACTTATATAACTGCCGACGTTTCGTACCCACTCATATGGGACATGTTCAGGACGCAACTACTGCCACTGTCTGTTGCAGCCCAGAAGCAGATAGTATGGACCACGACCGTAGAAGTCTACGTACTAGATTAATATAATAAAATTTCTAAAACAAAATGTATTTTATAATAGTTTGAACTAATTTCTGTTTATCGCAGGTTTTTAATTTTTCGTTATATAATAGACTACAACTAAAGAATTCAATAATTTTTATTAGTCTATGAAAATGGGGAAAAAATAGATAGAATTTTACAAGAATTTTGGCGTCGATAGGCCATTGGTTTGTTCCGAACACGCTATTTTGATTTTCCAAGGATTCGACCGAAGAGTAGGAAAAGGATCTCAAGAATATCCACTAAACAATAAACGTAGTAGTATTTCAAAATCATTCGTTCGAATACGGCATAATACGTGCCCAGAAACTTTAACAATCAATTTGAATTGATAGTCATTCCTACCAACGTACGATACTGTAAAAGATGATGACCCTTCTCTTCTTCCGTGTGCTCATCGACGTCAATTGTTCTTTCCTATGATAAAGTTTACGTTTTCTGGGAAAACGTTCTCGGAACCCTCGTAACGACCGGCGGGACGGGTACAGCAGTGCATGTTTGCGTATATTCCCGCATTTCAGGTGAATTCTTATCCGACGCGCTATCTGCGACACGTGCGCCATCAGCATAATGTGAACCGTTTCCTCTTGGAAGTTATAACGACGCATAAAGAGAGGGCGTGCTGCGGTATCGGACTCCGATTCACTTTAGATTTTAATGTTCTCTACATCCTGCTATCCGCCTAGCCGCCTTTTGGGCCGGCTGTTTGAGTGACCGCGGTCTGAATTTGCTCCAGATGTTTCAAAAATATTACTAATGTGGAAGGAGGAAGGGTTTCATTCAAATTATTGCCTAACGTTTAACTGGTTTAACTGCGTGGTAATAACAGTTGCAATAATAACAATCGCTTTCAATTTCCCCAATATGAATAGTAACTAAAATTACAGTACAACGATATTAAAGGGAATTCATGACTTTAATATTTGTAGGATTTGTTCTTCATTTCTAAAATTAAATTTGTTAGAACGACAGTTCCTAAACAGTCGAAAGCAGCATACAATTACATCAATTGATAAGAAACATTCAACACACTTTGCATGTTTATGCAATTATGTGAATTAATCCAAGAGTTCCTAAAGTTATAGCTGCAAATCCGGCTTCGCATAAATAAGTTACTGCAAGGAGATGAAGATCCTGACAGCTTTTGAACTCAGAGTTGAATATTTATTTTTGATACTCCACTAAATCGGAAGAAGCAAATTTTATTTTCATTCTGTTGTCGCAAGAGAGTTCAATTAAACTCTTTTCTTCTTGCGATGTGAATTCTAGTGAAACTAGATCACGGAAAGGTTCTTTGATCTACCCAAATTTCTCGACAATATCTCATTGAAAACATTTTACAAACCACTTGGTGAACTTTGGGAGGTGTCGGTAAATTACCTGGAGTTTTCATGACCTTCCGCTTGTAGAAAAGTGTCAATTTCTTGAAGTAACTAGAATACACGGAATAAGACGTACCCATGTGAAGAACTGCGCAAACTGCAGTAGTGTAGCAGTCTCGTGTATTCAGCTCCCATGTCCATGGATAAATTTTTGAAAAAATCTGCGTTTCAGTGGCTTAGCCTTTATGCAGTTCACTATGTCTACGACACATGCAAATATCAAATTCTATTGAGAACTCATCGACTTTGAAGTAAATGCTAGTATATGAGCGAATCTCTGAATCACGTAGTAGACAGGGTGTTATTAACATTTGAATAATTCCTTTTAACATACATTTATGCGGCAAATAGCCGAGGTATCAAGCGTCTGTCTACACGCGCTCTGGGAATTTTGGTCTCGACCAGCGAGATAGACGCGTTTTCGCTTTGTCGTTCAATACATTCTTGTGTTGGACGAGAGAGGGAGGCAATGTTTATTCATTTTGACGTAACATTGATATTGATTGACCTTCCATGTAAAAGACTAATTATTAACCAAGTTGCATGGAAATTGTACACCAATGGATTTATTTCCAAATTCGTTATTACGAGGGAAGTTTGACAAGTAGTGAGAATTTAAAAGAAAAACGAATTATTTTTCAATATATTCTCCTAAAAGAGCAATACATTTATTCCAACGGTGCTCCAATGCCCTTATGCCATCTCTAAAATGCGATTCCGGAAGGCTTCCAAAATACTCATTTATGAAGATGATAAGCTCGTCGTTAGACGAAAATTTCTTTCTACCTAGTGCCGCTTAAATTTTGAAAAAATGTGGAAGTTGGAAGGGACTAATTGGAAATGCAACTCGTGGATTTTGGACATCGCAACTGTGCTGGTATGCGAGGGAGCGTTGTCTTGGTGAAACAGAATCTTTTTCTTTGCCATTCCTGGCCGTTTAGCACGAATCTCAACATTTAATTTTTGTAGAAGTTCTGCATAATATTGTCCGTTTATTGTGGCACCTTTCTGAAGGTAATCAATGAGAAAAATACCCTTTGAATCCCAGAAGATTGATGCCACCACCTTGTTTGCCGATAAAGTGGTTTTCGCTTCCTTTGGAGGTGGAGAACCACATTCTAACCATCGTTTCGGCTGTTGTTTAGTTTCGGGTGTACTGTAGTGTATCCAAGTTTCATCGCAAGTAACAAATTGCCTTCAAAAATCAACCGGATTTCGATTATAAAGGTCCAAACACATATTGGAAATGCACAAACGAGTGAACTTTTAATCAGTCGTAAGCAATCGCGGCACCCATCTTGCCGAAAGCTTGGAAAGGCCCAATTCTTTCGTTAAAATGAGGTGTACGCGTTCTGTTGAAATGTTTACCATGTCTACTGTCTCTCTCACTTTGAGTCGTCGATCTTGCGTAATAATATTATGAATTTTTATAATCATTTCCTTAGAAGTCACGATTTTGGGTGCTTCATCAACACAGCTTGTTCTACCAAGTTTAAATTAATTTACCCATCTACTTATTGTGGCGGATGATGGAGCAAATTCACCTAATGTTTCCCGTAACTCATCTTTTATTTCGGTAGCTTTCATACCCTTAATTACGAAGTGTTTAATCACCGCACTATACTCTGCTTTTTCCATTTTAACAAAACGACGTGTTGCTTCTTTTTCAATCAGCTGTCAAAAATAAACTAATCAACCGATTTATCTAAATATCGAAATGTAAACGTATAAATAGGCAACCTAAATTACGGTGCATTTATTTTACCAACTAGAGCGCCACCTATGTATTATTCTCACTACTTGTCAAACTATCCTCGTATGTGGTACATTTAGGTACCCCATATTCCTTCATCATTATGTGTCTAGTATCTGACTTTACCCAATTTTGGTTTAAGGGATATCAACATTTATAATGTGAGGTTGTGGGATAAAAGTCTCACAATACATATAAAAAAGTTTCAACAGTTTTCAAGGTATGTAAGAACATCTCACAATATATAAAAGAAACAACCTCAATCTGTTAAGTGTATCTTAAGCAAAATCAATCGATGTATCTGTACGTTTTCTTTAAAATAAAACTAGACTTCCTTTTTGTAGTATGTATATGTTTATACAAATGAATGGAGTGCTTTTTTTAAGAAATCTAAATCTTTTATATAAAGAACTATTGCCGACAAGTAAGACGCACCCCGTTCTGGAAGGACAGTCGAAGCTGATGAGGATAAAATAAAGGCTTTGATTGATGCAAATCGACGAATAACAACACGTGACCTCGCAAAGAAGTTAAATTTGTCAAATTCGACCGTCCATGATCACATCAAACGCCTAGGATTAATTTCAAAGCTGGACATATGGGTTACTCACATTCTTACAGAAAGAAATTCGCTCCGCCGTATTGACGTCAGCGATATGCTTCTCAGACGTCAAGAAAATGACCCGTTTTTGAAACGGGGGATGAGAAATGGGTTGTATACAACAATGTAAAACGTAAAAGATCATGGAATAGCAGAGATGAATCGGCTCAAAGCAAATCAAAAGCCGATATTTAGCAAAAAAAGGTAATGCTGTCTGTTTGGTGGGATTATAAGGGAATCGTTTACTTTAAGCTTTTACCGGACAACACAACAATCAATACTGAAGTGTACTGTCAACAATTGGACAATTTGAATGATGCACTTCAACAGAAGAGACCGGAATTGATCAATTGAAAAGGGATGGTATTCCACCAGGACAATAGGATTCATACAAGTTTGGCAACTCGCCAAAAGCTTCTACAGCTGAATTAGGATCCACTGCCGCATCCACCATATTCTCCGGACCTTGCACCTTCGGATTATTATCTATTCCGTTCATTACAAGATTTTCTAGACGGGAAAATTTTCACTTCAAATGAGGACGTTAAAAATACGTTAAATCGGTTTTTTGATAGTAAGGACCAGAAATTTTTTGAGAGGGTAATTGTGCTGCTCACAGAGAGATGGCAAAAAGTGTTAGAGGCAAATGGAGAATACATAATATAATAAAATATTTAAGCACTAAAAAAAATCTCCTTTGATTTTGGCCAAAAAACGCAATTACTTTGCGAATGATGCAATATATTATGTATGAATTTTTAAATCAGGTTCTCTGAAAGTACAAGACATTATCCTTTTACGATATTTAGATCCTTTACATTACTTCTTATCAATACTTTTCTATATCTTTCAATGTCTTGGAGAAGACAATTATAAAATATAAACCCTAGTAATAATCAAATAAAGGGAACTAAAGGGAACTACAATATAATCCCAAATTTGTTCAAAGCAAACTCAGCTGCAACACATGTAGCGTTTATATGTAAACAAAGCTTCAACATCGTAATGTTTATACGTGTTTAATCATTCGTAAAACGATCACGTACTAATCATGCACATTTATTAGTTCCTCTGTTCGTGGTATAGTTAAAAATACACAGCAATATATGCATATGTCGAAAATCGGACACGAAATCAAATTCAATTCTACTTACCAAACACAGCAAGTATCAACAGCAGTATCAAAAGAAAATAATAAAAAAAACGATTGCTATTTGCAGAATGGAAATATTCGCATATCATCAAGGAACGTATATTCATTTTGCGTTCTGTCTTCATTTTGTCCCTGGAGGCATCGTAGACTGTACGTCGAAAGAAAGAAACACATTATTAGGACATCAACTTCGTTGCGCGACATTTTTCTCTATAAAATTGTCCCGTCTCTTCTCTTTCCATTCGTTCGAAGAGCGGAGGACCTCTGTCTAAACCGTGTTCCCAGCCCCCACTTCCCACCTACACATTGAATATTTTCTTGGAATCGTTCCGGAATGAGGAATGCAATATGCGGATTTACATTGTTACCGCTTTAATGTCGAACGAAAATATTTTGAGATTCCGAAGATTTGCAACGGCAAAATGATAACTGGTATATGTATCTGGGCGAGGTAAAGGTACGCCAGATATTTCCCAAATGGCTGGTTTATTTCGCGTAATATACATACATATGTTCAAAATTAAAATTACAAGCGATATATGTAAGAATAATTAAATTTTTTTTGGCAACACGAATTTGCTTGTTATTCGAGGCGGACATTCTGAATATTAACACGACAATAAATCATATTGTGTTATTGTATGCTAGGTATGAGAATCTTTATTTTAGAAAGGTATATAATACGAGGGTGGTCCCATAAGTACCCGGCCTGACCTAGAGATGGCTGTAGTTGTTTGAGAAATATCACTGTATTAGAAAGCGCACATCTATAAAGTATATGTTTCAAGTTTGAAGATGCCATGTTGTTTAGTATTTGTTTGGCAGCCATCAATAGTGAACATTTTCAGTGAATTTGTAAAAATGGAGAAAATTGGTCATCGTTACGTGATACAATACTTTTACTTAACAGGCCTCAGCCCAACCGATATAAAGGCTGAACTGGATTGTACTCTGGGTGAGTCTGCTCTTTCGTTTACAACAGTGAATTATTGGGTAGCAGTGTTTAAACGAGGCCGTACGAGCTGTGAAGGCGGACATCGTAGTGCTCGACCAAATGAGATGGTGACTACAGAAATGGTGAAGAAATCCATAAAGCGGTACTGGATGATCGTCGACTGAAAGTGAGCGAGCTGGCAGACATAGTAGGCGTTTCAAAAAGTGCGGTACATCGCATATTATCTGAAAATTTTGACATGAGAAAGCTGTATGCAAGATGGGTTGCGCGTTTGCTCACAATCGACCAAAAATAGTTTCGTGAAGATGTTTCAATTGAGTGTTTAGTGATGTTTCACAGCAACAAAGCAGAATTTTTGCGCCGTTTCATAACCATGGATGAAACATGGGTCCATCACTTCACACCTGAGACAAAAGAACAATTACAAAAATGGACTCAAAAGGAAGAAGCGGCCCCAAAGAAGGCGAAGACCGTTTCATCTGCAGACAAGTTCATAGTATCGGTTTTTTTGGGATGCACGTGGATTAATTTTCATTGACTGTTTTGAAAAAGGAAAAACTATTAACGACGAGTATTATGCGAACTTATTGCAACGTTCGAGCGGAGAAATCAGGTAAAACTGGTCGCATTTGGCTAAGAAGAAAGTGTTGTTTCATCAAAACAATGCACCAGCTCACAAATGTGTTATTCCAATGGCCAAAATTAATGAATTAAAGTTTGAGTTGCTACCTCATGCACCCTATTCGGTAGATTTAGCCTCCTCAGATTATTTTATGTTCCCAAACTCAAAAAAATGGCTCAGTCATCAAAGCTTTTCCAATGATGAAGAAGTGATGGGTATTTTGAGGAGACAGTTCTTAGACAGTTCCATTTTTATTAATGGCGTAGTTTTTATTTGCTTGACTCAAGTAGTTACAGGTTGGGTCATGACAACTGTTAAAATGGCGGACTATTGAAAATGAAATGTCTTATTGGAACACCTTTTATCAAACACAGAGTCCATAAGTAAATTAGCTAATGTCATAATGTTTATTATCATTTACAATAATATATGGACAATTTGAATAGAAAGTTTGCAGCACCCATTCGAATTGTCGAGATATTTGGATTACAGAACCCACTTTAAATAATATTTGTTGTTCACTCTCTTTCAGAATAAGGGGACTCAAAAATTTAAATAGAGTTTGTATATGTGTAAACAACGTTTGTAGCGTCCTTTCTCTGCTCTTAAATAAGCGCCCGCATTCTCACCTTAAATGATCCCTTTGTTTGACCTCCTGGAGGAAAAATAATGGCATACAAAGCGAGTACGTATAAGAGTATGTAATACATATACGAGTATATATGTATATATATATATATATATATATATAATTCTATAATAATAAAATTACATAAATTTAAAAACAAACAGTGAATACAAAGCTTGAACTTGTTTGGCAACTTTCGTTAAGTTGTAATAGTGTCTGCTTTTTAAAACTTTGTTCCACTACTGTTTTCCAAATTCTTCTTAAAAGATGTCTTGTAAAGGAAAATTTTCTATTCTCTACATAAAGCGCATGTGTTTAACGCCTGAATTACTTCCTTGTCTGTGATAGTGCTGGACAATACTTAGTCGTCAATATCTAAGGTAGAATGATCTTCATTATCCTGTGTTAAAATTTCCTCAACAATTAGAATTTCTGCTTCTAAACCCGTTTCATCTCTCCTCTTGCCCATCTTTGATCTTCCGTTACTTCGATAGATTCACTGGCCTGGCTCATTTTATTTATCATTTTTAACAGTTCTTTTTCGCGTCCTATCACGTTGCAAGGACACCGCATCTTGTTTGTCCCAGTAGTTTTCCATTTCCACACTAATTAACTTCGACAATGATTTTTTAATTGGTTTTGCTGAAACTTTAGTCCAAGACACAACCAATGCAAAAATTGTATCATTCAGCAAAAAATTCTTTAAGCAATAACGATGTCGTAATGTTCTTGTAAAAGAACTTCTTGCAATAATTTTTTTTATAAGAAACCTTCACATAGGTTGGGCTCTGAATTTAATGTTTGGTGGCAAAAATATGACGACAACCTGATTATCGTCACTTGACAATTGCTCGTATATGTAATAGGCAGAAGCGTTATGTACAACGAGTATAGAATAGTTTCTTTTTTTTACTTCCTTGTGTGTTTGGTTTGGTTTTTATTCCCATCCTAAATCGGGACAATCATTTTGCTGTGTGTCATATATAAACGTGTTTTTGTTTTAGTTTGTTTTGGTACTAGTTTTCCTCTTTCTTCATCCATTATTGCTTGTCTATGATTTTTATTCTTACGATAGTAGTTTAAGTTATTTTACAGTTGCAAAACTGTAACTATTATTTCAGACTTATTTTATTTTGTTTTAATATCTGTTGTTTTTCTTTATACTGGTTTTTGGTTTAGCTATTGAATAAATAATGGTTATTATAATTACTCCCTGTAACAACGGTGCTGAGTCGACTCATTGCGAATGTGGGAGGAGCAACAAAGCGTAAACGCTAGCTCCTGATGAATGTCATTCAATCCATACTACTGTATGGATGAAATTTGGGTCGATTCTTTGCGACAGAAGTATAATAAGCAGATGGCTTTAGTGCAAAGACGGGGGCTCTCAGGATCTCAAGATCATACCGTACGATCTCTGAGATCCGAGAGAGATTCGAGATTAATCAGTAACATCACGGACTGAATAGACCGCGATCACAGTCGGATAAACAAGTACGTTACTCACTTCTTCAGTTGTTACGGGTTCTTCAATACTTGACCGGAATTGGTAACGTGGAGAACGCGGCTTGCCAATGTCAAGACTCTGCAGAAGACGGTTCTCAACATACCTTCTTCAAGTAGGAGAGGTGGACCGGGTACAGAGGCGCGCTGTAAGAGAAAATAGGCACTTTGACGCCGGACAGCGTTGTGGAAATAATGTTAACTGGAAACGATCGCTGGCAGGAAATCTGAGGGTGCTGAAAACGAAGAAAAGTAAGACCGAGGCGACGGTGCCAATCAAGGCTAATTACAAGGTGCCATCCTGAAGCTATGCAAAATCTATGTTCATCTTAAATAAGATCATAGATCCTTCATATATCAATCACTTGTAAATTGGTATCTGTGAATTTATTGTTAGTATTATGTACAGCAAATAGGTTTTACACATTGTTTAGCTTCCCTTTAAAAATATGTAAAAGTTGAAATAAATATATAGTTTTGTTTATTTTTTGCTTTTTATTTACACAAAGTGAAACAGTATGAAGTATTCAAGTATATTTACAAACATAGGAGTAAAATAGCGAAAACCTGAATGAAAAATAAGTATACTTTAATATAATCAATTAAAATTATTCCATTTCTACATCATCTATTAAATATTTTAGTTTTAAAACCATAGCACTTGGAGATGTTAAATCTGCAACCATAATTTCTGAATTAACCTTTAAACTTAAATCAATAACTTTTGCTCAAATTTTCTTTTGTTCGTTCTTCAATACTCTTAATTGTAGACATATAAAGGGTCTTTATTTCTGTTATCAATAACTGTTGATAAACCTGGATTTTTCATTTGGAAGGAAGCAGTTTCACATAGTAATTCTAGAAGGTCTTTCAATTTATAATTATTAGGGTCTTTAATTGGAATAGCGTAAGGTATTTGAGAGCAGGCAAGACAATTGTTCTTCTTTTCTGCTTCATAGGTACGAGGGAGCGTTTTTATATTCGCGGAATGGGGGGGGGGGGACAAGGGATGGAAATAAAAAAACCAAATTATTTTTCTTTTTCAATATATTCACCTGCAAGACGGATACATTTTTCACATCTTTCAATTAATTTATTTATACCCTCATAAAAAAAATGATTTCTCTTTATCTGCAAAATACGTTGAAACTGTCTCCTTGACTTCATCATCGGCAGAAAATTTTTTACCCCGCAGCTCTTTTTTCATTTTCGGAAACAGGTAATAATCACTCGAGGCCAGGTCTGGGCTGTAGGGTGGGTGATTCACAATTTCGAAGCCCACCTTATGCAGGGCAGCTAACGCAACGCGGCTCTTGTGGACGGGCGCGTTGTCGTGCAAAAGCAGAACACCTTTTGTCAATTTTCCCCGTCTTTTCTCTTTAATGGCTTCTTTTAGTCGCTCTAATATTAAAGCGTAATATTCTCCGGTTATATAAACACCTTTATCTTTATAATCAATCAACAATATTCCTTCCGAGTCCCAAAATACCGTTGCCATGAGTTTTCCAGCTGATTGTGACATTTTAAATTTCTTGGAAGGTGCTGTGCCCTTTTTATGCCACTGCATGGAGTCTTGTTTGGACTCAGGTTCATAATGATGAACCCAAGTTTCGTCTCCAGTAATAATTCCACTCAATACACCATCCTTGTCTTCATTACAGAGGTCCAAAAATGCACGCGAACACTCTACGCGCTGTTGTTTTTGCGGCGGCATGAGCATTCTAGGCACCCATCTTGCGCTGACCTTCGACATGCCGAGGTGATCGTGTAGGATTTTAAAAATTGTTGTATCGGATACTCCAACCATTTCTGCGAGTTGTTTCTTCTTTAGTCGAGCATCTTCGAGTACAATTTGTTCAACTTTTTGGATAAGTGCTGGCGTGGTCACCTCAATGCTCCTGCCCGGCCTCGGGTCGTCTTCAAGGGATTCCCTTCCTTGTTTAAATAAACTATGCCACTTGTACACCATGGTTTTTCCTGGACAAGAGTCGCCGTAAACCAATGACATCTCATTCATTATGGTCGCGACTGATTTTCGTTGCCTGGTAAGGAACTTTATAACGGCACGATATTCGATTTTTTCCATATTTCACTTTTCACTCCTGATTATGTTACTTGGTTGACGATAGCTCAAAGACTAACTGTCTAATAACAATGAAACTTCGTATTTATACTAATCATGAGTCGCTGCACAGGCCACGCCCCCAATGCGCCTACTCACCCCTCTACAACCCGCTCATTCCGCGAATATAAAAACGCTGCCTCGTATATGTATAAATTCCATCAACATGGAATGGAGTTTCACCTTGACAAACGTGATCTTGGTCTCTTCCTTAGCGGTGCATTTAAGCATTTTTCCTCACTCAAAAAAATTATTATCTCATAATTAAGCACTACCTATTAGATACTGCAGTATATTATTATTATTATTAACTATCCTCTGAGTTTCATTTTGTAGTATATTTGATTTGAAACTGAAATATGATACCTTTACTTTTCTCTGAAGGAATATTACAGTAACGAATTGATGAATCTAATTCGATTTCGCAATGAACTTCGCATTAACGTTGTTAATTTAGTTTCTATCCCCTGAAACACGTTGTTTTTCGCAAACCTAATACGTAATCTCTAGACTCGCTTGCCTCACACAGAATTTAATTGTACTTTTTGAGTAATTAAAGTGTAGCTGGTGTGTACTTTTCAATTATTCAGTCCTCTCGGGTGTCCCTTCACTATTTTTCTCTCCAGTTGGAATAATGGAGGTAGACAAAACCGGCGCGCAGTTATAATTACCTCTTTCTCGTGTCGCTGTGGAATATCGCGTTCGGTGCGAAATATAACAAAAGATTCATCGTCCTGTTTATTTTTAATCCGTTTCTTTTGTGTCGAGAAGCGCGAAACCGTGACGAACGAGCTGCACAGAAAGATCGCCCGCTGACCATGACGCAAAATCTAGGCGACGTTAAGGGGAATGAACACAAATAAATATGCCTGTGTGAGCGCGTGTTTGCGCTTTTGTAATTACAAGAAGGGAACAAAAATTTAAATGAATTTACATATTGGAATTATGTAAAAAATAAGTATTTATACTGGTGTACGTGGCATTGTAATAAAGGAAATTAAAAAAAATACATCAAAGGAGATCGTTGAAAGTTTGAAGGAAGTCATCTAGAATAATTAATGATTCGTAACTTTAGTATTGGAAAAACGATTTTTGGTAGCAATTTAGCAGGCGGAAGTGCAAGCAGTAATAGCATTTAAAACGGGAAAATATTTCAATTTTAAGTAGCAATCATAAAGGTAATACCACCAAATTAAAAGAACCACTTAGTAATAATTGCTGAATATTCTTAACGGCTTTTAGCGAATGATCAAAGTTGATTTTAGTGGATACTGTGGAAAGTCTTTAGATTACAAAATTTATTAGGCTATTTGGTTTTATGTACGTAGCTTCTTGTTACTGTATTTGGATTATCGAAGAATAGCTTACTTATTTTTTTTTATAAGCTAGTCGATATGTGATATGTATTTTTAGCTACCTCTATTTTATTTTTAAGAACGTACGAGGGGTGTTTCCAATATTCTGGGTATTGGAGCTATAATTAAATAACGCAGAACGCAATGTTATTGATGCCCGACAAGTCTTGACATGTTTATGCAATTACCTAGTGCAACATTGTTCAGTCTGATTCAGGTATTCGACTGATGTAGACGCGTTTTAGTAGCACTGTTTGTGTAACCGTGGAACACGCGGCCAAATATCAAAGAGCGATAATTTTTTTTTGTGGAAAGAAGATGTGGAAACGTCAGAAATTATTAGTCGTCTGCAAGGAGTATTTGGTGAATCTGCAGAATCCAAAAGTACTGTTTAACGGTGGATCGATCGTTTTGAAGCCGGTCGAACATCACTAGAAGACGATTCACTCAGTGGGCGGCCAAGCACGTCGGTAAATGAAAGAAACATTACTGCCGTCGAAAACCTACTGAAAGACGACAGGCGAATGACTATTCGTCAAACTAGTGTACACCTAGGAGTAGGTACACGACAGTTCATGGCATCTTGATTGTTTGAGCGTTAGCAATGTTTCGGCGCGCTGGGTGCCAAGGCTGTTGGGACCAGAACAGAAACTCAATAGGTCCGATACTTGTCGTCAACTTCAAGAGCTGTTAGCCCATTACGGTGATGAATTTTGGCAACGAATAATAATCACTGACGAAACGTGGATTCCTTATTTCAATCCTGAGACGAAAAGTCCATCCAAAAAATGAAGCAAACCTGAAGAAGGGCCTCCACTTAAGGGGCGTGCAGTTCCGTCTGTTGGAAAGGTAATGCTTACTGTATTCTAGGATTGCGAAGGGATTATTTTCATGAATTATCTGCCGAGAGGTACTACAATTAATGCAGAATATTATTCAAATTTATTATCCGGACCACTGTGACAGGCACTAGGCAAAAAACGGCCTGGAAAGTTGCATAAGCGTCCGTTATTGCAACAGAATAATGCAAGACCACACACAGCAAGAAAAACGAAGGATGTTTTGAACGATTTACGATTGCTGCCGCACCCACCTTATTGCCCGGATCTTGCACCCAGTGATTACCATCTGTTCCCAGATTTGAATAAACCCTTACGGGGTGTTCGATTTGAAAGTTTAACTGACGTAAAACGTGCCATAAATAGGTGGATCGACAAAACACCGAAAAACTTCTTTGAGGACGGCTTAAAAAAAGTATTTTATCGTTGGGATAAATATATTCAGTTAAATGTAGATTATGTTGAAAAACGCCATTGTAATATTGACGAAAATTAACAAAATTATAAAAATTATATGTAATTCCCAGAACTTTGGAAACATCCCTCGTATTTACCACACATTCGATAGTTTTCTTTCTATTATGATTATGTATCTATTTCTTTGTCCTGTAAATGGCTATGCCGTTGGACAATAAAGATTATTACAAGTATTATTATTACTAGTCCATCGTTTACAGTAATTTTTTCACAGAACTTTGTTTTCGAATTTTTTTATTTTCTTCAACAAAGATATTTATCTTGGCACTAAGTTATATATATATATATATATATATATATATATATATATATATATATATATATATATATATATATATATATATATATATATATATATTGGGTCTGGGAAAAAGTTCGTGGCGTTTTTCCCGATAGATGGCATTGGTTGCCGATAACTAAAGAACAACAAGTCACAGCGACACCACCGACGACTCGTTTTTTAGATGACCTTCCGAACGTTAGTTTGAGCGTAGAAACATTGTAATCGGTGCAGTGGTTGGAAAGTTATTCGCACTTGAAAATGGAGAAGAATAATGAGAAATTTCGCTATATTCTGCAATATTATTATGATAAGGGGAAGAACGCTGCGCAGGCTTGTGATAAAATTTGTGCTGTGTACGGTGAAGGTACTTTATCGAAATCTGTTGCGCGGAAATGGTTCGCTCGCTTTCGTTCTGGAAATTTCAATGTGAAAGATGAGTCACGCTCCGGTCATCCAATCACTGAAAAATCTGATGAAATTCTTGAAAAAGTCCAACAAGATAAGCATATCAGCAGTGTCGATATTGGCATGGAGCTAGGCATTGACCACAAAACTGTTTTGAACCATTTACACAAAGCTGGTTACAAAAAAAAGCTTGACGTATGGGTTCCTCATGAGTTGAGCGTGAAAAACATGATTGACCGAATTAACATCTGCGATGCGCTGCTGAAACGGAATGAAATCGAGCCGTTTCTGAAACGTTTAATAACCGGAGATGAAAAATGGATTACGTACGATAATCGGAAGCGTAAAAGATCGTGGATAAAGGATGGTGAGCCGTCACAAGCGTTCGCTAAGCCAACATTGACGCCAAAAAAAGTGATGCTGTGTGTATGGTGGGACTGGAGGGGAATCGTCCACTACGAGCTACTTCCAACTGGTCAGACGATTGATTCTCAACTCTACTGTGCACAACTAGAGAGATTACGCCAGGCGATTGAAAGAAAACGGCCCGAATTGATTAATAGGAAAGGTGTTGTCTTCCATCATGACAACGCCCGACCACACACTTCTTTGATGACCCGTCAAAAATTGAGAGAGTTTGGTTGGGAAGTTTTGATGCACCCACCTTACAGTCCGGATATAGCACCCTCTGACTATCATCTGTTTCGATCTCTGCAGAACTCTCTCAATGGAATTAAGTTGGTTTCAAAAGAAGCCTGTGAAAACTACTTGATTCAGTTTTTCGACCAGAAACCACAGAAGTTTTTCACCGATGGGATCATGGATCTACCAAAAAAATGGCGAAACATTGTCGATAATAATGGAGCATATTCGGTTTAAATGAATTCGTCCACGCGCCATGCGGGGACCAGTTGAATTTTACTGAAAAAACGCCACGAACTTTTTCCCAGACCCAATATATATATATATATATATATATATATATATATATACATATATATATATAGCGGTCAGAAATTTAAGGTAGGACCATTCTAGATTAAATCTGAGTCGACAATCTTAATATAGAAATGCTGTATTGTCAGTCAGGATTAGAGATAAAATATTGAAAATACGCGACAAAAAATTTTTAGAATTCTTTGAAATTTTTTGCGGAAAACCATGTTGTTTACTATCAAATAAAATTATGCAACATTATGTTCCCTTTCTATGTTAAAGTACATGTGGTAACCTTGACCCAGAATAATATTTTCAATTTACAAATAATTTATGAAATTTTGACGTTTGTCAGTTTAACGTTCATTATTTTCGCTTCCAATACTTACATCGTTTTTGTGATATCTCAAGCAATTTGTATTGTACACTTTAAGCGAATACACTGAGATATAAGGGTGGTCTGAAAAGTTTCCGACCTCAACGTGAAGATGGCAGTACTCATCAATAAAAGCTAGGGAATGTAGTTGTGTATCTATTGTCAGGTACTCGCCAAAGTTTCAGTAATTTTGGAGGCTCAGTTGTTATTTGACAGTCGTTTGAGTGAGTCGATGTGAGTATCGAGTATCGAGCTGTCATTAAATATTTGTTTTTGAAAGGCAATACGCCTACGCAAATCAAAGATGAGTTGGACCCTGTGTACGAGAACTTTGCATCATCAATTACCACAGTGAAATTTTGAGCAGCTGAATTTAAACGTGGTCGTAAGAGTTCGGGAGACGACGAACGTTCGGGACGTCCAAAAACTGCAACTACTGATGATAACATCCCTAAAGTTTACCAATTGGTGCTAGACGACAATCAAATTAAAGTAGGAAAGATAGCAAAGGCTATGAATATATCCGAAGAACGTGTTTGTCGCATGTTAAATCAAGATTTAGGCTTGAGAAAGCTGTCCGCATGTTGGGTGCCGCGTTTGCTAACGTTAGACCAAAAACGTGTTCGAATGAACATTTCCAACGATCTGTTAGCGCAATTTAGGTGCAATAAATCCGAGTTTTGGCGCTGATTAATTACTGTAGATGAAACTTGGATACACCATTATACGCCCGAAACAAAAATACAGTCAAAACAGTGGACTGCAAAGGAAGAACCGGCTCCAAGAAAAAGCAAAAGCTGTTTTTTCGGCTGGGAAAGTGATGGCGAGAGTTTTTTGGGATTGTCTTAATCAATTATCTTCAAAAAGGAAAAATTATTACATGAGCATCATTACGCATCATTAGTGGATAAGCTGAAGACAGAAATTGTGGAAAAATGAACTCGTTTGCAGGAAAAGAAGATCCTGTTTCACCAAGACAACGCTACAAAGGCTACATTTGTGAAATAGAATTTTCGTTGCAACATATTTGGAGTAATGCTGAGTTGCTCTGAAACAGTTTCAGAGCAACAATCAGTAGCAGTAGTTGAGTCCAGAAGATGTCCCATACGAGTGGGTACGAAACGAAACGTCGGCAGTTATACCAGTGACGCGGTTCCAGCCCGGAAGCCCAGAAGAAGATAGTATTGATCACGACCGCGGAAGTCTACGTACCAGACTTGGTTACCAGATTTAAATTGGTCACCGTATAACTTATTTTTTCTTTAACTATGTATATGTAATTGATGAGTCACTTTATATATTAATTTCTTTAGCAAGTCATTACAATATATCCCTAAGTAAGGGCTAGCAGCATCTTTAGTTATTCTTAAAGAGTGGAATGTGATCTCATATATTGCTTTAGATACTATCCAAAATGTAAAGCAAAGACAGTGCGGCATTGTAAATTTATAATTTTATTGAAAGATTAAATTTGACAATTCATTCTTAAACTAATGACCACACGAAAAGTGACTGACGCATATGTTAAAGCGCTGGAGTCTAGAATATCCTTTTTTGCAAACACAGCCTGGTTTGCAAATTCCTCGACATTTGGATAATATAACGGGTTCGTGGCCGCAGATTGATTCACATAATTTTCCACAAGAAGTGAACATTTCGTTTTGCTTGCACCCGTATGAGTCTGCAGAAACAAAGGATCTTTAATTGAAATAATTTCTTTGAAATACAATTCGAATTACTATTTTTAGTCTTATTTTATAGTTGTCACATAAACGTACTAAATAATACGGGAGTAGCCGTTTATATTTCGGGAATAGCAAACAAAAAAAATTTATTATTATTGAAAATAATTTTATTGCTTCACCAAATATTTTCCTTGAAAATCAATGCACTTTTGCAAGCCGAAAAGCATTGCTGCCACTGAGTTTTGAATGCCTCAACTGCCTCTTCCGGCATAGAAAACCGTTGACTACGAAGTTAATTCTTCACGCGTGGGAACAAAAAGAAATCACAGGGTGCTAGATCAGAGCTGTACGGAGGACGGCTCATAAATTCAATGTTTTGTCCGGTCAAATATTCAATTGTTTGAACCGACCTGTGAGAGCTAGCATTGTCATGGTGGAGAATGATCTGTTGTTTTCGGTTTGTTTTCCTTATTTCTTCAAAAACTTTTTGCAAACAAATACTTGTGTACCATTCGGAATCGACCGTTCTGCTACTCTCTAAAGGCACGGTTGCAACTTGACAGGTTTTTCTGAAAAAATAGGCGACCATTTGTTTTGATGTGCTTCGAGCGCGAACAATTTTTGTTGGTTTTACGTATAGATCCAAGATTCATCACCTTTGACGACTTTATAAATGATTTTTGAAGCACCGCCATTGCATTTTTTGTGCATTTCTTGACTCCAATCGACGCGAGTCCTTTTTTGAGCGGTTGTTAGATTATGTGGTACCCAACGTGAACAAATCTTCTTAACGGCTAAATGTTCATGCAGGATCTTATGCACTCTGGTGTTACTAATGCCTAGAGATGCCTTGATCTCACGGTATGTCACATGACGATCTTGAATTATCAATTCAGACACTACATTAATGTTTTCCGACACAACAAGATTTGTGGGACGACCTTCACGAAATTCATCGTCCAAGTTTGAATTCACTATACCGACGATATACTGTAGTTTTCGATGGTGCTTCATCATCATATAAAGAATTCAGCTTGTCGATGCATTCTTGTTGAGATAATCCACGCCGAAAGTTATGAGAAATAATTGCACGAAAATGTTCTCGAGTTAATTTCATTTCTTCGCTGACATAAAATTTTCAAGCTACTGTCAGCAATAGAAATAGCCACCGGATAATAAAACTGTTAAGGTAAATATATTGTCAAAAATGATAAACTTCACGATGCAATCATCAGATCGGAGGCGACACTAACAGTGTTGCGAGTTGCCAAAATATAAACGGCTACCCTCCTAGTCGTTTGTATATTTCAAATTAATTTATTTAAATTTAGTTTTGGGCTTCAATAAAGTTAGAAAGGAATTGTTTATAACGCTACATGCAATGCAATTTATTGACAACCATCAACTCGCAATATTAAATAATTGTTCTAGCTATCGACTTAACAATATTCTCAATAGCTAGCATTTTTCGTGTTGGTACAAGTTACCTAAATATTTTAATAGTATTGAACGTGGATAAGAGAAAGAGTTTCACATTTTTTACTTATAATTTTATTATTTCAGCACAAGTTTCATACATAACGTTCTTAATGAACCATATACTGGCATGTATTGCTATTAACGCATATATTATAGCGCAGTAGTCTCTTAGTTCCTTTGCGACAAACGCAGCCTGCCTTGCAAGATTTTGAACATTGGCGGTTTGCATCAGGTTTGTCGCCGCAAATTGGCTCACATGGCTTTCCACAATGACTGAACAATTCGTTCGATTTGCACTTATATGCGACTTCTGAAATAAAGTTCTATTTAATGAAAACGTTTCTTTGAATGAATCTGTTTCAGTTTATTTAAATTTACATTATTGTCGCCCTGTTTACACATACATGAAGTCATACACGTTTCGTGAATGCTAGGGGAAATTATTTTCTTATTTTAAATTCTAAAAATTAGTAAAATCCTGTCCTGGGGAATACTAATTGGTTTATTATGCTCGTACCGTATATACGAGGGAGCGTTTTTATATTCGCGGAATGAGCGGGTTGTAGAGGGGTGAGTAGGTGCATTGGGGGCGTGGCCTGTGCAGCGACTCATGATTAGTATAAATACGAAGTTTCATTGTTATTAGACAGTTAGTCTTTGAGCTATCGTCAACCAAGTAACATAATCAGGAGTGAAAAGTGAAATATGGAAAAAATCGAATATCGTGCCGTTATAAAGTTCCTTACCAGGCAAGGAAAATCAGTCGCGACCATAATGAATGAGATGTCATTGGTTTACGGCGACTCTTGTCCAGGAAAAACCATGGTGTACAAGTGACATAGTTTATTTAAACAAGGAAGGGAATCCCTTGAAGACGACCCGAGGCCGGGCAGGAGCATTGAGGTGACCACGCCAGCACTTATCCAAAAAGTTGAACAAATTGTACTCAAAGATGCTCGACTAAAGAAGAAACAACTCGCAGAAATGGTTGGAGTATCCGATACAACAATTTTTAAAATCCTACACGATCATCTCGGCATGTCTAAGGTCAGCGCAAGATGGGTGCCGAGAATGCTCACGCCGCCGCAAAAACAACAGCGCGTAGAGTGTTCGCGTGCATTTTTGGACCTCTGTAATGAAGACAAGGAAGGTGTATTGAGTGGAATTGTTACTGGAGACGAAACTTGGGTTCATCATTATGAACCTGAGTCCAAACAAGACTCCATGCAGTGGCATAAAAAGGGCACAGCACCTCCCAAGAAATTTAAAGTGTCACAATCAGCTGGGAAACTCATGGCAACGGTATTTTGGGACTCGGAAGGAATATTGTTGATTGATTATAAAGATAAAGGTGTTTCTATAACTGGAGAATATTACGCTTCAATATTAGAGCGACTAAAAGAAGCCATTAAAGAGAAAAGATGGGGAAAATTGACAAAAGGTGTTCTGCTTTTGCACGACAACGCGCCCGTCCACAAGAGCCGCGTTGCGTTAGCTGCCCTGCATAAGGTGGGCTTCGAAATTGTGAATCACCCACCCTACAGCCCAGACCTGGCCCCGAGTGATTATTACCTGTTTCCGAAAGGAGGCAGTTTCGGCGTATTTTGCAGATAAAGAGAAATCATTTTTTTATGAGGGTATAAATAAATTAATTGAAAGATGTGAAAAATGTATCCGTCTTGCAGGTGAATATATTGAAAAAGAAAAATAATTTGTTTTTTTTATTTCCACCCCTTGTCCCCCATTCCGCGAATATAAAAACGCTCCCTCGTACATTCAATACAGAAACAATTTTGTCAATTATGAGGGGGTATTGATAAGTACGAAGCCTAATATATGAGAGGCCACAATAGCACAAGTATACACGGTTTTGGATCTAAGCAACCAAAAGCTGTTTCTAAGGTTATTTGGAGCGCTGAATCCGAATCTACACTTCGTTTTTTGATATTGGTTCTAGTTTTCGAGATATTAAATAAACACATTCTTTACAATATTTGACAATTAATCTCCATTTTATTTATTAAAGTGTTAAAGTGTTAAATTAGAAATGAAGAATAGTCGAACAGAGTCGCTTGTACTATTTGGGACAGTAGTCGCTCATCATGCCCTCGTCCTAAAATCCTTGGTATCGTTTTTCGATTTTCGCCAAATCTTGGTGTAGTCGCTCTCCTTGCTTGTCGCTTGTATCACCCAAGTTTTCAGGAAAACATTCGATATGGGAATGCAGAAAATGTATTTTGAGAGACATTCGAGCTCCAATCTTGCAATAATTTTGCAACAAACTGTCGATTTTCTTCTTGAAATCCGGGGATTTGCGGTTACCGAGAAAGTTGTGAACAACATCTTGAAATGATACCCATGCTGCTGCTTCATTGGGCGTTAAACATTTTGTAAAGTTTCTGTCGGCCATTAATTTTCGAATATCAGGTCCGACAAATATTCCCTCCAAATGATTGAGTTCACTTTGCCAAACTAAATGTTTTTGCTCCATGTTAAAATCGCTTCCACTGTTCGTCGGTGATGAACTATAAGTTTCCATGGAATTTGCACTCGTACCTGGACAAATTGGCAAAGGATCATTGCTCGCACGGGGAACTGGCTTAGACACTGATGATACTTCAGGATATTCATATTTTGCTAGTTTTTTCGCATTTAAACCGACGACATTGATCAAGTAAAAGTAACAATTATCTACATGATTTTTCGGCTCTCTCCATAAGATTGGCAATGAAAATGAAAAACATACTCTTTTCCCGCGAGACCACTTGTAGAATATTGTGCTACACGCGTTACAAAACAATTTCGGTACCCACGGCTTGTGAGTGTTTGATACAGAGAAACCAAAATAATAAAAATATGCATTTCTGATCACATTAGTAATAACTTTGCCACTTTTTCTGATCATATAACATTCGCAAATATAACAAAAACACTTTGAATCAACTTTACAATTCTGTCTTTGAATTTTCACACGTTTTGGATTCAAAAGGAAACTTTAAAAATACAAATTAAATAATGTTTCTAGCGACGCCAACAGCTGTCATTAAGATAGCGCAGTGCTGCCAACATGCGCAAACTCACAAACTAGAACCAATTTTGAAAAACGAAACCCGGATTTGAATTCAGCACCTCAAATAACGTCAAGATTTGTTCTCATCTGCTCTGATCCAAAAGTTGACCGGAATTTGTAAACTTGTGTAATTAATCAATTAAGGCTATTACAACCCCTCTCCACAACTTTCGTATTCTGTATACGTATTTCGACAACTTAGTTGTCAACATCAGCAGATAATTAAACACAAGGGTCGCACAAATAAAGTCCGTACTTACATTGTCAAAACACTTATCTTAAGATACTTGCTTGCATATGTGAATCTTTACGTCGGTCCTAGGTTAGTAGTAAAATTTCTGTCACATCAACAAAAATTTGCTGAATAACTGATAGAAACTCGATTTTTTTTAAATCTATCCTTTTGTCCTGCTCGGACGTGCTGTTTTCAAAATTTCACTGTTTTATCAACGTTTATTTAATAGATGTCAGACTTTGACAACTTATTTACAAAATATCGTAGTTGAAACCGTAATAAGAATGTTCAATTTTGTCTACTAGAAACTTTCCTAGTTAAATAGATATCAACACCCCCTCGCGTAAGGTGATGGAGATATTCGGTTAGTGGAAACTTATTCTCTCCTCATCAAAGAGGTAAATTCAGAAAAAGGATGTTGAAAATGAATATTATCAGCTATAAACTTTATGTGCGCTCTAGATCTTATTTGCCAATAAGAAATAGCATCGATAAAGCATTTCCGTTCTTTTGCACTTAACAAAATACTTTTTAACAAGACGCATTCCTTAAACTAAAGAACCGAAACTGTATCAGTACAAAGATATTGAAAATACTTATTTTTATCTCATTCTTTTTATGAAATTACAAAAAAAACTACATTTCTAGCATACAATTTATTGTGTCTGCAACAGTTTATTACAAATTTTTCCTTTAATGTATAATGTCATTGCATGCGAACTCGGGAACACATCTATTATAACGCAGCAGTCTTGCATATCCATCCTTGCAAATACAGCCCGGTTCACAAGTTTGGAGACACTGTGTTATGTTGGAAATATTACTGCCACATATTGCATCGCACAATTTTCCGCAAGCAGTATATATCTCATTCGCCTTGCAGTGTTCAGTCTCTGCAGAAACAAAGTATTTTTAATTGAAAGAATTATATTAAGAATTGAATTTATTTCCATGCCTGTTACATGGTTTTGAAATTGTAATTACTTGATTATGATATTGACTATCCTTTATTAAATTATTTTGTTGGTTTAACTCGCTTTTTGCTTCAATTTTCAATTAGACCAAGAGTTTGCACATTCAAGACGTTGAGCGTAGTGTTTTAAATCCTTTCATTTTTACCATTAATATCGCAACCCAACCAATAAATATTTTTTTAAATTTTTTTTTCACACTTTAACCTGTTTCTTATGTACGAGGGAGCGTTTGAATATTCGCGGAATGGGGGACAAGGGGTGGAAATAAAAAAAACAAATTACTTTTCTTTTTCAATATATTCACCTGCAAGACGGATACATTTTTCACATCTTTCAATTAATTTATTTATACCCTCATAAAAAAATGATTTCTCTTTATCTGCAAAATACGCCGAAACTGCCTCCTTGACTTCATCATTGGCAGTAAATTTTTTACCCCGCAGCTCTTTTTTCATTTTCGGAAACAGGTAATAATCACTCGCGGCCAGGTCTGGGCTGTAGGGTGGGTGATTCACAATTTCGAAGCCCACCTTATGCAGGGCAGCTAACGCAACGCGGCTCTTGTGGACGGGCGCGTTGTCGTGCAAAAGCAGAACACCTTTTGTCAATTTTCCCCGTCTTTTCTCTTTAATGGCTTCTTTTAGTCGTTCTAATATTGAAGCGTAATATTTTCCGGTTATAGAAACACCTTTATCTTTATAATCAATCAACAATATTCCTTCCGAGTCCCAAAATACCATTGCCATGAATTTCCCAGCTGCTTGTGACACTTTAAATTTCTTGGAAGGTGCTGTGCCCTTTTTATGCCACTGCATGAAGTCTTGTTTGGACTCAGGTTCATAATGATGAACCCAAGTTTCGTCTCCAGTAACAATTCCACTCAATACACCATCCTTGTCTTCATTACAGAGGTCCAAAAATGCACGCGAACACTCTACGCGCTGTTGTTTTTGCGGCGGCGTGAGCATTCTCGGCACCCATCTTGCGCTGACCTTAGACATGCCGAGATGATCGTGTAGGATTTTAAAAATTGTTGTATCGGATACTCCAACCATTTCTGCGAGTTGTTTCTTCTTTAGTCGAGCATCTTCGAGTACAATTTGTTCAACTTTTTGGATAAGTGCTGGCGTGGTCACCTCAATGCTCCTGCCCGGCCTCGGGTCGTCTTCAAGGGATTCCCTTCCTTGTTTAAATAAACTATGCCACTTGTACACCATGGTTTTTCCTGGACAAGAGTCGCCGTAAACCAATGACATCTCATTCATTATGGTCGCGACTGATTTTCCTTGCCTGGTAAGGAACTTTATAACGGCACGATATTCGATTTTTTCCATATTTCACTTTTCACTCCTGATTATGTTACTTGGTTGACGATAGCTCAAGGACTAACGGTCTAATAACAACGAAACTTCGTATTTATACTAATCATGAGTCGCTGCACAGGCCACGCCCCTAATGCGCCTACTCACTCCTCTACGACCCGCTCATTCCGCGAATATAAAAACGCTCCCTCGTACGTACCGCTGTCGATTGCGATTGTTGATTAAAAAGTCAAGGTGGCTTTAATTCATCAGTTGTTATTCATTGTGACTGTAAACGTCAATAGTCACTTTCTCTATGGATTGTGTAATGGAAATGGATGAGCAGTAAGTTGATGAATATCGTCCTCGATTTACAACGCGTAAAGTGCCTTGTAAGACTACTTTTAGGAATGTCTAACGATGTTTAAGAGGGACAGGTAAATTTCGTGCGGTTACTTCTAAACGACCCGCGCAACAAAACTTGCTCAAGAAGAATGGCTGAAGTTTAATCTTCGTTAGTGTCCGATAAATGGACAACAGACTTAACGCGAGCCGCATGAGAGTAACAAAAACAGACAATTCCGGTTTGTAGCCATACCGTATCTTACCTGTACACACTTTCACTTGACAACTATGCATCAGGACTTGGATTTAGTCACTGGCTAATGAGAAATCGAGGGCTTCGTCAGGAAGTCAGAAAATATTGTTTAGTTGTAAAGCCTCTGTCATCAGAAGCAGTCTCAGTAGCACCATGAATTCACATTGTTGGGCACTTGAAAATCCACGGCAAATTAAAAAATCCCATTTCCAAAATGGATTTTCGGTGCAGGTATGGTATTGACGTTGGCTCGTTTATAAACGAAGAATCTCTCACGACACTTCGTTACTTACATTTCTTGGAAAATGACCTTACAACAGTCACCATATTATTAAAACAAAGTTATGTATTTGGATCTAATATACTTTTATTCCAATTGTTTATGGTAAGACAATTCATTCTTTAATGTATAATCTGATTGCACATTGAATTATTAACACATATATTATAATGCAGGAGTCTCGAGAATCCTTGTTTGCAAACACAACCTGGAACACATCTTTCCGGACATTCGCCAGTGAGTTGGCCGCATGTTGCTTCACACATTTTTCCACAGTAACTGAACATTTCGTTCTGCCTGCACTTATACGCGTCTGCAGAAATAAAGTCGCTCTTAATTGGGAAATTGTTTTAAGGTTAATCTAAATGATCAATTTTATGGGCTAGTATCTAATTTGTTTCTGTATATTTTATTTGTTATGTGTCTACATATTTCCAAAGATTCAATTCATTGCATTTTGACATAGCATTTGGGACTGAGAGAGATTTGTGCAAGGTTTGTACCACACAAGCTAACCGAATTCAATATTGTACAGACCCGACTAAAGACTCAAAAAAGGACGAAACTTCATGTGCTGTATTGTAACTAGCGATGAGACGTAGTGTTCTCAATATGATACAGAGACCAAGCGTCAAAGCTCTGAATGGAAGCATCCAATTAAAGAAAGACCGAAAAAAAGTCGTTTGGAGAAGTCAAAAGTGAAGACGATGTTGATTCGAAAGGTATAGTGCATAAAGAGTTTGTACCGACCAGTCAAACAGTCAATGCTGTCTATTATCTAGGTGCTATAAAGCGTCTTTTGGCTCGTATTCGCCGTGAGTGCCCTCGATATCGTAAAAATGGTAACTGGCGTTTATTACATGCACCATCTCAT